>JAPDVR010000020.1:4936268-4976268 GCA_026230005.1 Gila orcuttii | reverse complement strand
AACTAACATTAACAAATATTAATAAATACTGTAATGAATGTATTGCTCATTGTTAATGTTCATTAACATATTGATAACACATTAACTAATGTTAACATATGAGACCTTATTGTATAATGTTACCATAAAAATCAATATAAACTTTGTAGACATTTTTTCGTAGATAAGATATATTTTTTAAAGCAACAACGGCTAAAAAAAGACAAAAACACAAAAAATGACTACAAATATATATATATATGTATAAAAAAAGTGTTAAATATTAATAACAACTCTAATAGTACCTCAAATTGAAACTTCATGCTGGTGTGGCTTGAAAGCACTATTTTTCAGAAATTCATGCAATAAATGAATCCCATTCAAAGCATATTAATTGGTCAAATCTTTGATAGATTAAAAATAATAACGATACATTATTAATCCACTCTTACTCACAGACGGATCAGGTTATTCCCGGAGATCCAGACAGAGCAGAACGCAGGTGTTGATGCAGGAGAAACACAAGAGTCCTCTGTTCACTGTGAGGAAAACTACACACTCTCCAGCTCACAAACACACACTTTCACACTGAATTCAGCCCATGTTTCTAAGCTGCGGTTTAAATCCAGAAATGAGCAGTGAGGATGCTTTAGGAATATCAGCAACGCTCTGTTCCTTCTCCTCCTGAATGTTGAATCTCAGGATGAATAGAGCATCTGTTATTAAGGCACTTCCACATCCTCGAAACACTGGAAACACAGAGCCTTTGAAACCAGTTTGATACAACCATCTGAACCCACAGAAGGCGCTAATGTACAAGACATAGCGAGACAATTCGCTTATTTACTTAAAACATTAAAAAACCCACGTGTGCAGATTTTTCTGTTTATCTTATAAAATGTTATAGGCAATTTTTATAGGTAGTATTGCTATCCATTTTATATATATTATTTATATATATATTTTTTTTTACATCAAATAATGTATTTTTTTTAATACAATTTAGTAAATTGGTCATTTACATATATTTGTTTGGTGTTAGACATTAGTCTTGCATGTTGAATTGTTGTGCATCCGTTTAATAAATTACATTTTATAGGCTAAGTATGGGCACATATTTCGGTCAATTAATATTATTTATATTAGAAAATATATTTTTCTAAGCGGACAATCACGTCACGCAATAAATGCCGTCTTACGTGTTCCTAAAGCGTTAAAGGGATAGTTCACACACAAATGAAAATGATGTTATCATTTACTCACCCTCAAGTTGTTCTAAACCTGTATTCCTTTCTTTCTACTGCTGAACACAAAAGAAGATATTTTGAAGAATGCTGGTAACCAAACAGTTTCTGGTCCCCATTGACTTCCATGGTATTTTTTTTTTTCTATACTATGTAAGTCAGTGGGGACAAGCAACTTTTGGTTACCATGTGCCCGAAGCCTAATTCTGAACTTGAAAATGGAAAATTACGGAAAATGAAAAACGCATTCTACGGAGCCCCTGAAGGGACATGGCTTGCTGTGGCAGTCGTTTACATTACAGTACATCGGATTTTACTTATCTTGTGAAGATAGTAAGGAGAGATGACTGACAGAACAATGTCGGAGGATTTGGTGAGCAACAGGTCCTAAGCGTCATTGACAAATTTCTAACTTGTCAAATATCTGCCGCTCCAGCTAGAGTACGCGTGATCGCAAATTGCAAGCGATTTCAAACCCTGCATATCGAATGTGGCTTCCTGATGCCCGCAATTGATATAGGCCTACAATATAATTACCCAAATATAAGCATTGAAATATATTTTTTACTCCCATGTAATGTTTTCCCCATCACCATGTCCCTTTAGAGGCTCCGTAGTGCGTAATTTCCTTTCCGATCATGGTATTCCCATTCTTCAAAATATCTTCCTTTATGTTCAACAGAAGAAAGAACATTGTGCAGGTTTAGAACAACTTGGGTGAGTAGTAAATGATGAAAGAATTTGTATTTCTGGGTGTACTATCCCTTTAAGACTGTCTTTGGCGGTCTAAATGAATCACACTTGTGGAAGCTTTTAAACTTTAAAAAGTACGTCTTTAAAGTAAACTGGAAAATTATAAGGTGTTAAGGTGTTTTTTAGTCAATTTAAAGGCACCCATGCCTGAGACCATCATGATTGTTTATCGAGCATTTGAATGGTTGAACATCAATTCACAAAAACATATACTGTATACAAAACCTGAAATTTGTTTCTGCATTCTTAATTTATAGAAATATAAAAATGCTTAAAATCCCGAACTCACCATTTCAGAACACCACAGTACACAATTTATATATTATGACATAGATTAACTAGCTATAATTATATTTATTAATAATATAAATGATAAATTCGTCGTGGCATTATGACGGTTTTATTTTTAGGCGCCGCGGGGGGCAGTGGCGCGAAGGTGACCGGTAACGTCACAGACACGTGACCGATCACGTGACCCCGGAGCCGCCGCTGCTCTGGTGCTGCTGCTGAAGTTTCTATGATGGCGGCCAGTAATTATTATGGATTCACACATGCAGCCGCTGCTGCCGCCGGCCCGCAGTACAGGTACAAGATAAACACATGTGCATGATCACATCGGTTATTTACAGCAGGGACAGAGCCACAAAACATATGTGTTGAGGACGGCCAGGGCTCAAATCTCCATGAGCTGCTGTTGTTTGTGTATTTATTGATGCTTGCATGATTTGTTAATATCGTGAAAGTGAGTTTGCGGGATATATGCGAGTGCTAGTATAAGTACGATGTTGCTGTCATGCTTATTGACAGCTACTACCTTCCAGAATACCATGGTACTACATGTAAATTCCATGGTAAACATATAATTGTCATTTTAACATTTTACTTTTGTAAGCACTGTAAATGGATCATATAAATTGAGTGTATACGTTTATCTGAAAGTACAATGTTTAAAATTATTGTAAGTACCTATGTACTCTTTTTCCAACAACCGTATTACCGTGGTATTTTGGACATTACCGTGTTATTTTGGACATTTGGGGTCATGCACTATACAAGTTTGGAATAATTTAGATTTTAAAAGTATTTTTGATAAAAATACAGTAACAGTAATGCTGTGAAATGTCATTACAATTTAAAATGCATGTTTTCTATTTAAAAATATTGAAGGTAGGGTAGGCAATTATATTTTTTCATAAACACTTTTCGTTATTCTGGTTGAAACTCTCTTCACATCCTGATAGCAATCAATAATAGACCTGGTCTTAAAATAAACAAATAAATAAATATATATATATATATATATATATATATATATATATATATATATATATATATATATATATATATATATTCTTTTATTATTTATTTATTTATTTATTTTACATATCTCTTCTGTGGAAATCTCTGGACCAAAAATATTTGTCCAATCATTGCATTCAGTCCGAATGTTGTAGACAGTCAGTCACAGAGCACCACAAAAAAAACTGCAGCCACCTTTTACAGCTTCTCCTGAACCAAAACAACCAGCTATGCTACGTAACCGTAATTGTGACATGGCAACCGGTGATGTTCAACCCGGAGACGTTCTTGTTCTCAGAATCGGATTTAAGCATTTCTATTATGGATGCACGATATATCGGCCACAATATCGGTATCGGCCGATATATGTTAAAGGGACATTGTGTAGGAATTTCTCCCATCTAGCGGTGAAATTGTATTTTGCATTCAAACTAATTGTGCTCTCCAGCGCCTCGGTCTTTCAAATGCGTGTTGCATCTACGGTAGCCGTTATGTACCAAAAAGCTATGACAGGATGTCTTCTAATAGCACTTTGTCGAGTTTTCCTTCGGGTGAACAGGTTTGTTATTTCAAACAAACTGCAACTTGACACAACGAACAAACGAATGTTACAGTATGAATAATAACAGTGCAATGCAGCCTTTTAAACTTGCCGGGGCAGTGAAGCGCCTCTCACTGCTCTGCTCCTCCGTTTCTGCTGCTTTCAGTCACGTGACGCTGGCTCTGAACGAAAACGCGTTGGCCTAGTACTTTTTGACCCTCTCTGCTATTATAGTTTTTCAAGATGGCGGAACGACATGGAAGCCTCCGTGGACCTACCCGTCACATGTATAAAGATAATAAATTCTTCATTTACAAGGATAAGTCAGATAATTGGCAGAGGTATTTGTACACCATTGAGGACATATTTATGAATAAAAATATTGATTTTAGATAATAAAATACCCAAAAAACTACACATTGTCCCTTTAATTTTTAATGTTATCGTTATTGGCCCGATATGAAATTTGGCCGATAAATAATGCTTATTTCGATTAATTAGCCGATTATTTCGCACTGTGAGATGTGCACTGTTTACCATGATGGTTTTGAATTGCTTGAAATATGATTTGAATCACTTCAAAAAAGGAAAGGAAATAAAAGGAAAATACAGTTAGGCTAAGTGCACATAAAATTATAATGAGAACATTTGTGTGCTTGGGACATGGCTTTTAATGGTGAGACTTTTGTTTTTGTAATCAGGCTCTCAAAAATTATATAAAAATGTGGATTTAAATTTATCGGCTAATAATATATCGGTTATCGGCTTTAAAATATAAAGAATTATCGGTTAACGGCTTTCAAATATAAAGAATTATCTGTATCGGCCAAAATTTTCTTATCAATGCATCCCTAATTTCTATGTCAACACTATCAACGGCGAAAAGAATCTGCAGCAGTCACCTGGTACAAGTCAGAGATCTCTAAATTGATTTTGTTCATTATTTTTGTAATGTTATGTGCTTTGAGACATGAGGTAATTTAACGGCGTCTCGTGACGCTTTGCAGACTCTGCTGTACACGTTCATATGTTTTGAAGGAGATGTGGCTTTGGAGACGCTCTGAAGGGAGGGTTGGATTGAATTCAATTCACTACCTTTGTACTTGTATGCAACAAACATCAATAAAAGAACAAACTTTCCATCTTAATAAATAGTAAATAAAATGAACGAACATTAAGATAGATAAGAGAAATAAAACGCATAATCCACGCTCACAAGACAAACATTCTACTTATTTTGTCATATTGCACATGATGGAAATGTAAAACTAAGCAGCATTTAGTGCAACTATGGCTCTGGGATAAAAACAGTTTTTGAGTCTGTTTGTTTGGGATTAAATGCTTTCAAAGCAAATCTCTCTGAAATTGCCTATCTTATCTTTAATTGTGTAATTTATTCATGTCATGTCAAAGCTGATTTTTCAACATCATTACTCCAGACTTCAGTGTCACATGATCCTTAAGAGATAATTTAATATGCTGATTTGCTGCTCTATTATTATTGGTAATCAATATTATTAAAACCCTCTGGTGCTTTTCACTCGTCGGTCAAAGATGGCCGATCCCCCCCCCCCCCCCCAATGAGATTAATGTACTATATTTTAGTTATTGTTTCTTAGTTCTATATTAATGTTTTTTATTTAATATTTTGTATTTTTAGGGGATTTTATGGTACT
The DNA here is from genome assembly GCA_026230005.1 of Gila orcuttii. Classification (NCBI taxonomy): domain Eukaryota; kingdom Metazoa; phylum Chordata; class Actinopteri; order Cypriniformes; family Leuciscidae; genus Gila; species Gila orcuttii. Next base: position 4,970,776 of record JAPDVR010000020.1, on the reverse strand, counting down.
AAATTATACACTGTATTTATAATCCATTTATTCAATTTTTGAGCATAGACCTGAAAATGCAATGTCCAACTTAAACTTGTAAATCTTGAATGCTTTAGAGCACAGACTTAAGTTTGATCTCTTTTCAAAGATGACATTTGGCAGATTAAGTGAAAAGTTTTAAAAAGTGAACTTAAATAAGTTACAGAATTTTATGTTTATTGTTATGAAAAATGTGAGAAAAGCCATAAATCTAAGCAAGTTGTTCAAATTTTGAGCCTGATATCTAAAAGAAAATTTGCTTTAAGACCATAAGATTTTGTTTGGCCGCTGTACCAAAAGTTTCCACTAGATGAAATGTGTCACCCATTCATTTTTGATCGTGAGGAGCACAACTGTGACTATTTTTTACTGGATCGAATTTAACCTGTTTGAAACAAGTCCATGATTTTTTTTTCACATAGCAAGTGCCAAAACCATTACCTTTAAGTAAAAATATATATATGTTTAAGTTTTTCAGTCAAAAATTACCAAAGAGCACCAGAGGATTAAATATTATTTTTATTATCAATGCTGAAAACAGTTTTGCTGGGTTTTTTTGTTTTAGAAATGATGATAAGATGACGAAATGACCATAAGAGACTTCTTTCAACAACTTAAAAAAATTGCAATTGTTCCAAACTGACAGTAGTGACTACACTGATTTTGAATCCCAAAATTTCCTTCCAGCGCCCAGCCGCCTCCAGCATATTCCCACCCAACCACGGGCAGCTATAGCGTCCAGCCCGTCCCTGGAGTGGCCCACGCGGTGACGGCCTCGTACCCTGCGCCCACTGCCCAGCCGGCCCGTCCCGCAGTGACCGCCCCCTACCCCACCTACCAGCCCCATCCCACCCCCAACTACGGCTACCGGCCTCCCGAAACGACCCCGCAGCCCACGACCACCCCTCAAACATACCAGGTGTTGACTGAACCGGTCAGTGTTTTCTTACTCTTCTTATATTACAGGGATAGTTCACCCACAAATGAAAATTAGCTCATGATTTACTCACCCTCAACTCATCCTAGGTGTACATGACATTCTTCTTTCAGATGAATAGAATTGGAGTTGTATTAAAAAATGTCCTGGCTCTATCAAGCTTATATATCTATCCATCATTAAAGTGCATCTCTCCATCATTAAAGTGCTCCACAGGCTCTGGGGGGTTAATAAAGGCCTTCTGAAGTGAAACGATTCATTTGTGTAAGAAAAAATCCATATTTAAAACTTTATAAAGTAAAATAACTTGCTATTACTAGCGTTGAGTGATGTGACGACGTACTGCTGATATTTACACTACGCCATGACGCACTACTCTACTTCCGGTGTCATAAATTGCGCATTAGGTGCAAGTAAACTGTGTATGTTCATTTGGCCGGAAGCTAGTAATTTTAGTTGATAAAGTTTTAAATATGGACATTTTTCTCACACAAACGCATGGCTTTGCTTCAGAAGGCCTTTATTAACCCCTCGGATCCTGTGAATCACTTTAATGATGGATGCATGCACTTTAATGATGGATACATGCACTTTTATGATGGATAGATGCACTTTTATGATGGATACATACACTTTTATGATGGATACATGCACTTTTATGATGGATAGATGCACTTTTATGATGGATACATGCACTTTTATGATGGATACATGCACTTTTATGATGGATAGATGCACTTTTATGATGGATAGATGCACTTTTACTTCAAAATAGTGTTGCTTTCATCAACGATGAAGATGGGGAGAAATGTGGCCACAAAATCACAGGAATTTATGGTGTACTTTAAATCAGAGCGTCTTCCGTGTCTGGAATGGATGTATTCTTGAGTCTGTAAGGTAACAATAATATAATAATAATAATAATTCGTTACATTTATATAGCGCTTTTTCTGGGACCTCAAAGTGCTTTACATAGGAGGGGGAATCTCCTCAACCACCACCAATGTGCAGCTCCACCTGGATGATGCGACGGCAGCCATATTGCGCCAGAATGCCCACCATATCAGTATATGGGGATGATTAGGAGGCCATGATGGACAGTGGCCAATGGGCAAATTTGGCCAGGATGCCAGGGTTACACCCCTACTCTTTATCGAAGGACATCCTGGGATTTTTTGTGACCACAGAGAGTCAGGACCTCGGTTTAACATCTCATCCGAAGGACAGTGCTTTTTGACAGTATAGTGTCCCCATCACTATACTGGGGCGTTAGGACCCACACAGACCACAGGGGGAGCGCCCCCTACTGGCCTCACTAACACCTCTTCCAGCAGCAACCTGGTTTTCTCAGGAGGTCTCCCATCCAGGTACTAACCAGGCACAGCCCTGCTTAGCTTTAGTGGGCAACCAGTCTCGGGCTACAGGGTGATATGGCTGCTGGCTGCATATATAATAAGATAACCTTGTTTGAAATGGGTTTGGCTAAAAGAGAAATTTGGTTTTGTCTATACTACTAGTACTTATACTATATTGACTGGGTTAAATAGAATTGCATTACTAAAAAGAGACTAAAATACAATTTTCATTGACTAAAACTAGACTAAATGTCATCAGTTTTCGTCGACTAAAATTAAACGAAAATAGTCATGGATAATTCTGACTAAAATAAGACTAAAATGCTCAGACTTTAAGTCGACTGAACCTTGACTTGACTAAAAAGAGTATGAACGAGACTAAAACTAATAAAAACTGAAATGACAGCTTGACACAAAGACTAGACTAAAACTCAAATTAAAACAGGCCGCCAAAAACAACACTACTTCAAAACAGAAACGGCCATTCACTGCCACTATAAAGCTAGGAAGAGCCAGGACATTTATTAATAAAACTGATTGCTATGATTGCATACTGAAAATGCAATCATAGTAAGAACATACTGTTGCTATGATTTTCACAAAAAAAAAACCCATAAAACTGGAGCGGTCCAATGTGTTCCTGGGGGAAGTGGAACTTGACATTGTAGAGGAGTTCAAGTACCTCGGGGTCACACTGGACCCAACACTTTCCTTTAAAAAACACATCAAACTTACAGCGAACAGAATCAATTTCAATTTACATAACTTTAAACAAATCAGACCATCAATGACAATTACTTCTGCTAAAATGTTCCTACACTCCATGATATTTTCACATATAGATTACTGCATCACAACCTGGTCATTCACTGGAAATACAATTTTAAAACCCATAGAAATGTTATTCAAAAAATCTATAAAAATACTTGATCAAAAACCTCTGTCATACCATCAGTGTAATATTTTAAGAAAATACAATATGCTTGTGGCGATCAGGACGGCCGAGGGACGTGAGAGAACGGCGCGAGGCCGGTGGTGCGATTGCTAATGAGCAACACCTGTGAAGCACACCGGTCTCGCATCTCTCACGGAGGAGCGGAGGCATTAATGAGGAGCGACGACGTTGATGATCGAGAGAGGAACAGGCCTGATTTTAGTTGTTTGGTTTTTGTATTTGTGTTTTATTTTAGCCAGCAGTCGTCCGCGAGGGGCTGCTGGCCGTTATGTTTATTTTGGGTAAGCCAGCAGTCGTCCACCACTGAAGGGGAGGAGCAGGGAGCGGGGGACTCCTACCGTCTGCCCAAGGCACCCGAGGAGCCGTCGCCGTCCACCGGGGGCTACCCAGCGTCACCGCCAGGCACCGCGGAGAAGATCGCCCAGCTGGTTGGAGGACCAGATGGCAGCGCGTTGTGGGAACCGGACCAATTTTTTTTTTTTTTTTTTTTTTTTTTTTTTTTTAACATTCAAACAAACTTTATTAAAAATAAAATAAACTAAAATACCGCCAGCAGCCCCTCGCGGACGACTGCTGGCTTACCCGAAATAAACATAACGGCCAGCAGCCCCTCGCGGACGACTGCGGGCTAAAATAAAACACAAATACAAAAACCAAACAACTAAAATCAGGCCTGTTCCTCTCTCGATCATCAACGTCGTCGCTCCTCATTAATGCCTCCGCTCCTCCGTGAGAGATGCGAGACCGGTGTGCTTCACAGGTGTTGCTCATTAGCAATCGCACCACCGGCCTCGCGCCGTTCTCTCACGTCCCTCGGCCGTCCTGATCGCCACAATGCTCAATTTTGAAAATTTTATTCATTTTAAAAATGGCTGTTTAATTTATAAAGTTTTGCATGGACTGGCCCCACCTGCACTTTCTACATACATTAAACCAAGGTCTGACAGAGGTTGTTGTACCAGAGCTTCATTCAGAGGAGATATAGAAAAACTACCTTTGGACAAACTGTTTTGACTATCAGAGGAGGTCATTTTTGGAAATACCATCCCAACAAACATTAGAGAATGTCCCACTTACTGCACATTTAAAAAGCACCTTAAACAGCTTCTAAAAAGTTCCCACTTATGTCCTCATTTTGACTAATTTTGTTGATACAATGTATACTGTCTGAATGTGTGCTAATGTGTTTCTTGCTTGATATTGTATATTGTTATATCCTATTGTGTTTTATTATTTTATATGTTGTTGTCTTCCTGCCTCGGGACTACAGGTGAAAATTAGCGTTTATGCTATAACCTATGCTCATTTACAGTCTGTACAGAAATGTTAGATTGTTCATTAATGTGCACTGTCCCGAATAAATAAATAAATGAATAAAATAAATAAATGATTGTATTTGTCTGAAAGAAGAATGTCATGTGACCTAGGATGAGTTCAGGGTGAGTAAATCATGGGCTAATTTTCATTTTTGGGTGAACTATCCCTTTAGTGATGTACCCCAGTTGTCTACATTAGTAGTTTTTCTTATCCACTCATGTATGAATTGATCTCACAGGAGAATTATACTTACGGCCGCCCACCGTCGGTCAGCAGCTTCGAGAACAAGCAGTATTTTCAGCCGAGCATCACCGCTGCGCAGCGCTCCGCCACAGAGGCCTACTTCCAGACAGGTGTGTGTGTGTACACATCAGAGCCAAGTGACTAAGCAGATTTAGGAAGGTTACAGATATGTGTTTTTAAAGAAAGGTTATTATGTAGCTTTAGCTTTTGCTTGTTTTGTAAATGCGGACATGTTGAGCTTTGGCACTCATGCGGGTGATGCAGGTTCGAGTCTGGTTTGCAACATTTCTATTCACAAAAAACGCTCTGTTTTTCAGTTTGAAGTAAATCTGAAGATAAATTGCAGGATCTATTTTGACTTACAGATTGCAAAATTGTAGTGTTTTTCTTTTACTTCACTGATTGGTTGAGCTGATGCATATCGTTAAAAATTTAGAGCAATCAAAACTTGTCAATATTCGTCAAATTTTAGATACCAGCCTGTCTCAATGTGTCCAAAATTACAAAGTTTCTGGAATAAGATTTTCCAGGTTTTTTCAGATACATTGGACATGCGATTTGAACCAGATCCTATATTAATTAGGCTATATTTGGAGTTTCTGAAGAGTTTTTGAGACTTACACTGGTACAACAACGTTTTATTTCTGCTAAAAAACGTATTCTTTTGTTTTGGAAGAAAAAGGAAGTTCCAACGCTTAAACTGTGGCTGACAGAGTTGACTGGTACACTACATTTAGAAAGAATTAGGTGTGCTCTAAAAAACAAGATTTTGTTACTTGAAAAAATGTGGTCACCTTTTATTTCTTTTCTGCAAGCTAGTGATTAATGTTTACTCTGCCTTTATCACCTGCTTTTACCACTGGAGAGCACCTTTGGGTTGAGTTTTTGGGTGGGGTTGGATGTATTTATTTATTTATTTATTTTATTTCATGCATATTTGTTAGGATGTAAGTTTTATTTGTTTGTGTATATATATAAAGTGTAGTTACAAATTTTCTTCTGCTGAAATACCAAATAAAAACATTTAAACACAAAACTTGTCAATATTCAAAATAATATATACAGTAGTCAACATTTGAAGTGGATCAAAACCTTTAATCAAAAGTTAAACATGAATTTTGAACAATACCCCTTCTTGTCTTTTGCTGTGTTCTTTTTTGATCCACTTTAAATGTTGCCTATTGTAGTGTTTGGTTTGGTTTTCATTGTTTAGATGTAACTGATGATAACATCTTTGCGTTATTTTCAGGGCTGAAGAGTGGCTACAGTCCCGTGAGCACAGTGTACAGTCAGCCGGTCCAGAGACAGGTCTCGGCTTTAAAACCCCCCCCCGCCGCGAGCGCAGTGTCCTCCAGCTACACCATCTACCCCACGTCCACCAGCGTCCAGCAAACCCCAGCCCCCATATCCACTTACACACACAGCTCTTCCTTCAACTCCACCGCGGCCACGTCCTACTCCGGTACGCCTGCGTCACATTCACACTCGTGTAGGGTTGGGAATCGAAAATCGAATACTTGAGGTCAGGAATCAGATACTTGTTATAAAATTAAAATTTTGATTCCTTTGTGAGCATTTCAATATGACTTTAAACAATTCAATCGCGAGGCGACTCGCGCGCTGTTTTCTGCATGTGTAACTACATTGGGCAACTCTTAAAGTGACAGTAGCCTAATATTCCTGCTGCCGTCTCTATAGTAACACTAATCAAACAAGAAAAGTTCAAAAAATTCACTCGTTCTTGACTGAATAACTTTTGTAAGTATATTTGTAATGTATATTTTATTTATAAAGTGCATTGTTATTTTACATTTGATTACAGTTTCTGTACCTGAAAACTGTAAAACACTGTTTATTTGAATCGTAACTTTGTTCAGTTGTATCTATTTGTTGCGATTACTAATTTTTTAATAGTTTTTGTTTTATTACTGAGTGTTTACTTGTCTTTTAATAATGCTTTACATTTATATGAGTTAGGCTAGTTCTTTTTCTATGGTATTTTTAAACCAGTTTAAAGTTCCTTTTGTAAGTCTTTTTCACCCTGTTGATTTTTTTTCGTGATATTCAACTACGACTAAATGTGAATATCTACGTTTTTTTTTAACTTATTGGAATCGAAATTAGGAATCGATAAGAATCGTTGCAATTCAACCGTTATTACCCAACCCTATTCATATGTCACAAATAGCCCCAGCTCTCGTCTAACGGTGTCTCTGTCTCTCGCTTCAGCCGGTCTCAGTTACTCCAGCTACGAGTCTAGCGGTTACACGTCCGCGCCGTCGTACTTCCAGCCGGCTCCGTGTCCTCCTCAGGCTCCTCTTCAACAGCCTCCGCCTCCACCGCCACAACAGCCTCCCAAACAGCTCTCCACCTCGTCCTGGAGCTCCAGCAGCCCCGCTGTCAGCGCGTACAAGAAGCCGGCTTTCCACCAGAACAAGATCCAGAAGCCCAAAGGCCCGCCGAAGCAGCCTCAGCTGCACTATTGCGACATCTGCAAGATCAGCTGCGCCGGGCCACAGGTGAGCGCTCGCCAAAACACAGCATTATCAAATGGGAGAACTAGGGCCCCGTGAAATCTGGGAATTTTTTTTCTGTTCTCATTCAATTTTAATGGTTTATTTAAATTTTCTAATTAATTGTGAAACTTAAACCATTTAAAAACAAAACTTACATTCTGTTTTACATTTTACTGTTATTTTTTTTAACCATTTAAAAACAAAACATATTTTTAGGGCCCAATGAAATCCGTTAAATTTTTTCCCAAATTCAGTTTTATTTTTCCCAAATTCTTTTATTATTTCTGTTTACATTTTTCTGGATTCTATTTTAATGAATTAAAATTTTCAAAAAGCACGTCTAATTAATTGCAATTGCTAAACTTATACCATTTATTAAAAACAAAACGTATATTTTTAGGGCCCCACGAAATCGGTTTTATGTCTTTTTCTTTCTTTTTTTTCCCAGTTCTTTTTTTTTTCTGTTCTCACTCTATTTTAATAGTTTATTTTAATTTTAATTTCAAAAAGCATGTCTAATTAATTTCAATTGTGAAACTTATACCATTTAAAAACAAAACGCATATTTTTAGGGCCCAATGAAATCCATTTTGTTTTCTCTCCCAAATTTCTTTACATTTTTATCTGGATTCCATTTTAATGGTTAAATAAAATTTTGGAAATAAAAAAGCATGTCTAATTAATTAATCAATTGTTATTAAATTAAATGGTAAAATGAATGCATCGAAGAAAAATTGTGTAATATTCCTTCAAAAATACATAATTGTAATATTTTTAATTGTTTTAATAATTTTATTATTCGTTTTAGTGCTTCGAAAAGTGCATGCTACTGTACTATAGTAATTTATATCTGTTGTAATATATTTCGGTCACAATTTCGAGTTAAACCAAACTTTTGTTTTGGTGGGTTGTCTTGAAGAGCTTTGAGTTTCAGTGTGTTTTCAGATTTTACTTTTTCTCAAATGAAATGGTGAAATGCTGGTGAAGTGACTCTATAAAATTTAGAAACAATTTATATTTAAATAAGCCTTGTTGTGCTTTTATTACTCACAGACACTAGTCCATATCACCATTTGATTCATTGTACAGCCCTACTTTTGATTCCAAAATTTTCCAAATTCCTTGACATTCCGTGCTGTTCTGTGAATTCCATTTCTGTGACTAGATTCTGTCTGTTTTCTGCATCACTGAAGCGAACTTAATTCTTCATTGACATGGGTTCCTGTGCTCTCCTGCAGACGTATCGAGAACATCTGGAAGGACAGAAGCACAAGAAGAAAGAGGCGTCTCAGAGTAGTGTCAGTCAGGTGACCAACGGGCCTCGAGGTGTGCAGACGCAGTTACGCTGTGAGTTGTGTGACGTCTCCTGCACCGGCGCTGATGCTTATGCCGCACACATTCGGGGATCCAAGCACCAGAAGGTGAGTTCAAGATTAGCATAATATGAAAAAATAGTCTTGGAGAAATATTTTTTTTTCTTCTTTTTTCCCCTTTTTTTTTAAAGTTTATTGAAGCTTTAGACAAATATATATATATATATATATATATATATATATATATATAAACAAGCTTGCATACAGTAAGTAAAAATATAAAATTATGATAGCTTGTAATGTAAATCAATCTTTATAACACAATAGAAGACTACTTACATAAAATGCATATAAATATCAGTCATCACTCTATATCTCTCAATAATATGTCTTCGTTAGATGAGATTTAAAATCGTAGTGTTATGATCAAAGCTCTGTAGTTTTAAAACCTATAATGCAATGCAATGATGATTGAGATCATAGATGTTACTAAAATGAAATGTATGGATAATCTATTAAACCTGACTTGCTTCAGTCCAGTAAGTGTTCATCTTGAAATATTACTAACAGTGTAAAAGATATTTTTATCAATAAAGATTTCACAGCAAAAACAGACATGAAGCACGAGCTGAAGGTGGACGTTTGTACAATTATATCAAAATATAGGCCTTTTAGTTAATGAAAAAGTATAAGCTATTAATCAGATGACAAAAGGGATGTAGTAGATTGTGAACAACACAAAAGTTTTGATCATGTTGATTACTTAGAGATTTGCTTTTGAACACGCTTTGTTGGCGTACTTGACTAATCTTAAATGCGTCTGCTGCCAAACCTTTCCTCAGGTCGTGAAGTTACACACTAAACTTGGCAAACCCATCCCTTCCACGGAGCCCGTTTTGGTGAGCTCCGCCTCTGTTGCCATGACGATGACTACTAGTAGAACTACGACGACGACAACCGCTCCCACCGCTGCATCAGTGGCGCAGAAGATGCCAGCGGCGGCTCCGTCCAAACCTGTGAAAAAACCCACCGCTGCTAAAGTTGCCATCATCGGTGAGAGAATACTATCTTTCGTAATACTATCTGTGTTCAAAATTCAAAAGTTCATTTGAAATTCATTCGCAATTGCAAGAATTAATGTAAGAATGATTTACGCCAAAAATTATTCGCAATTGCAAGAACTATTGTAAGAATGATTTACACAGAAATTTATTTGTAATCGCAAGAATTATTTTAAGAATAATTTTCACAGAAGAATTATTTTTAGAATGATTTACAGACATTCATTCACACTGATCTCAGATATGGATATTTCCTCTTATACTGTATAACTCGCAAAACCCGCATGAGGAAATGGATGCTTTGCAGAAGAAGCATCTATTTATACATATTTGGTCATATTGCGGTAATTCAATCTTTCAGATTGAGACATGAAATCAACACATCCTTGCTCAGTCTTTCTGCTTCTGCTTTATAGAGTTGTGATATTTATTCCACATAATCTTACTCATCGGGTCATGAGGTAATGGATTCAGATAGTAATCTTATCATACAACAAACTACACTCAGAAACTGAATTTAAGATACATGTATTTTAATTACTTATTAAATTTCCACATTTAAGCAATGTTCATTCCTACTTTGAACTAAATAAATAATTGTAAATTTCATGTTAAAGGGTTAATTTTCACTGTTTTCAACTAAAATCGTTTTATGCATTTTGGCCATTAATTTACAGGACAACGGTGTTCAAAGTGCAATTTTTTTAAACTGATACCGTTATCGTCACTGTCTAAACTACAAAAGCTCAAATTTGTAAAAACGGTGACATCATGCGTATTACATGTCCAGTCTTTAATCTTTTCAAAGTGACATCGCCTCCTACTGGCCTGACAGCAGAATACAGCTTTTTTTATCGTTTTCGCAGAAACTTAAAGGAAACGCAAAGGAAAAACTTTTCTGTTTTTAGTACAACGTTGTCATGTAAACGTACCCTAATTTAATGTTTTACTCGTTTCTTTGTAATTAATTGTGAAATTTACTAGCAATTTCTGAGTGAAATTTGGTAGAGAAACAAATTTTTGTCCCCAGTGTATGAACGGTCACGTTGCAGAAACATAAATGAAGTAAATTAGACATAAATCTCCCAAAATCCATTTGTCTTCAGGCAGTCGAGCCTCCACAGCTGCTCCGGTGAAGATGGAGGAGGTGAAGCCCGACCCTTCGAGTGAGGACGAGGACGGTGACGGAGCAGGAGCTCAAGGAGACATTCAGCCTGTGGGACACGATTATGTAGAAGAGGTGAGACCACGCTGACATCAGCGCACCAAACAAACAGACCGAGACCCACATTTTCAGCTTACAAACAAACTCTGGTGCGGTTCGACTGAAATATGAACGCGACACGGACCAAAGACATCTAAACGAACCGAAAACAGGAAGTGATGTCATAAGATGGGACCCTTAAAAGGACCGAATGCTCAAGCGTACCTGGTTTTTCCTCATCATAGGCCCTGCAATAAATGACACATCATGTGCACATGTGGTCTTGTGGACTTACAATGGTGGTCGTGTGTGTGTGTCCGTTAAGTAGGGCTGGGTATCGAGTTCGGTACTTTTTAGGTACCTACCGAATTGCCTCAACTACCGAGTATCGAAACATGTCTTGTTTTTCGGTACCAAAGTGGTTAATCTCGTCAACGTCAGTGAAACAAGAAGCATGCAGCATGATTGGCTGTGGCGGAAAAACACTAGTTTACGCTGCTGCCCAGAGACCGACGTGGCTTGTTGCACGTGAGGCTGTAGTGTGTGTGTGTGTGTGTAAGCGTCCCAACCCAGATAGATAGAAAATATGTGGAAATGATCAAAAGTCTACCTGTGTACCAGACTCGATGCCAGAAGCACACGATGCAATATTTTCGACAAGATAATTGCTGCCAAGATTTACCGTGGCAACACGGTAAATCCATCTTCGACTGCAAGAACTGGAGCGCGTCACAAATGAACCGAAACTCAGCGTATAGGATACTTGCCTCACAGACAATGAGAAATAGTCCTATATACGGTCAAAATATGTCTACTTTTAAACGAAACAATTAGAAATAAATAGTTTGATTACCTAATCCATATAGGCGCGTGTGTTCACTACTGCAGAAATGACGAGTCAGCATCGCAATAATCATCTTTGCAGCCAACACACTTAGTAAACACTTGTTCATTAATAAACAATTAAAATATCTCCTTGCTATTGTTTCCCGACACATCCATAATCATTAGGCTACTTTTGCCAGTGCTTTGCGGCAAGCTTCATGAGTGCTGAGCGCGAGGCATATATACCGCCCCCCAGTAGAGATATTTAATTCAATTCACATTTATTTGTATAGCATTTTTCACAATACATATCGTTTCAAAGCAGCTTTACAGAAAATGCATGTGTCTAAATTACAATTTAGAGTGATCTGTTATCAGAGGTGACTGAATGAAAATTAATTGAAATGCATTACACAGTTTCATTGTTAAACAATGCATTAAGTTAAGGCAGAAACAATGAGCTCATTGAAGAATACATGTTGTTAAATGATTAGGAAACATAGAAAACTTTAGCATTGGTGCTTTTTTACAGACAATATGAGTGTAAAAAGTCAAACTGAAAAAATAATTTTTTTTTTTAGGTAATGTTATCTTGTCAAAATTGGTATCGAAAAAAGTATCGTTCAGGAACCGGTATCGAAGTCAAGGTATCAGTATCGGTATCGAAAATTTTGTTACGATACCCAGCCCTACCGTTAAGTCCATGAGACCGTGGCGTCGCTTTAGGTTTCAGAAGCGTGTTCGCGACTTCTACTCAAAGCGGCATTACGTCACAAAAGTGTGGACTTAGAGGAACATTGCGAAGGCTTGTGGTTATGACAGGGCCAGTCGTGATGTAGCAATCAGATCTTCGTTTGTGTGAGTAACTGAGGATTTCCTGCCACTGTTTTGACTCCTTTACACATTTTATAACAGGGTTTTTACAAGGTCCTTAAAGTGCTTGAAGTATTGAATTAGATTATTTTTTTAATTGAAGTCCTGGAAAACCCTTGAAACCAGCCATATTTATGAAGAAGCACTTGAAAAGCGCTTGAATTATTGAAAGACAATATATACATGTATACGTAGGAAATTAGTGGGTTTTTTTGTTTGTTTTTTAAACACAAATACAATCTTTTCACGCAAAATTAATGCTGCAGCCCGTCTGATATAGATATTAGCCATTTCACATGGCTGTTAGCGTGATATTGCTCATATATTTCCAAGTATATGATACTAACAGTACTGCTTGAAAAGTTATTGAATTTCATTTTAAAGTATCTGTACGAACAATAAGCTCTTCATGAGTTCTCAGCTGGTAAATATGCCATCATCTGTACAAGAGCAGTTTAGTCTAGAACAGTCTTGCATTGTTTTGGATGTTCGGTAAGTTCAGTCATACAATATATCGAATAAATGTTAAGGTTTGGTGTTAAAAATGGCAGTGTGAATGCTAAGAGAACCAGGACTGAATGTATAATTTTTGGTCCGGACAAAAAGAACGAAGTGAACCGAATTACAAGTGTGAACACACTCTAAATGAATGAGTCGAAATGGTTCGTAAATCAGATTTATTAGCAAATCAGCTTGGATCAAAAGCGTTTTCTTTAGTAAATGTGTGTGATGCATAAGGCTAACTGGATATTTGTTCATCCGTTAAGGGCTTTAAGTCTTTGAATCATGTGTTTTCCCTACTCAGGTTCGAAATGACGACGGTAAGGTGATTCGCTTCCACTGTAAACTGTGTGAATGCAGTTTCAACGACCCCAACGCTAAAGACATGCACCTGAAAGGACGGAGACACCGGCTGCAGTACAAGGTAACGCATCACCCCCCAAAAAACATCATGACATGCCACAATAACTATATGCCTGTCACTGAATAATCAAGCAATTTGAATATTTGACTCGTTTTAAAGGTGCAGTGTGTGATTATTAGCGGCATCTAGTGGTGAGGTTACGAATTGCAACCAACAAAAGTTATGGTGGCCGACAGGAAATTCTTATTCGCTGAACTAAGCTTGCTTCCTTGCACGAAGAGCAACATAGTAACAAAACGCGTTTGTCCGTTTAGGGCTACTGTAGAAACATGTCGGCGTATTCAATGTAAGGGGAGGCGTGATGTGTGTAGATAGAAACTGCTCATTCTAAGTTAATACAAATATAACGGTGTATAATATACACCACTGAAAACTTATTTTTCAAGGTAGTGAGGAAACGCGCTCTGTAGCGCTGTGTGTTCGCTGTCGGCTATGGTAGAAACATGACGACACAATATGTCGACCTCCATAGAAGGGGGCGCCTGCGGTTATGGAGATATAAATGTTTCATTCTAAGTAGGTCTTTCGCGATAGTCAATAAAGCCTATTTAAAATCGTATTTGATTGCAGAGCGCCGTAGTGGCTAGGGCTTAAATCAAACTTCATTCATGCACACATATATGAAACACTTGCATACACATATACTAAGTAGTCATACATGTATACTGCTGAATGCTCAAACAAATACATATGAAATGCACAACGACACACCTAAAGTCGCTCACGCACATACACTCAAACTCTACACACACGAGATGCGAGCACACACACACACAAACTCTCCGCGCACATACTCATATGAGACGCATGCTCACACAGTACATGATGCATATGATTCTCAGTGTGAACGGAAGTCACACATTGGTAAGTGCTAACAGAGACTGAGAGTCCATTGCTTTTATTGTTTATGGTTGTTTTGTTAATTTATTGCGGATATTTAAAATGTTTTCCATTTTCAGTGTTAAATAGTCTTTAGAAATAAAAGTTTATTGATCTTGGAAAAGGTGTACCTGCATTATTATGCCATTATCATTATTTTAGATGAAAATGGTCTCAGAACGACAATATTATCGTTTATCGCAATAATTTCTTGGACAATTTATCGTCCAGCAAAATTTGTTATCGTGACAGGCCTAATTCTAAGCTAATACAAACATAACGGTTCATTAAGTAAGGTCTTTATAGACCACTGAAAACTTCTTCAAGGTAGTGAGGAAACGCGCTCTGTAGCGCTGTGTGTTCGCTGTCGGCTACGCTAGAAACATGACGACACAATATGTCGACCTCCATAGAAGGGGGCGCCCGCGGTTATGGAGATATAAATGTCTCATTCTAAGGTAATAAAAACATAACGGTTCATTATGCAAGGTCTTTATACACCACTGAAAACATAGTTATGGATCTTATATTGCATTTCTGTCAATAGATCCTCAGAAATTTTACACATTGCACCTTTAAGTTCATGAACTCTAAGATTATTCACAACAAATGAATAATAAGTCTGATATCAGTGCAAAAACAGCTGCACATATCAAGGTTGCAGTTATTGACCAGTTTCTTCCCCTTACTATTTATTAGAAAAAAGTGAACCCAGACCTCCCTGTGGAGATCAAGCCCAGCAATCGAGCGCGGAAGCTTCTGGAAGTCAAGCTGCGTAAACAGAAGCAGAAGTCTGTGCTGAAGAGACACCAAGAGGACGAGCAGCGCTGGCACATGGAAATGAGGTCATCCTCTGCTTTCCCGCCATTTCTGACATTGAACGTTTATTGCACATTTCAGAAAGCCTTTTCTCTGCAAGACAGAATATTTAGCATGAAAAAAATATGCAAAAAAATAACAACATGCATTTCAATTATATCAATTACTTCATTCAGAGTGCAAAACATACTGTTGTTTATTTCATCTGTTTTTATCTAAGCATTTTTTATGTTAACAACTAGAAATGTATTATCTACTGTAAATAATATCTCTATAATCATTTAATTTTGATGTTGCTTACGACAGCATGATTATATCCTGATTTCTCTGTGTGGTCCAGCAGGAGGTACGAGGAGGACATGTACTGGAGGAGGATGGAGGAGGAGCAGTTATACTGGGGGGATCAGAGGTGCAGGATGGCTCCGCCCCCTCTGATGGGCCGACCCAACATGCCGGTGCCGCCCCTACTGGTCAGTTAACGCATTGACCACAATCAAGGGCATTCTCAGATAGGATATTTCTCAGGCAGACCAAAACAGATGCTAGAATAAAAATTTCCTGATAATTTACTCGCCCCTACGATATAAATTATGGTTTTTGAGGAAAATATTCCAGGATTTTTCTCCATATAGTGACTTCAATGGGGTCCAACGGGTTGATGGTCCAAATTGTAGTTTCAGTGCAGCTTCAAAGTCTCGACACGATCCCAGCCGAGGAATAAAGAGTCTTATCTAGACAAACCAGCGCTCATTTTATAAAAAAATAAACATTTATATACTTTTAACCACAAATGCTCGTCTTGCACTTGCTCTGTGATGCGCCACGCATTACGTAATCACGTTGAAAAGTCAAGCGTGACGTAGGAGGAAGTACTGACCGAGTGTTTACAAAGTGAACGTGCAAAGACTAAGTCAAAGTCCATTTACAAAAAAATAAAACAAATAATGTAAAATAACGATGTTGGACGATTTAGTTTTTCGCCCTACTCTACATTTCCCACATACGCCCGGTTACCGCCTAAACTTTTCAACGTGATTACATAATGCGTGAAGTCTTGGACGTACAAGATGAGCATTTGTGGTTAAAAAGTGTATAAATGTTTCTTTTTTTATAAAATGAGCGATGGTTTGAGATAAGATTCTTATTCCTCGGCTGGATCGTGTCGAGACTTTGAAGCTGCACTGAAACTCACCTTTGGACCTTCAACCCGTTGGACCCCATTGAAGTCACTATATGGAGAAAATATAGTGAAAACCTTTAAAAAACCTTAATTTCTCTTCGACTGAAGAAAGAAAGACATGAACATCTTGGATGACGTGGGGGAGAGTAAATTATCAGGAAATTTTGGTTCTGAAGTGAACTACTCCTTTAAGTGTGTAGAAGCTTTTATTAAATGGTAAACCGCACCAATTTTTCTTCAGCCCGTGCGGCGGCCAGATTCGCCCGACGACCGGCACGTCATGGCCAAGCACTCGGCCATCTACCCCGTTGAGGAGGAGCTTCAGGCCGTCCAGCGAATCGTCTCGCATTCTGAGCGCGCTCTCAAACTGGTGTCTGATTCGCTGCTGGAGAAGGAGGCGTGTTCTGCGGACGACGACGCCCACGACGACGTGACGGACAAACAGTGAGAACTTTTACTGGCTAGCTGACTTTATACTGTTGAATTGTAGCGGGACGTTTAGATTTAAGGCTCGTTCAGACGAAGGACGATAAAGATATAGTAATAAAAATCGTTCTCAGTATTAAAGAATAGCAGAGTTCACACCACAGCTATAACAATAACGCCATCGAGAAAGGACGATCACTTTCAGAACTTTTTTTTTTCTCCAGCTGTTAAACGATAAAACACTGACAGCCAATCAGAATCCATTCTAATTTAAAATGGTAGACGACATTGCAGAGAATTTAATCGCAGAGGTCAAGAAAAATCCAGTGTTTGACATGTCAAGAAAATGGATATGGAAAACAATCGTTCATACCCTCGGAATAACTGGTGGGAAGTATTACCTCAGGTATCCAGTGCTCGTTTCCACAGCATTGTCTTGCTTTCTTTGAGGTTGCGTTGAAAAAGACTGGGTGTTGTTTTTATTCCACTATATTGACTACATCAGCTAAATTCAATGTTAGATTGTTAGATCGATTACACTAGCTTCACTCAAAGTATAGCATGCTGAGGACATCTGCTGGTTAAAGCGTGTAAATGCAACAAGAACAGCAAAAACATGTTCAATGGCGTTCTACACACTTTGAAACCGCAGCGCACGAGCTTAGAATAAACTGGTGTTGGGCCCTATTTTAACGATATAAGCGCATGGTCTAAAGCGCAGGCCGCAAGTGCACTTAGCACTTTTGCTAGTTTGACGACAGGTAAAATGGTCATGGTCTAAAAGGGTTGTCCCTATTCTCTTAATGAGTAATGGGTGTCTTTTGGGTGTAACGTGCAATAAACCAATCAGAGTCTCATCCCCCATTCCCTTTAAAAGCCAGTTGCGCTCGCGGCATGGCGGATTCGCTATTTACATGGAGGAATTTACAAGCGGAAAAACTGAATGCTTCTCTAGCGAGGAAACGGATCCACTCGCGCGCGTGTGTGTGTGTGTGTGTGTCAAGTCAAATATATTTATATAGGGCTTTTCACAATACAGATTGTATCAAAGCTGCTTCACAGTATCAATCAAAATAACTTAACAATGTTTGTTTATTACTGGAAAAAAAAAGACATCCAAGTTTGGTAGAGCTGATCAATGGTATGATTGGTTAATTAATTTGAATATCCCCAACTGAGGATATTGTGTGTGTGTGTGTGTGTGTGTGTGTGGTTAAAGAACAGACCATCTATGGTACAAGCCGGATTCCACCATACCTTTATGTACACAATATTAATCTTTTACATTGTAATCCTTTACATTTTAATATTTGGCATGTTTGTGCGCTGCTGGGCATCCCTGTGTGTAATAAGCAGAGTGTGCGTGTGTGTGTGTGTGTAATAAGCAGAGTGTACGTGCGTTGTGGACCCGCCTATAGACCCACATTACTAACACGCTCTTTAAATAACAAAAACAATATTGCGCCATTGACTTTAGACCAGGTTTCAGTTGGTCAATTAATTTCCTCAAAATAGCAACGAGCCAATAATGTGCCTGAACACGCCTCGTTTTCAGACCAGACCAGCTGATGCCCATGGGCGCACAAATGCATTTTGTGTGTTTACCTGGTGTATGATAGGGCCCGTTATCTTTCGTTAGTGTGGACGCAAATATAGTTATTGTTATAGTGATTTTTATAGTTCTCGTTCTCGATGTGAACGGGCCTTTCCGCTCTTCCTCTCGGGCAGGTCTGAGTCTCAGGCTCGTGTTCTCAAAGGAGTCATGCGTGTGGGAATCCTGGCTAAAGGTCTCCTCCTGCGCGGCGACAGAAACGTGCAGCTCATCCTGCTAGCGGCCAAGAAACCCACCGTCACTCTCCTGAGAACCGTCGCGGAGCAGCTGCCCAAACAACTGGCGGTAAGAGTGTCTTCTTTTGAGCTTGCGTCGTTATGTCGAAGCTACTGAAAAGCATTATTGATCTGTTAATACTCATATCTTTGCACTTGTGGTTTTATCACCTTGTTTCTCTTCTTTTTGGCTGTTTCATGCTGGAAATCACCCCACATGAGAAATTTCTTGACAGGTCTATTTATAGTGACATGTAGTGTCTGCGGGAAACTTTTATATATGTGTGTAAATATATTTTTTAAGTGTAAATATTTATATGTATTCCAAATACTTAAAATAAAAATATATTTTGCATAAAGTTGAAGTATATTTTTAGTTTTTATTTGACAAGTAAACATTTTCCCTAAAATGTCATTACTATGATTCCATCCACCTATTTTTGATGCGCATTTTGGGATATC
The DNA here is from genome assembly GCA_026230005.1 of Gila orcuttii. Taxonomy (NCBI): domain Eukaryota; kingdom Metazoa; phylum Chordata; class Actinopteri; order Cypriniformes; family Leuciscidae; genus Gila; species Gila orcuttii. The sequence continues at coordinate 4,951,638 of JAPDVR010000020.1, read as the reverse complement.
ACATAAAAAAACGCCGGATGGAAATGCCAAAATACCCATAGAAAAAACAAATGCTTTCAATTTAGGAGGATAATTATTTTTATCCGATAATAAGACGTGTGCATTAAACTGCAATGAAAACACATTTACCAAGTAAAATCCCTTGATGTGCAACAAAAAAAACGTCCGTGACTTTCCCTCAGCAGAGGCTGTGATTGGATAACTGGACTAACCAGCGGACCAATGGCATCGCAGCATCTCAAATGTTGGTTTGGTGGATCTGAAACACCTGAGTCAAAGTCTGTAATCAGAATGATTTGGTTTAATTCCCTCCAGAAGCGTCCCACATGATTGCGTTCACAAACACGGCGTTTATTGCGTTTCGTCTGGCACTGTGACACTCAAGTCAATTATAATAGAGGAAAAAGAGCCACAGTTTCTTCCCCGATTGCAGCAACTTCCAATTTTATTACAGATATTTTGCGGCAATTTCCCTGAAAGTGATGATTTTGTTCTCTTGAACACGTGAGATGGAAACTGTGCTTTTAATCGCAAATGTTTTATGTGATATTCGCAACTTTGGATGGAAACATAGTTATTGATGCAGAGAATAAAAATCATTACCGTAACAACAGACAATTGTGCTTTCCAGAATTTCTATATTAAAATCCATTTTTTTCTTTTTTTAAAACCAGCATAAATTTTGTTCAATACTATCATTAATTATGTATGAAAGTTAAATTTAGTTCACATTACAGTAATGAGATTGCGGTAATGACTAATTACGAGGGGAAAATGTGACCTTTCTGATCTTAAAAACATGCTTTATTTACTTGATGCAGTATATCATTTCTTATTTTTTCCCTTTTGATTTTAGGGATGAAATACGACCCAGACACATTTTGGATCGTTTATCATGTGATCCACTCATATATTATTAAAAAATCACTGCAAATAAATGAGCTTTTTACTCTGCTGCTGCTTTTGTGGTCCGTGTATCTTTAACTGATCTTTAGTTCCTCTGCCTGGTTACGACACCTACAGAGAGAGACTGGGGCGTGTACTTCATTCACATTTACATCGCCATTTAACCTGTGCATTATGGGAATATATGGCTCCACTGGGACTATAAGGGACATAATACAGAGCCCATTTACTCGGGGCCCCCGCTGTCTCCTCTGTAGTAATGCAAAGTGTCCTTTTAACCGGCAGACCTTTTCTGAAGATCAGTATGAGGTGCAGGTACACCCTGAGGAAGCCAACATCGTCATTTTTTCAAGCAAGGAACCAAAAATGCAGGTCACCATCTCTCTTACCTCGCCAGTGATGCGCGAAGACCCCGTCCCCAACATGGAGAAAGGTTAGAGAACCCGTGCTTTCCCTCAGCAGCACTATATGTGTTCCCTTTGGTTTGAACAAAACAAAAACAAACAAAAAAAACACAAGGATATTTCCATGCAGAAAAATTTCCATCAGTGAATTGGCCTTCCTGTTCATTTTTATTCCCCTTCCCCGCCTTCATTTTCTTTTCTTCTTTTCTTTCGGTGGAGTCCATTATTTGCCCTCGTTCGGTTTTGCGTTGCTTTCTGAAAGTGTTTTAAGGAATAAAAAACAGGATCTCTGACCTTTCTTTACCACTGTGGCGCAATATTGTACAAGTTGTGTTGTAAGACTTCAGGATGAGAACGAATTTTAGCTTTGACCACAAACTTTTCCATGCCATATATATATATATATATATATATATATATATATATATATATATACATATGTATATATATGTGTATATATATATAATGAATAACTTGGCGTGTAAATTATAAATATATATATATATATATATATATATATATATATATATATATATATATATATATATATATATATAATAAAAGTGGCGGTAAATTATGTGTTGGGAGTGACAATCGCATTTATTTTTTGCATGTGCGCGGGAAACAGAAGTCGCTCCTCCATTCCTGCAAAATTGTGATTGTTGACATTTTCATAAGATACGTCGTTTTTAACATTTTAAAACACTTCAAGAATTAAGTTGCTAACATTATTGTTAGTAACAATTTATATATTAGTTTTATTTTTATTGAATTTATTAGTTTTATTGAATTATTTATTTTATTTTAAAGTAACCGTAATATTCGCCATACAAATGTATGTAAATTCAGTTGCAACTACCTTATTTTTTATTATTTCGTAAAAAGAAGCTATTTTTTCATACAGCGATGCAGTTGTGAAATGCATTTGTCACTCCTGTAAATAAACACTGTGGCCACTAAATGCACTGCAATATTTTGGGACTGACCATGTATGAATAGTTTTAATAGTTTTTCATAGTGATAACAGCAAAATTTGTGAGTTTCATGTTTGTAAATAAGACTAAATCTAAACTACAGTTGAACTCGATTGGCATTTTCAACCCAACCGACGGAGAACGTGTATTGTATCATCCACCATGTGAAACAATTCGTCCTTTCATCCTGAAGTTTTTGAAGTGACCTCAAACAACCTCTGAAATTCCGACTTGTAACCTGAGGTCATTGTGAAGATTGTTTTATTTTGCTAACGATATTCTCAATTCTGTTTCTTTCAAACCACCAAACGGTTCTCCATATTTGTCCTGTTTGGGTTTGTTAATCATTCGCCCTCGGCTGCATCAACAGACCCAAGCAATAATACTTTCCATTTACATCTTTTGCATAACATTGCAACAATTTTTTTAGGAACCTGGACGTGTTGGAAAAACCCTTGTATTGTGACATTTTGGTGGAGTCACTTTTTTTTAGTTTTGATGTGTGTTGTAATGATCACATATTATCACTACCTAGTTACCTAGACAAATCCCCTAGAAAACTTTTTGTTTTATTTACTTCACAATAATTTTATAACAATATCTACTTACTTTGTAATTACGATTACTAAAGCATTAAATACAATTGATGACGTTCCCTACGTGTGTCCTTGCAGTGTCAGAGAAAGACCCTCCGGATGTCCTCAACAGGATCAAGTGCCTTGAGTATTTAGCGGCTCTGCGACATGCTAAATGGTTTCAGGTAAAAAAAATTATAATAAGGCCTTCGAAAGTTTTTTTTTTTTTTTTTTTTTTTAGGATAGGTGTGAATTGCACTTAATATTTTAGGGCAGTTCACATGTAATCAACCTTGCGATTAGTGCCGGAGAAACTCCTTTGAGTTTGCTACACTACAAGCTACTCACACAAAACTTAAATTATAAAGTAGTTACATACAGATGTAACGTAAAAAAACTGAAAAAGTAATAGCTATTCTACATGTTACTAGCAGAAAGTAGCTAAATACAGTGAGTTTAAGCTCCAGATTTACTTGATAGCTTAGATATGGCTATTGGGAAAGCTACACTTAGCTACTGAAATGCTACTGGCTTTAGCCTTAACCTGAAACATACTTTACGCTTCTATCAACGCAACTTTGATTTCATTCGTAGTTGCACTTCTAAATGTGTCTGAACGCAATTAGTGACGTATCGCTAGTGCATCTTGTTCTTAGTACTGCAACAAATGTGTTTAGTGGACATTAGCGTAAACTTTCTTCTACTGTCAGTTTTCTCTCTGAAGTTGACGACTGTCATGGTGGAAAAACAATTAGAAACTAATATCGTGATGCCTTGCGAATTTTCGTTATTTCCACTAGGGGCGCTATAGTGTACGTTAGCTAAACTATTTCTCTTCTAAAGCCAGTTTTCTCTCAGGTAAACTGGTCATAGCAGAACAACAGTTTGAGAGAATCTTGCAGGGCTAGTTAGTTCATGTAAGTATAATAAGTTGATTGTCAACATGTTTGCTAGCTAGATACCTGAATAATAAGTAACCGTTAAGCATTTTCAATTGGACTGTTCGCTTAAAGTGTTTGCATACTTAAAGTATGTTTCTGACCTTTGACTCAACTGTTGTTCAGAACAGTGTAATTGTATTAGCATTTTAGCATTAGCACTTATGGTTATATTAACTACTGAAATGCCATTTTTAGCTATGATTATGTCGCGTATTAATGATTTTTGTCCACAGGCTCGGGCAAACGGCCTTCAATCTTGCGTCATCATTATTCGGGTTCTGCGGGACCTGTGTCAGCGTGTACCTTCCTGGGGCAAGATGCCCGACTGGGTCAGTTAGCCTTGTTTGCTAACAGTGATTTTAGCTCCCGCTAATAATGGTCATAATAACTAATGTGTTTTTCTTTCGCGAAGGCTATGGAGCTGCTGGTGGAGAAAGCCATTAGCAGCGCAACCGGTCCGCTAGGTCCCGGAGAAGCTCTGAGGAGGGTCCTCGAGTGCATCACCACTGGGATTCTCCTGCCTGGTAGGAGTTATTTTAGTAACATTTATACTGCTGTAGTATTTATAAAACATTTGAATTAGTTTTAATTTTATATTTCTGTTTTCATTTTAATTCTAAAAATACTAAAAAACTAAAAATAGTTTAAGTTTTAGTAATTCTGTCGGGCTTTTGGCATTGTTATTAATACTTGTTTTCCTAAAAATTTATATTTACAATTTCTTAAATTTCTATTTACCTTTCTATTTTATTCCAGTTTTAGTAATTTTAGTACTTTTAAATTTATTATATTTCAGTTAGTCAACATTTCTCATTTTCGCTTAAATTTTCTAAGTGTACATTTTTCTTCTAATATTTATTTCATATAGAAGCCAAGGCAACATTTCTCATTCATGTTTTCTAAGTTAAAGTTATTCATCTAATATTTAATTCAGTTCAGTGCCAATGCAACGTTTCTAAGTTCTGTTTAAGTTTTTCATCTAATATTTATTTAATTTAGTTGCCAAGGCAACATTTCTAATTTTCGTTTTAAGTTTTATACCTTTTTCATCTGATATTTATTTCAGTTAGTTGCCAAGGCAACATTTATCGTTTTTGTTTAAGTTTTTCATCTGATATTATTTAATTTAGTTGCCAAGGCAACATTTCAAATTTTTCGTCTATCTTTCAAAGTTTAAGTTTTTCATCTAATATTTATTTTGGTTAGGTGCCAAGGCAACATTTCTAATTTTCATTTTAAGTTTTTTACGTTTTTCATCTGATATTTATTTCAGTTAGTGGCCAAGGTAGCATTTATAATTTTCGTTTTAAGTTTCATGTGTTTTAAGTTTTTCATCTAATATTTATTTGATTAAATGTCTCTCCAACGCTCAGATGGTCCAGGTCTTCTCGACCCCTGTGAGAAAGGTCAAACGGACTCTCTGGGGAGCATGTCGAAACAAGCTAGGGAAGACGTGACCGCTAGCGCACAGGTACTGAAAGTGTGTGACTTGCCAAAGTTTCCATCCATTTCATTGTAGCTATTCTGAAAGCGCTGTCTGTTTTTCAGCACGCACTGCGACTGCTGGCTTTCCGTCAGATCCATAAAGTTCTGGGCATGGGCTCCTTGCCGGCCTCTAAAGCTGCAGCTCGAAACCGCAAGAGGCGACGAGAGGGCAGCGACCCCGGCGAGGGAGAAACCAACGGAAAGAAGGATAAAAAAGATGATTCGAACCATCCTTGAGATGTCTGCATAATCCTCTACGTCCTTTTAAATGTATAAATATCACTCAAAGAGGAAAAAATAACACTTCCGTTTTTTCAAAAGGACAAGAAATGGAAAAAACAGTTCCTCTTTTATGATGTAATACGTCGTTCTATTACATCTGAGCTGAAAATAAGCCAAAATGCTCATGAGGTTCAAATCGACATATAAAATAAACTGAGTTACTGAACGTCACATTAGCTCTATTAGGCACTTTCACATATTAATGGCACTTAATTAAAAGCTTTAATTGTCTCGACACAGGCCAGTCTTTTTTATTTTTACATCAAATATATAGTGGGGCCTAAAAGTCTGAAAACACATTGAGATGTTTATTTTTCCCGAAATAAACACGTTTTATGATTTAGAAAAATGTAAAACAATCATTGTAACAAAATAAGAAATATTTCAGATTCTGCACTATTTCTCCATAACTAATGAAATGAAGGCAAGTTAATAACATTGAATATGTAAACGGAGAGTCGTTTACACAAATTGTTATAATTTGATAAAAAAATATATATATTTGGGGGGAAAATGTAAAAGTATCAGACTTTTGGATCCCACTGCATATAAAACAAAATATTTAGATATATTTATGAATATAAATCAGTTTTATTCTATATAATATTATTATAATGTATTATATAATAATATTATGTATGATGTGAATGCAAAGAAATTAGTTGTATCTTTAAAAAATTTCGTTTTTAAAATAGGTAGTTAGTAAGTAGTATTCACTAATAAGCTGTTTAAAGCGACACGAATCAGCTTTGTGTGGTTGTTATTAACCCAACACTGGATTTATACACGTTTAGGTTTCAGATCTGTAACCGCTTGAGGGCAAAAATAAATCACGCGGTGCACAAAAATAGACTTATTACTTCTCTGCTATCATTATTTTTATTTGCATACTGAATAATCGCTCATTTCACAGTGAGAAGCTGGCGTTTCGACAGGGTATCGAAGTGTTGTTCTCTAGCGAACGACGCGATTAGTTTCACGAGTCTGTGGTTCTTCACACGTGCCTGCGGTAAAGATTTAGTACTTGAAATGTGAACGAGGAGGTGAATTTACGGTTCTTCATATTGCAATATAATATAATGTAATACCTCTCTATTCTTAATTTTTTTATACAAAAGAGTAAAGTCTAACGAGAGATGCACACTAGGAAGTTTTCTGTTAGTACATTGATTATTCATATCGCCTGAATTACGTTCGCCACCTGTTTTTATGTATAATGCAAACGATTCCCGGCATTTTTAAATGTTCCTGCTGAGTGTTTGTTCTCGTTTTGTAGGACTGTGAAAAATTATATTGTGATCTTTCATTTGGAATATCGGTGTAGTGCTGCTTAACTAAATAAACAGGAAAACGATCAGACTAAACTGTGTGTCTGTGTCTGTTTTGGCTCGAGTTGAAGCAAGTCAGCTGTCATTTTTTTTTTTGCTTTATATTTTTGCCATCATGTATGGTCATAAAGGGGGTGGAAAAACACGTCAGAGCTGCGATATGAGGAGGAAGTGAGCTTGTGTGTAATAAACCTCTGATGAGTGTGTAACCTCTCACATGGACTAAGACACAAGCAACACAATCTTCTGCCATCTAAACCAAGTCCTGCTGGTGAGTGAAACGACTCTTGAAAACATCAAGGACATCATTTAAGTTGGTTTTAATTTCATGCTGCACTGTTACTGGATTTAGAAAGATAGACTACTATACTACTTGGATATTATTGTGTACGAGTATGTCTGTTGATGTTTTTATGAAATATATTTTGTGCATTTAAGCATCTTCATTTTAATTAGCTTTTGGCTTTTTAAGGTTAAGTGGTCAATTCAGGACCATTTTTCAACATTTTAAAAGGCATTTTAGCTTTTTTTGCAGTCAAGGGGTTATGTAGTGTGACATTACATAACTCCTGTTATCTCTGTAAGCTGCTTCGAAACAATCTGTATTGTAAAAAGCGCTATATAAATAAAGGTGACGACTGGACTTGATTAAATTCATATCATTATTAAAAAATTAGGCTTTCTTGCAGCTAAATGGCCTTGAAGTGGTCTTTAAAAAAAAATATATATATATATATATTATTGAGTTTTTTAACCTTTTTTAACAATATTTTAGCTTTTTTGCAGTCAATGTGTCATATGTGGTGTTACTTATTTAATTATTGTGTGTATTGTGGGTTTTAAAAGTAAATTATTTGGGCCTTTAGCTTTAAAACACATTTTAGCTTTTTTTTTTTTTAAATGTGGTGTGAGGAGTTGGGACTTTTTATGTGTTTTTTCTAAAAATGTATTTATTAACAAAAAACTTACGGTTTCATATAAGTTTTTTGGGGAAATTTTCCACCATTTTGAATCACTTTTAGCGTTGATAAATGTGACAATTTTTATTAAATTTAAGTGCATCGAGTTTTGTAAATGAACTTTTTGCATTTCTTTTTTTGTGCCCATGTGGTGTGAATTTATTTTAACATCTTGATACACAGTCTTGAAGTTCTGAAGCGCTGCTGATGTTCGGTACTCTGTAAACACATGGACATGGTAAGCGAGGCTTCTTATTAAATGTTGACTGACACATCGATGTTTTACTCACATCTCACATCTTTAACTTACTCTAGAAGAACTGGACGGCAGGAACGCAGTGCGTCGCCAAAAAGGAGCACTGCAAACCTAAAGCGGGGGAAATACTGTATCATAAAGGCGACGTCTTGACACTCGTGGGGCCTGGAACGGTAAAACAAGCAACTTTTCTTCTAAAAACATTATCTCCTATAAGAGTTTACGTTCACACAAAGAACGATGACAATAACAGTCGTTCTAATTCTACAACAATTAATAGTTATAACGATAATTACACAGAGGAACTATATTGTTGGAATAACTTTCAGATCGTTTTTTTTTTCATGAACGATAAAAACGTACTCGGTTACTAACGTAACCTCGGTTCTCTCTAGAGAGGGAACGAGTACTGCGTAATATCTTACGCTATGGGGAAAACCTCTTTTCCACGAGATATTGAAGCAAAAAATTATCCTTAATTTTGAATTAATGTAAAACGCTGTGCAGCAGCATGCAGATATAGGCAGGACGGCTCGCGCGCCTATTGGCTGCCCTGCGGCAAACAGCAGCAGCCTATCGAGAGAGGTGCTGCGTGACATAATCCTATGGGGGCATTTCGCGCCCATTTCGTCACGTCCCGCCAGAAAAGGGCGCAATTTCGCCCTTTAAATATAGCTCGATAAGGCTGGTACACTGGTTTTCATCGCCGAAGCGAACCAGAGCTGTGTATGCACGGCAAGATACGCAGTACTCGTTCCCTCTCTAGAGAGAACCGAGGTTACGTTAGTAACCGAGTACGTTCTCTTACGAGAGTATCTCTCGTACTGCGTAATATCTTACGCTATGGGGAACACAATGCAAAACGCCGTGCGTACTGGGATCCGACACCAAAGTCCCAAGGGCAGTAGCCCGGGGCTCATGTAGTGCATAATCACCATAGACTCACAGAGAGTCGGAGAAGAGAGGCTGCAAGCATCATTCCCCATGAAATAGCATCCTATAGGGGCTAGTTATGTTAATAGTGTTTCACACAGACAGGGTGAACGTGTTCAGCCTGAACTGGTTAAGATTACGGGTTATTCAACACCCATCGAGCCGTGTTATCGCTCAGTGAGCGATGCACAAGCAAAACTCAGCATCTGGGCCGGCACAGCGGGGCAGATAACACTGAATTCTATACCGACAGAATCTTGGCTTGTAAGGCGGGAACCTCTAGGTTATAAAACCTTATAAATGTAGACGGCGAGGCCCAGCCCGCAGCCGTACAGATATCTTGCAAGGTAACGCCACTATACCATGCCCACGACGAGGCCACGCCTCTCGTGGAGTGCGCTCTGACACCCAAAGGACACTGCAGGCCCTTAGAAAAGTAAGCCAGTGCTATGGCATCGACTATCCATCTGGATAGGCTCTGTTTTGATGCGGCCAGTCCCTTGGAACGTCCGCCAAACAAAACGAAGAGCTGCTCGGTCTGCCTGAAGGCAGACGAGCGGGACACATAAGCTCTCAGTGCCCTGACAGGGCAAAGGAGACTCGCATCCTCCTCCTCATCTTGAACCGAGAGAGCGCACAGGGAAATCACCTGGGCTCTGAACGGTGTGTTGAAGGATTTGGGCACGTACCCGTGCCTCGGTTTGAGTATGACTTTTGAGTCATTAGGCCCAAAATCCATACATGATGCGCTTACTGAAAGCGCTTGTAAGTCCCCTATGCGCTTCACTGAAGCGAGAGCCAAAAGAAACACCGTTTTGAAAGACAGATGCTTCATGTCTGACAAATGGATTGGCTCGAACGGGGCACCTTTCATGGCTTCCAAAACCGTAGAAAGGTCCCACACCGGGACTGAAGGAGGTCTAGGAGGGTTCAACCTCCGAGCTCCCTTGAGGAATCGCACGACTAGGTCGTTCTTCCCCAGTGACTGGCCAGACACAGGTTTTGTAAACGCTGCTATAGCCGCTACGTACACTTTGAGCGTGGATCGGGTTCTGCCCTTATCCAGCAGCTCTTGAAGGAAGGAAAGCACTTCCGTGACCCCGCAGTCTACGGGTGAAAAGCCCTGAGCTTGACACCAGGCAGAGAACACAGACCATTTCTAGGAGTAGAGCCGTCTAGTAGACGGGGCCCTTGCCTGCGTGATCGTGTTTAGCACTCCCTCCGGGAGGATAGCGGGTACCCGTTGATGGCCCATGCGTGCAGGGACCATAACTGGGGGCGAGGATGCCAAATCGAGCCCTTGGCCTGGGAGAGGAGGTCTCTCCTCAATGGTATTGGCCACGGGGCAGTGCTGGTCAGCTGCATCAGGACTGGAAACCAAGCCTGGTTTGTCCAGAGCGGAGCCACAAGCAGCACTGGGCATCCATTTTCCCTGATCCGTTCCAGCACTTGAGGCAGGAGCGAGATGGGGGGGAAAGCATAGAGGGGACAGCGGGGCCAAACGTAGGCCAGCGCGTCCTTGCTCTTGGAGAAATATTTCGGACAGTGAGCGTTCTCGTTGGACGCGAACAGGTCCACCTGCGCTCTGCCGAATGTCTCCCACAGCAGTTGGATCGTCTGCGGTTGCAGCGACCATTCCCCTGCTGGGACATTGTCTCTGGACAGCCTGTCTGGTCCCAGATTCAGGTGACCAGGCACGTGCGCTGCTCTCAGTGAAAGCAGGTTGTGCTGAGCCCAGACCAGGAGGCACTCCGTCAGCCTGTAAAGGTTTCGGGACTTGATGCCGCCCTGACGATTTATGTACGCCACCACTGACATGTTGTCCGAACGGACCAAGACGTGGTGAACCCTTATCTGGGGACAGAAGCGCCGCAGCGCGTTGTCGACTGCCATCATTTCCAGACAGTTTATATGTAGGAGCTTTTCCCGTTCTGACCACTGGCCAAAGAACGGTCTGCCCTCGAGCAGCGCTCCCCATCCCGAGGTGGAGGCGTCCGTGGACACCACCTTCACGCTCGAGGGAGTCCCCAGAATCACACCTGACTGGTACCAGTCGGTTTTCTTCCAAGGCTCCAAAGCTGAGACGCGTTTCAGACTAACCCGGAGGCGAAACAGGCCAGGGGTCCACGCCCGGGGCGGAACCCGCGCTTTCAGCCATAGCTGCAGTGGGCGCATGCGAAGCAGCCCCAACTGGAGCACTGAAGCTGCTGAGGCCATGAGACCCAGCATTTTCTGAAACCTTTTGAGCTGGACAGTTGAGCCGCGGCGAAAAGATTTCGTGGCGCGCTGAATGTCCTGTGCGCGCTCTGGCGACAGATGCGCTGTCATAGATAGCGAGTTCAGCACTGTTCCCAGAAAAGATATTTTCTGGCTGGGAGACAGCGAGCTCTTCGCCCAATTGACAGTGAGACCCAGATTCTCGAGATGTTCGAGTAATGTGGCCCTGTGTTCTATGAGCTCTGATTGTGATCGAGCTAGAATCAGCCAATCGTCCAAGTAGTTCAAATTTCGCATGCCCTGAAGTCTCAGGGGTGCGAGAGCCGCGTCCATGCACTTCGTAAAAGTACGGGGTGCCAGGGACAGGCCGAACGGCAGGACTTTGTATTGGTATGCCTGGCCCTCGAAGGCGAATCTCAAGAATTGCTTGTGAAGTAACGCTCTTTGTATTTGAAAATAAGCGTCCTTTAGATCTATCGACATGAACCAGTCTCCTTGGCGCACTTGCGCGAGGATTTTCCTGGTTGTAATCATTCTGAACTGACGCTTCGTGAGCGTTCTGTTCAGCCGTCGCAGATCTAGAATGGGTCTGAGACCCCCGTCTTTTTTCGGTACCAGAAAATACCTGCTGGATAGACCCCCTTCGCTCTGAGCCTGAGATAAAGGTTCTATAGCCCCTTTGCTCAGTAGTTTCGCTATCTCGGCTCGAAGTAGGTGAGATACTTCATTTTTTACCGTCGTTTCGACTCGCGCCGCGCAACGGCGGGGGTGTCGAGCGAACTGTAGCGAATAGACTCTTTTTATAGTGTTCAGCACCCATTCTGATACCCCGGGAAGCTTTGCCCACGCATCTGCATGAAAAGCTACAGGTAGAATGAAATCTGGGCTCTGGCCGTGATATAGCGGTGGCCGGAGAGCTCCGGTGTGCTGAGAAATAGACACTGTGTTTATAGTGTGCGAGGCGGGGGGTGCGCTGATCACAGCGGGCAGCCTGACCGCGCTCGGCTTCTCTCTGACGGGATGTGGAGAGAAGGCGAGCGGGGCGAGCCCCGTGGGGTTCGGCATGTCTGTGAGGGAATGTGGGCACGGGATAGCGGGCACACTCGCTGCACTGAGAACACTGTCGGCTCGCGCCAACTGAAAATGTGTTGGTTTCGTTTTTACAGAAACCGTGGGACATGCTTCATGTAGTGTTTGTGGGCACTGTGTTGTGGGCACGTACACTACATTTATTGCACAATCGACATGAGTCGATTTTTTTTTTGTTTTTTTTGCTAGCCCTGTATTGTGGCGGGCTGTGTCTGCGTGTGGGAATGGGCACTGAGACGTGGGCATTCTTACAACACTCATAACACCATCGGCCGTGGCCGGAATTCCAGAAAATACACTCTTTTTGGGATTTATCTGGGTCGCCTTAAAGCTGGCGTTTGTGTGCAGGCAAGCGGGCTGTGGTACCAGCTTGTTTACTGCAAAATACACTGGAACAGTCACATTGTTTGGAACTGAACGAGCGAGAAGTTTCGGTAGAGTCTGGCCGCGGCGAGACTTAAACACCGTGGGCCTTAGCTGACTGTATGTGTGTTGGTTTCTTTTACAGAAAACGTGGCACATGCAGTGTGTAGTGTTTGTGGGCACTGGGTTGTGGGCACATTCACTATAATTAATGCACAATTGACATGAGTCGAACTCATTTGTGCGAGCCCTGCACTTTGGCGGGCTGTGTTTGTGTGTAGAAATGAACACTGGGCTGTGGCATTTTTAATACACTCATAACACCATCGGCTGTGGCCGGAATACCAGAAAATACACTGCTTACATGATTTTTCTGGGTCGCCGTGGAAACGGCATTTGTGTGCAGGCAAGCGGGCCATGGTACCGGCTTGTTTACTGCAAAATACACTGGAACAGTCGCATTTTCTCGGAACTGAACGAGTGAAAAGTTTGGGTGTAAGTCTGGCTGCGGCGAGACTAAATTTTATCCGCTGCGAGAGCTGGGCTCGAACACGGGTCTCCCGTGCGAAGGCTTTGGGTTTCGCCACTGAGCCACAGGGGGAAACGACAAAAGCTTAAAATAGCCCGAGCGGATAAAGAGCGTCATCACAGTTTTGTGTGCGTCGGCGTTTGTTTGCAGGCGTGCGTGTAATACAACAGGTTCATTACTGCAATATTGACATTTTCAGCCGCTCAAACCAAGAGGAGCTGAGAAATGTTTGAGAAATGGAGATTGGCCCGGCCTCGGCGGGACTAAAAACACACTCTTTCCTCATTTCGCCGGTGACGCATGCCCACGGGGGGCGGGGTAGCTTTCTTATAACGTAAAGAAAGCTAGCCGCGGTTTTGAAGCTGGCCTTCTCTACAGATGCAGCTATCTCGTCGTCATTAATGGCGGAAGCGGCGGCGCGCGGCAGCCGTTGTCCGTCAGCGAGCGACTCGAGTGAATCTGGTGAAGCTGGCGGGCGAACCGGCGAGCTATCACGGGCTGGAGAAAGCTCGGGGCTATTTCGTCGACCTCAATGGAGGAAGCGGCGGCAGACGGCGGCCGCTGTCCGTCGGTGAGAGACTCGAGCGATGCCGGCGAACCGGCGAGCTTTGGCGGGCAGGAGAAGGCTCGGGAGCGCGCTGAGCACGGCTCTTTTTACGGTGCGGCGCTACAGCGGGCTGAAGTGCAGGCTCTGAGAAGGATGCCAGGCGAGTCCTCAGAGTCACCCTAGGCAGCAGCTCACAGTGAGGGCATCCGCCGTCGACGAGAGCGAGAGCCGCATGATCCTCACCCAGGCAGGAAACGCAGATAACATGACGGTCCCCGTCGCTGAGTGTGGCTCGGCACGAGCCGCAGGATCTTTGCATCTTGAAAAAGACGCAGCTCTTTTAGCAGAGAGAGACAGACAGTGAAAAAATGTGTGTCGCAGCGGCGAACACACACACACACAGTTTGAAAAGGATATAACGCCGGAAAGCGTAGCAGGTACGGCGGCTAAAGGCGGCGATGCCAGCGACTTCAGACTCAATGGCTCGTCCCGCTGTGTGCTTTTTCTCAGACGGCGTGGCTTCTCACTCCGGATCCAGCGATGCGTGATGCTTTGCTGAAGAGATGAAAATCAGTGTACCAGCCTTATCGAGCTATATTTATAGGGCGAAATTGCGCCCTTTTCTGGCGGGACGTGACGAAATGGGCGCGAAATGCCCCCATAGGATTATGTCACGCAGCACCTCTCTCGATAGGCTGCTGCTGTTTGCCGCAGGGCAGCCAATAGGCGCGCGAGCCGTCCTGCCTATATCTGCATGCTGCTGCACAGCGTTTTACATGAATTCAAAATTAAGGATAATTTTTTGCTTCAATATCTCGTGGAAAAGAGGTTTTCCCCATAGCGTAAGATATTACGCAGTACGAGAGATACTCTCGTAAGAGAACGGACGAGCGATTAAAGAGCGCAAAGCGCGCACTTACGCTTAAAGGGGTGGTATAATGCCCTTTCACAAGATGTAAAATAAATCTCTGATGTCAGAGTGTGTATGTGAAGTTTTACCTCAAATTACCCCACAGATATTTTTATATAGCATGTTAAAATAGTCACTTTTTGAGCGTGAGCAAAAACGCAGTTTTTCACCAAGAAGAAGTGACAAACATGTAGAATGCAACAGGGCGTTTCTGAATGGTTAGTTGATGAATTTATGTAGCTGATGTGTAGTTATCTTTTAGTGACTGATTAGCATATTCTGTCATGATAATCTATAAATCGCGTTTGATAATCTATAAAAAGCTCGTGTAATTCCTACCAACCGTTTGTTGTAGTCCTTAAAAAACGATTTCTTTTAAAGCAAATATCTCCCTTTGCTTTGAGCGTCGTAACTTTGCAAATGCAGTTTATGCTCAAACAGGAACATTACACACTGACTAAAGTTAGAAAAGTGAATTTATAATCAACCACCCCTTTAAAATAAACAATGTTTTTGTCTGCTGGTGTGGACGGACCTTAACTATAGGCTAATTATAAACTTTTAATAATTGTTCTAGGATATGGAAGTCCACACCACAGCTATTACGATGACACTGAGGGATGATACTTTTGGAATCACTTTCAGAGTTTTTTTTTTTTTTTTTTTCGACTG
>JAPDVR010000020.1:4633768-4931268 GCA_026230005.1 Gila orcuttii | reverse complement strand
AAATATATGTTCTACTTGCTTTGCTTTAATTATTTAACTTTATTTAACATAACAGACATGCAGAAATGAGATCTGAGACATAAATGCCTGATAGTTTATTTATGCAGCTTGGTTCTAAAAAATTGAGAAGAACTCATGGAGTCACGTTGCGTAATCCGTCATGTAGTGCCCCAATAAAGGCGTAACTTTACATGAATTAAATAAAACAGACATGAATGAGTGCATGTTGAAAATAAAAGCGCTGAATTTAATTCTCTATCTGTTGTATTTACTCACCATTAGTCTCGAAAAAAAAGTTCGCTCATATTGCTGAGCACTGGGTTGATGATCAATGCTCAAGCACGGCCACTGAATGAAACTTTTGACCAGATGATCTTGTTTAAACATCCTAGATTATATTATCATTTACTACATATATTGCAATTATTTCGCTTTTAAAATGATTTCCTTTGTGGAAATTAATTATTTATTATCTGCACGCGCGATCGCGGTTGAGTATCATTCTGTGTAAATGCATAGATAAACAGCACTTTGTTAGAAAGCATTTCATGATCTAGACCGACAAAAACATTATTAATAATTAGTAACATACTAGTTGGAAAATGCAATGATGTATATGCTGTTTTGTTTGTTACTTTCCTGACAATGTTATATTCCAGCTAATATTATTCAGTGAATTAATATTACCCAGTGAATTATTCCTCACTCTTAGTTTAAAGTTGCAGTAGGGAGTTTTGAGAAAATGTTGACTTAGCCTGAAAATTTGAACAAGCACAACTTCCAGGTCCAACCCCCTTGCTCTCTGCTGCGCTACAGCCCTCCCTCCACAGCTCCTCCCTCCACAGCTCCTCCTCCACAGCTCCTCCCTCCACAGCTCCTCCCTCCACAGCTCCTCCCTCCACAGCTCCTCCTCCACAGCTCCTCCCTCCACAGCTCCTCCCTCCACAGCTCCTCCCTCCACAGCTCCTCCCTCCACAGCTCCTCCCCCACAGCTCCTCCTCCACAGCTCCTCCTCCACAGCTCCTCCCTCCACAGCTCCTCCTCCACAGCTCCTCCCTCCACAGCTCCTCCCTCCACAGCTCCTCCTCCACAGCTCCTCCTCCACAGCTCCTCCCTCCACAGCTCCTCCTCCACAGCTCCTCCCTCCACAGCTCCTCCCTCCACAGCTCCTCCCTCCACAGCTCCTCCCTCCACAGCTCCTCCCCCACAGCTCCTCCTCCACAGCTCCTCCCCCACAGCTCCTCCTCCACAGCTCCTCCTCCACAGCTCCTCCCTCCACAGCTCCTCCCTCCACAGCTCCTCCCTCCACAGCTCCTCCCCCACAGCTCCTCCTCCACAGCTCCTCCTCCACAGCTCCTCCCTCCACAGCTCCTCCCTCCACAGCTCCTCCCTCCACAGCTCCTCCTCCACAGCTCCTCCTCCACAGCTCCTCCCTCCACAGCTCCTCCTCCACAGCTCCTCCCTCCACAGCTCCTCCCTCCACAGCTCCTCCTCCACAGCTCCTCCTCCACAGCTCCTCCCTCCACAGCTCCTCCTCCACAGCTCCTCCCTCCACAGCTCCTCCCTCCACAGCTCCTCCCTCCACAGCTCCTCCCTCCACAGCTCCTCCCCCACAGCTCCTCCTCCACAGCTCCTCCCCCACAGCTCCTCCTCCACAGCTCCTCCTCCACAGCTCCTCCCTCCACAGCTCCTCCCTCCACAGCTCCTCCCTCCACAGCTCCTCCCCCACAGCTCCTCCTCCACAGCTCCTCCTCCACAGCTCCTCCTCCACAGCTCCTCCCTCCACAGCTCCTCCTCCACAGCTCCTCCTCCACAGCTCCTCCCTCCACAGCTCCTCCCTCCACAGCTCCTCCCTCCACAGCTCCTCCCTCCACAGCTCCTCCCTCCACAGCTCCTCCTCCACAGCTCCTCCCTCCACAGCTCCTCCCTCCACAGCTCCTCCCTCCACAGCTCCTCCCCCACAGCTCCTCCTCCACAGCTCCTCCCCCACAGCTCCTCCTCCACAGCTCCTCCTCCACAGCTCCTCCCTCCACAGCTCCTCCCTCCACAGCTCCTCCCTCCACAGCTCCTCCCCCACAGCTCCTCCTCCACAGCTCCTCCTCCACAGCTCCTCCTCCACAGCTCCTCCCTCCACAGCTCCTCCTCCACAGCTCCTCCTCCACAGCTCCTCCCTCCACAGCTCCTCCCTCCACAGCTCCTCCCTCCACAGCTCCTCCCTCCACAGCTCCTCCTCCACAGCTCCTCCCTCCACAGCTCCTCCTCCACAGCTCCTCCCTCCACAGCTCCTCCCTCCACAGCTCCTCCCCCACAGCGCAGCCTGCCGTGAACGCGCAGGCTAGTAAACAGGACCACCGATGACGGCGGATTATAAACAGTTATGGAACATTCACTAATAGGGACGAAACATCAACAATATGCTTTACATTGACTATGGCCTGCCCATACTTTAACTACAAACTTGGTCCTCAAATCATTATGTATTTTGCAATACATGTAACTTTATAACGTTGCACTCTTTCTATAAGTTATAAATAGCTAGTAAGATAGATAACGTTAAAGGATTAGTTCACTTTTAAAAAAAACTTTTGCTGATAATTTACTCACCCCCATGTCATCCAAGATGTCCATGTCTTTCTTCAGTCGAAAAGAAATTAAGGTTTTTGATGAAAACATTCCAGGCTTTTTCTCTGATGAGTGTGTGTGTGTTCTGATGAGTGTGTGTGTGTTCTGATGAGTGTGTGTGTGTGTTCTGATGAGTGTGTGTGTGTTCTGATGAGTGTGTGTGTGTGTTCTGATGAGTGTGTGTGTGTGTTCTGATGAGTGTGTTTTGATGAGTGAGTGTGTGTGTGTGTGTTCTGATGAGTGTGTGTGTGTGTTCTGATGAGTGTGTGTGTTCTGATGAGTGTGTGTGTGTTCTGATGAGTGTGTGTGTGTTCTGATGAGTGTGTGTGTGTTCTGATGAGTGTGTGTGTTCTGATGAGCGTGTGTGTGTTCTGATGAGTGTGTGTGTGTTCTGATGAGTGTGTTTGTGTGTGTGTTCTGATGAGTGTGTGTGTGTGTGTTCTCTGATGAGTGTGTGTGTTCTCTGATGAGTCTGTGTGTTCTCTGATGAGTGTGTGTGTGTTCTGATGAGTGTGTGTGTGTTCTGATGAGTGTGTGTGTGTTCTGATGAGTGTGTGTGTGTGTTCTGATGAGTGTGTGTGTGTTCTGATGAGTGTGTGTGTGTTCTGATGAGTGTGTGTGTGTTCTGATGAGTGTGTGTGTGTGTGTGTGTGTGTGTGTGTGTTCTGATGAGTGTGTGTGTGTTTTGATGAGTGTGTGTGTGTTTTGATGAGTGTGTGTGTGTTTTGATGAGTGTGTGTGTGTTCTGATGAGTGTGTGTGTTCTGATGAGTGTGTGTGTGTGTTCTGATGAGTGTGTGTGTGTGTTCTGATGAGTGTGTGTGTGTGTTCTGATGAGTGTGTGTGTGTGTTCTGATGAGTGTGTTCTGATGAGTGTTCTGATGAGTGTGTTCTGATGAGTGTGTGTTCTGATGAGTGTGTTCTGATGAGTGTGTGTTCTGATGAGTGTGTGTGTTCTGATGAGTGTGTGTGTTCTGATGAGTGTGTGTGTTCTGGAGAGTGTGTGTGTGTTTTGATGAGTGTGTGTGTGTTTTGATGAGTGTGTGTGTGTTTTGATGAGTGTGTGTGTGTTCTGATGAGTGTGTGTGTGTGTTCTGATGAGTGTGTGTGTGTGTTCTGATGAGTCTGTGTGTGTGTTCTGATGAGTGTGTTCTGATAAGTGTGTTCTGATGAGTGTGTGTTCTGATGAGTGTGTGTGTTCTGATGAGTGTGTGTGTGTTCTGATGAGTGTGTGTGTTCTGATGAGTGTGTGAGTGTTCTGATGAGTGTGTGTGTGTGTGTGTGTGTGTGTGTTCTGGAGAGTGTGTGTGTTCTGGAGAGTGTGTGTGTTCTGATGAGAGTGTGTGTGTTCTGATGAGTGTGTGTGTGTTCTGATGAGTGTGTGTTCTGATGAGTGTGTGTCGTCTCGTCGCAGGGGAATCTGGTGAATTTTCTGCGCTCTCGAGGACGTTTCGCGGTCAGTGTGACTCAGCTGCTGCGCTTTGCACTGTAAGAGCTCACACAACTACACTAACTTATGGTGTAACATGGTATAAAATTAACATTAACATCATTTGAATACAGTAAATCAATCCAACATTTAAATATAGAAATAGAAATGTCGTATTTCACTCAAAAATCTGAATAAATAAGAAATTACATTAAAATCAAGATTATATATTTTTTCTTTACAATTAATAAAACATGTTTCCTCTGTTCTCATCACCAAAATGCAAACATTATTTAATAGAACGTTACTTTGAATTTAATAAGAATTGATGATTCAATTATAATTTCAAAAAGTCAATAAAAATGTCCAGACACACAGGATTATTTATTTGTTTGTTTATTTTTCTTTTATTTTTATAATTTTGTATTAAGGTAATGAGAATTTTATTTTAAAACAATGTATAGTCTTTGTTCTTAAAAAAAGTGTGCTATTTTTGGTATTATGTTCGTAAGAATTATTTTATTTTTATTTATTTCAAGTTACATTTGATCTTATTTCCTTTTCATTTATTATTATTATTATTTTTATAAACATAATGAGAATTTTATTGTTATTTTAAAACAATAGCCTTTACTTTGTCATTTTGTGTTATTTTAGGTATTATGAAAGTAAGAATTCATTTCTATTTAAATTTAAAGTTATTTATTTTTTCATTTATTACTTTTATTTTGTGTTATGTAATGAGAATTTGCGTAAAGATGCATTATTTTCTAATTTTGTACGGTTTTTGGTATTATGATAGTAAGAATTTTTTTTTTTTTTTTACTAAAATGGACTTCATTTTATACTAAGCTGATGAGAATTATTTAATTTTAATTTTTTTAAAAATTAGACTATTTTTCGCAATTTTTGGTATTATGGTGGTGAGAATTTAATTAATTTTATGTATTTATTTATAAAAATAAATGAACATGTCTGTGCGAACATTTACATTTTTTTTTAAATGTGACATTAGAAATGAGCTTGAAACATGTGACTCAGTGTCTTTGTGTGTGTGTTTCCCTCAGAGATGTTTGTGAAGGTATGGAGCACCTGGAGTGTAAGAAGCTCCTGCACCGAGACCTCGCCGGACGAAACATCCTCGTGTCGGAGGACACCGTCGCCAAAATCAGCGATTTCGGTCTGGCCAAGGTCAGTTCAACGGCAACCGACAACTCCAAGTTACCCATCAAGTGGACGGCACCCGAAGCCCTGAAGAGCCAGGTGAGAGGAACTGGAGGAAATATCAATATTAAAGAGCTCCTTTTTTGCCTTTTTCCATGTTCATTAGGGCTGTAACGATACACCAAACACACGATTCGGTTTATATCACGATCGCTGCTCCCGCTCCCGCTGTGAATGCACTCGTTGATTAACATGCACACCGAAAAAAAACCCCGCGCTGCTCACGCGCGTTTTGAAACGGCCGTTACAGGTCAAATTAAAGAATTTATCCTCAGCTAGTTTTGTGGTGAAGGTCTACGTATTTTATAATGTTAACTTCAAATAATACTACTAATAATTTAAAGATGTGGCAGCACTGGATCTGGACGGGAAGGATAACTCTAGGAGTGTGAATTTCAGTTTCATATCGCATATTGTTACAGCCCTAATGTTCATTTTCTTAAGTGTGTAATGTTGTTGTTTGAGTTCTTCTCTATATCATTGTCACTGTTTCTGAACTCCCTGAAACGCCTCCATTGTAGTCTTGAATTTTCTTCCGGGAACAAACACATTTAAATAATTCATACGCAGAATAAAGGGGCGGGGCCTGGGTGAGTTAGTTAGTAGTGTGTTAAACTGGCGGTTATGGGAAGGGGCGGGACATTTCCCAAACACACTCGAAGCGCTTGACCAATCACAAAACACTGCTCCAGCCGACCAATCAGAGCACAGTGTGCTTTTCAGAAGGAGGGACTTCATAGAGACAGGAACTAAACAGAGCGTTACTGACAGACTGGGAAAACAGGAGCCGCAACAATGGAGAATATGGGGAAAATAATCAACATTCAAGCAGGAAAACCTGTTCTAGTAGAGACAGAAACAACATCAAGGCATTACAGCTTTATAATTGAACTCCTCTGTTTCTGTAGAAGTTCTCCACTCAGTCGGATGTGTGGAGTTACGGAGTGCTTCTGTGGGAGATCTTCTCCTTCGGACGACAGCCGTATCCCAAGATGGTGCGTTTCTTTCCGTCTCACTATAAAGATATTTGGTAACACTTTATTTTGATGGTCCCTTTTGAACATTCTGTTGACTATAAGCATCATAAGATATGAGGAACATTAAAGGCAACATTCATATCAAAGATATTAAAGAACAGTCGTGTATACGTGTATAATTAAAATAAAGAAGAGGAATTTAATTCTTTGTAGATGTCCATAGTTCTGGTTGCATTGCGGTTTGAATGTCTTTTGTCTTCCGGTTTGTATTTTCACAGCGATCTTACGTATTTATGAATGAGCGGCTCGTTTTAAAATCTTCCCGGTCTACTGACATTTGTTAAGACATTTGCTTTAAACATTACAATCCTCATCATAACTTTCGTTAACTTTACAATAAGTAAATCCACTTCAAAAGCGAATTACTCCTGGACAGCGATGCCATAGAGATACACAGAGCAACTACATGTCAATTTATTCCAATCATAACTCTACCTGTCTACTAATACTCTATTAATACTCTAATGTATGGCAAGCCGTTTTAGCTTAAATTGTACCCAGCCTTACTTGTCGTATTTGCATTTTTACTAGTAAGAATTCAATTAGAGAGCTCTACAATTCAGTTGTTACTTGTAAGAATGCAATTGCAGAGCTCTTTAATTCAATTAGAGAGCTCTTAAATGAATTTTTACTAGTCTCCATTGACTTCCACTAATTTTTAATTACGGAGCTCTACAATTGAATTTTTACTAGTAAGAATTACAATTAGAGAACTCAACAATTGAATTGTAGAGCTCTCTAATTCAATTCTTACTAGTAACAACTCAATTGCAGAGCTCTTTAATTAAATTCGAGAGCTCTGCAATTATACATATCTTTAATTTGTTTTTTTACTAGTAAGAATTGAATTCTCTAATTGTAATTCTTACTAGTAACAATTCAATTGTAGAGCTCCGTAATTAAAAATGAATGGAAGTCAATGGAGACATATGACTAGTAAAAAATTAATTTGTAGAGTTCTCTAATTGGAATTGTTACTAGTAAGAATTGAATTAGAGAGCTCTGCAATTGTATTTTACTAGTAAGAATTGAATTAGAGAGCTCTACAATTGTATTTTTACTAGAAATAATTGAATTAGAGAGCTCTACAATTGTATTTTTACTAGAAATAATTGAATTAGAGAGCTCTACAATTGTAATTCTTACTAGTAATAATTGAATTAGAGAGCTCTACAATTGTATTTTACTAGTAAGAATTGAATTAGAGAGCTCTACTACCAGGGACGTGCACAGGAATTTTGAGAGGCAGTTGCTCTGACCTGAAAAAAGGGCGGCCCCGAGCTTCTGCTCGTATTCACTTCTGATGGTAGGCTACGGGCAACTACGCATGATTTGTAGTATGATTGCGTAAAGGGAACAGGAATTTCGGTAGGGAACAGAATCGACTGCTAAACCCAGTGCCGATCCTGACCTCCCTGGGGCCCTGAGCAAAAGGGGCCCTCTACCTGACCTGTGACCCGTGAGCTATGTAAACCATTTGCCATTGCCACACAGTCACACCTGACACTTCAGTGCTCCCAATACAATCCTCCCTCCTTTAAACAAAACAGTCAAAGAATAAGTACAACAATATAGAACAGAATGAGGTTCAAACAAACAATATTTATTGAATAGAGTATTTTCTATAGAATGTTAAGATAACAAGTGAATATTAACGTAAACATAAATAAGAAGAAAATAATAAATTATAACCCTGAGCTTTGGCTTTTGGGATTAACTTTGTTTCTCTCTACAGCCTGGGTATTTTCGGCATCAGTATGATTTTTTTATTTTTATTATGCATGTTGAAGCAATTCTTGATTTATGGTTATTATTTACTGAGGGATGTGCATCCATATTGACCAGTATGTCCAGCTAATCAACATTTTAAATTCAATATAGCCTATAAATCAATAATCAATCAATGTCAAATTGTCAATACATTGCTTTCTATGAACGCACGATAACGCATATGAACGCACGATAACGTTATGTTTTCCGAGCTGCAGTAAACAAACACCGTTGCACTTTGTCGTTTATCAAAAACAAACGTAATAAATAATTGTATTTTACTCTCACTTTTGTCAGGCACAAAGTGATGCAAGAGATGCACTGCCTGCCCAGCTAGGTTAGCAAAACCGAAAAACATCAAACTTTACTGACATCAAACTTAGAGAGGAGAGAACACAAGTTTACCTGATTGTTGTTCCCGCAATTCACTCTCATGTTTTTTTTTCTTCTTCCTCTTTTCGTGACCAGAAGGATAGTTTCGCTTCATTTTGTCATGGATGTTGTGCACATTAATTGACGCGCTATGACACGAGATGGAGGCGGGGCCTTAAGTAATTTGCGGGGCCTTACGCACCGGTCGCGTGCAGCGCTGCAGCCACATAAACAGTTCGCCCTTCCCTTACTGACTTTCACTTTCGGTGCCCGAATGGAAGTGAATAAAGCTTTGGGATTTTTTTTATTTTTTTTATCTAGGCCTACGTGAAATTCTGCATCCATTGTACGATTTTTATTTTTATTTTTTTCCTCGGAAGGGCAACCTGAGTCGAGAAGGGCATATGGCCAGTTGCCCGGGCAACCTGAGCAACCCCCCTGTGCACGTCCATTCTTACTAGTAATAATTGAATTAGAGAGCTCTACAATTGTATTCTTACTAGGGATGCACCGATCCGATACTCAGCATCGGTATCGGCTCCGATACTGCCATTTTTGCCGGATCGGGTATCGATCAGACGAGGCCGATCCAAATCCGATATTGTGCGTATACTATTCTGTGTTATTGTTAAGCGGCTTAAGCCCCACAAAAGCACCAGAAACATTATAAAGCACCATAAAGTTTTTGTGCACTATATTACAAGTGTTCTGAAGCCATTATAGTATAATGTTAGATAAAAATGAACATTTAAGTAATTAAATTCAAGATCACGTAAACTTTTCCCTCCGCTGCAGCTGTCAGTCATTCTTCATTCAGTATTCAGCGTCGTGTTCGGTTACGACAGACAGTCAACATGATGAAACTCTCTGCAAGATGATTCAATGTGACTATTATTATACTTGATCTGTAGATAAAGGTCTATGGTTTCGCATAAAACAACTTTATCTTGTTGGACTTTATTGCTGTAACGTTAACTTAAAGTTGCAGTAGGGAGTTTTGAGAAAATGTTGACTTAGCCTGAAAATTTGAACAAGCACAACTTCCAGGTCCAACCCCCTTGCTCTCTGCTGCGCTACAGCCCTCCCTCCACAGCTCCTCCCCCACAGCTCCTCCTCCACAGCTCCTCCCTCCACAGCTCCTCCCTCCACAGCTCCTCCCTCCACAGCTCCTCCCTCCACAGCTCCTCCCTCCACAGCTCCTCCCCCACAGCTCCTCCCCCACAGCGGAGCCTGCCGTGAACACGCAGGCTAGTAAACAGGACCACCGATGACGGCAGATTATAAACAGTTATGGAACATTCACTAATAGGGACGAAACATCAACAATATGCTTTACATTGACTATGGCCTGCCCATACTTTGACTACAAACTTGGTCCTCAAATCATTATGTATTTTGCAATACATGTAACTTTATAACGTTGCACTCTTTCTATAAGTTATAAATAGCTAGTAAGATAGATAACGTTAAAGGATTAGTTCACTTTTAAAAAAAACTTTTGCTGATAATTTACTCACCCCCATGTCATCCAAGATGTCCATGTCTTTATTTCTTCAGTCGAAAAGAAATTAAGGTTTTTGATGAAAACATTCCAGGCTTTTTCTCCATATAATGGACTTCAATAGGACACAAACGTTTCAAGGACCAAATGACAGTTTCAGTGCAGCTTCAAAGGGCTTTAAACGACACCAGACGATGAATAAGGGTCTTATCTAGCGAAACGATCGGTCATTTCAAAAATAAATAAAAAACTTTAAGTTTTATAAGCACAAATGCTCGCCTTGCTCTGTTCTGTGATGCACGTTCGTGACTCTCCTGTTTGAACTCGTTCATCAAAATGAACAAATCTTTTTGCGAGTCATTTCGTTCGTTGAATGAACGAAACGACGCGAAAAAAGATTTGTTCATTTGGATGAACAAGTTCGAACAGGAGAGTCACGAACGACGGTACGCGCTCGCGCTGTGCAAGAGAGGGGTGATCAGCGCGTACACGAGCGTGATTGACACTGCTAAGACATTCCTCCTGGCTCTGATTGGTTGTTTCTGACCGGGAGCGGTGTATTTCTGCAAATGGCAATAGGACCACAGGGAGGAGCCAGAGGAGCTCGATTTTTTCCACAGATTATCTGTCTCATATTCTACTGTGAGGACATAATGACAGTTTTAACAAATATTTGTTTACAAAAGCTACCTACTGGAGCTTTAATCATGTTTCTACCGGGTGTCTGTTAGATCACAACACTAGAGTAGAGTCCACTATAATTGTTCTTCACGCGCACAGTAACTAAAATTTAAAACTGTTAAAATAAAAGGCTCAATAAACGATTGCATAGATAGATACTGTATAATACACTACGCATCAATATGTCTTTCGTTTGTGCTTTGAACTTTTCAATGCGGACTCGACGCGCTGTGACTCCGTGTTGCTTCAAGCGGATCATTCTGCGCTCGGGATGCGCATAAGCGCTTTGTGCCGCACTGTATTGCAGCCGTTCATAATACAGTGACGCAATGAAAGATTATTAATGGCCTTGTTCTTTCCTATCTATCATATGTTGTTGCCTCATTAAACAGGTGTGCTATACATTTAAGACATGTCTCAATTGTATAGTAGCCTATAGCTATATATAAAATTATTTATCTTTTTGATTTTTGTTATCTTATTTTTCATGAATGTATTTTACAATACAAAGAGCAATGTGTAACGTTTTACCAGATTTAGTGTTACACTTATTGTCTCTTATTTGTTTTTTTCAGTAAATGTTCAGATTTTATACAATTATTGTGGACTTATGACTAGACTAAATTTTACTGCTGAATTATCCACTAATCTAGTTTATAAAAGCATTTTTGTCATAGATTATGATCATATATTTTTTGGATTTGTTTTTCTTTATAATGAAGTTGTCTGTATTAAGTAGATTGTGTTTAACACACAAAAGAGTGATTATCAGTTCAACACACAGAGAGTTATATAAATTCTACTTAAAAAAAAAAAAACTGTTGGTATCGCATCGCATCGGTATCGGATCGATTCTGAAAAAAGTGGTATCGGTGCATCCCTAATTTTTACTAGTAATAATTGAATTGGAGAGCTCTGCAATTGTAATTCTTACTAGTAATAATTGAATTAAAGAGCTCTCTAATTTTAATTGCTACTAGTAAGAATTGAATTGTAGAGCTCTCTAATTCAATTCTTACTAGTAAAAATGCAATTACGACGAGTAAGGCTGGGTACAATTGAAGCTAAAACGGCTTGCCATACTAATGAGAGTTAGTAGACATGTAGGAGCAGAGTTACTCACAGTCAACATAATGTGTGAAAGGGACCATCAAAATAAAGCAGAACCAGATATTATCAGTCTCCTTGATAACGTTTCTCTGGTGTGTGTGTCAGTCGGTGTGTGATGTGAGGGAGCGTGTGTATCAGGGATACCGCATGGATCCGCCGGATGAGTGTCCGCCTCACGTTTACTCCATCATGAGCTCCTGCTGGGAGAGCGACCCGAAGAAGAGACCGGCCTTCCACAAACTCAGAGACACACTGGAGAAACTCCTCGCGTCTGCATGATGGACACTTCACTTATTATTGATCACACTTTATATTTATGTGCTTATTTTGATTGGGTGAGGCCTTTCACCTGGAAATCAGAAGATGAATTCTACTTTACATTGCTCTTTAACATGATTGTACGGTACGTGCTGCTGCTTTAATCTCTCTCTCACAGTCATGGAGAGAATTGCATGACGATTAATAACATTACTTGGAAGTTGTTTGTTTTATGTAATATTAATTATTCTCAGATTTTTTTTTTTGATTCTCTAATATTACTGATTTAGTTTTTATTATTTTAATAATTTTATTATAAATTATTTAAATTATGTTATACTTAATGTTATACCACAATGTTATACTTAAAATTTATTTTTTAAATATAAATGTAGTTATAATTTTATTTTATTTTAAATAGTGAAAAGTACAGGAAGTAATGCCACAATGTTATACCTGAAAGTATATTTTACATTTAAATGTAGTTCTCAAAAGTGGTTCCTATTACTGTAGCATTATTGATTGTTTTTTTATGTTTTTTATTATTTTATTAATTATTATTATTATTATAAATTATTTGAATTATTAATAGATTGTATACTTTTTTACTTATTTAAATAAAATAATAATAATATATTATTATTATTTTATTTAAATCAGTAAAACAGTACAGCAAATAATACCATTATGTAAGTAATTTAGCATTATTTTACATATAAATTTTGTTTGATTTTTAGATGGTGTGAGGACTATAGTGGAATTGCTCCGTTTATTTTCCGTGATTTTGTTTTTGTGTGTGTGTGTGTGTGGAAATGTGCTTAATTGTCATGAAAATAATATCACAATAGTCTTAAAAATATGTTTTGGTTTTCAGTTAATTTTGGGGTGAAAATGACTTTGACAGGTTTCACACAAATGCCTAAAATATTTCAGTCCTCAATGAGGTCCTGTAGAAAAAGAGACTTTCTGCTCATGTATATGCAATTCAGAAATGTATTTATTTATTGTAACAACAGCAATAAACACAGGGAAATGGATTTTCTTAAGGAAGTCTTGTATTCTAATCTTGATTTCTTGGAGAGGAATAAAGTGGTCACAATCCGGGATTAGTGTCCGGATCTCAATTCTCCAGCAATATGTCCAGAGATTCAGATTAATGCAGGAAATATTGCATCACGGCGGTGAATTTCCTGTCGAAACTGTACAAATCCAGTTGATTTTGAGTGAAATGGCACGTCATGCCATTAATGACTCAAAGGCTCATGGGAAATTATTTTGAATGAGGGATTTTTTTGCATCTGCTGTCGATGAACGATGTCATTGGATTTGTGAGGATCTGTCCCCCGTGAGACCGTCGGCAGATTGAAGTTCCCGTCTTTATTCTCTTTTAAAATCCTTAAACAGGATGACGTGTAATTCTTAAAGATGATTTTAAAGGTCGAGGAGATGATGATGATGTCAGAGGCTCAAACCTGCGCTCAACACTCGTGCTTTTACTCGTGTAGAAACCGTGTCACATGTAGCGTGAATCACAACATCAACCCCAAAGAATGGCCCTTTGTGCACTGGTAAATCATAATTATAATATAAAAAGTCAGAATAATGAGATGAAAGTCATAAGATTTTTCTTTTCCTCATTCCAATTTTTTGTCAGAATTTCTACTTTCTCATAATTTATGACTTTTTATTAATTGTCTTATAATCACAATTGTGACTCATAATTATGTTTTATCTCAGTATTATAACTTTTAATTTTGACTGTCAGTTTTTTATATCATCATTTCTATTTATCTTTATTTCAACTTGTCAATTTCAATTTCATAATTTTGTGTCTCATAATTATGACTGTCATAATTTAGATTTTCTTCTCATATTTATAACTTTGTCATCATTTCTACTTTGTCTATTTTTATATTATTGTTCAACTTATCTCAGTTTCAACTTTTTCAATTTCAAATTGTCATATTGTGAACTTTATCTCATAATTCTGATTTAGTATGTCATAATTATGACTTTTTATCTCATAATTATAACTCCTCATTTTGACTAAGTTTTTATACCATAATTTCAACGTATCTCTTAATTTCAATTTTTGTCAATTTCAGCTTCTCATAATCTCGTAATTATTACTTATTTTATGAATTATGACTCATAAATATGCCATAATTGTCTTCACATAATTGACGACTTATAATTGTGACTTAGTATATAAATTTTGACTTTTTAATCTCAAAATGTTAACTTTTTGTAATTTTGTAATCATAATTTCAATTCATCTCATAGTTTTAAATTTATCTCATAATTATGACTGTTGTAATTGTCATCTCGTAATTATAACTTTTGGGAATTTAATTTTTTTTAATCTCAATTTCGAAAATGTAAAGAACTTAACTTTAGCTCCATGTTTTTAGAAATCTGTGTTATGCGCAGAACATTGCAAACGGTCAAACACGTCCATCTAGCACGTTTACATAAAAAATGATGGAAAAGCAGCTCAAGGAAATTCAAAAAGTATGATGTTAATTTTAAGGATGCCAAATTTGCCAAATTAAAAGGCAAGCGTGACTATTACTGTTCCTCATACTCAAAGTAACTTAATTTCTGCTGTTTTCTGAGTGAAAGTGAGTGCAGAGGTACGCTTTAAGAAAGCAAACAGGAGTAAATTGATCTAATGTAATGGTATTAAAACAGACACATCCGTGACTCTTGGCTGGTGTTTCCCTCTACTGGTCCATTCCAGTATTACACTGTAAAACACTATAAAGGATCATTCCTGGGATTCTCCAGTAAACATCATCACATCTTACTGCCTTAAAATGTTGAACAATATCAATTTAAACTTGTCTTAGTCATAAATAACACCATTTGAAGTTGATTACAAAAATGATTTGAAACATGTTACAGCATTTTGAACCACTTTTCCTCTGTTCCCAGGTCTGTGTATCACATTTTCATGATAAATACAACGCATTATTTTTTTTACATTTTTTTTTACATTGTTAGGTATATCAGTAATGAGTCTCACTAATGTATACATTTTTCAACTATTAAATTAATTTTAACAATTATAATCAAGTTTTTTTTTTTTTAGCTTGCCCTTCAAATTATTGTCCACCCTGTTATTTTTGACTACTTTCCCTTTAAATGAAAGTTGGGACAATTAAATGACATCATATCATAAAGATGTCATCACTTCTTTGGAGGGAAAACAACGTGGGCAAGTGAGTGAGATCCTCGATTATTTTAACTGTCTAATTTTGCCAATTTTACCTTTCTAATTTGGTCAATCTTAGTACGTCCGTAAGGAAATATGAACAAAGTCAGTAGAAAACTCATGTTTTTAAAGTTACAGTTTTAAATACCATGCAATTCTTTAATTGATAAACCCTCTATATTAGCTTGTTTTTGCTCAGACGCGGTGCATTGGCTGATTTTAGATCAGAATGTCCACCGTTAAGCATTAATAATTTCATAAAATCAGCAAAAACAACAACAACAAAAAAATCATAATAATTCAGTGACAATGAAAATTTACTAGAGTATCAATACTATAGTACTTAAAAAGTGAACAAAAATGTGTTTTAAGCGTTTGTCCCGAACAGGGTGGCCATTTTTGATCTTCCATTTCATTTATTTTGTTCAATAAACGGTTACATTTATTTACTCGAGTTTGACTAGATTCCCCCCCCCCCCCAAATGTTTTACACCCTATCATGACTTCACAAAAAAAAGTGATTTTCTGCATTTTATGATGGTCAAAATGCACAGAAAACCAGGAATGACCCTATAATGTGTGTGTGTTTGTAAATGTATTTGAAAACAATGGAGACAAACACAACCTTAAAACACACCAGTTGAATATATCATATCAGCAGGAATAGTTAAGCGTGAAAACATTTTTTGAATAATTATATTTGGCTCTCTGTCTCACATAAAGCTACATAGCTTACAATTCATATGAACGACTGTTATGATACTTTTTTAAATGATGTTGTCCTTTATGGAGCTTGATAGTCATCATTATGAACTATTGTTGTATGGAAAAGAGCTACAATTAAGATTCCTCCAAAATTTCGAGTTCGGAATGAGTAAATATTCTCATTTTTCATGAACTATCCCTTTGAATTTCCCTTTAACAAGTTTGTACCGTGCGTGATGATGCTTTAATCTCTCACAGTCATGGAAAGATTTGCCCAGTGATGTCAGAGTGGGAGGAGCCTCAGAGCCTTATAGAATAAAGGGGTGCAGAACATGTTTGAGTGACAGGCGAGGCATCGAATCAGCCGATTAATGGTGTACGTATAGAAGTACGTCAGCATTGCTTAAGGAATATCCGCTTTATCGATGCTAAGAGTATCAGATTAAGTGTTGAGGAGGAAAGTTTAACCTTGTTCTTCCTGGGCTGAGAAGAGGCTCTCGATAACAGGAGCGTCTTTTGATCCTACAGGGGGAAACAAGGACAAAAACACAAATTAAGGACATGAAACCATCACTGACAAACCTCTCAAATCTATTAAAAAACATTCATAATCAACAGTGTAATACAAGATTTGTCTATTTTCTAACATTTACCAATGCAATGTTTTTTTTAATGAGTGACTTTTTATAGCATGTCACTTTGTTGTTGCTGTGCGTTTGCTAAGGTATTTAATTTATTTTTAGCCTGTTGCTATACAGTCACTAAGGTGTTTTTAGTGTGTTACTATGCAGATTTGACGAATCATTCATGTTTGGAGCACAAATGTCTAGTTGTCACAAATGTTTAATGTGAAGGATTTGATCAGATCACTAATATTAACTATGATCTCTAGTAATAGCGATGCTTGATTTTGCCAGGACATATTTTGTTGATCCTGGAACAACATTCATGTCCGAAAACATATATTTCTAATCCTAACCTTGAATTTCTCCCGAAAATCCGAGTGAACGGATGTAGAAGCACCTTACCCTGGTTGTATGCCTAAACTTGACATAAAGTGTAAACTTGACCCTCAAATCTGATTAGTTGGTTGGAATGTAGATCCAGAAATATGTTGTACTTGGTAAAATCACATGATTACAAAACCACCTAGACAATAATTAGTTCAGCAATTTGCATGTGTGACGCATCTTACTACATATTATGCAATTAAACGCTAGTAATTGCGTTGGTTTTTATCGGTTAATTTGATTAAACTAGCATGCATTTTAAGTACCCGTCTGTTTTTAAAGGGAACAAAGTGCTGAGATTTTTACAATTTTCATGTGAGAATTTGACGGAAACGAGGACGAATCCCAGCCTCCATATGGTGGTTTGGTTAATCGCTGTACAGGTGAACTGCACACATCATGGTCGACAGAGGGGTCTTATCCGCTAATCTACAGATTACTGAAAGAAGTCAGGAGAACGGGGACTTGAAGGAGGGATAAACGCATGTCAGTCATTCTGAACAGGATGGGTTCATTTCGGGTCTCTGCACGGCTTCTGTCATGGCACGTAAAATTTTTAGTTTCAAATTTAATCATGTTTTAACAAGCGGAAACCTTCCTGTCTCTCTCTTGAATCCAACACGGAAGTGACTTAAACTGCAATTCATCGACTGGCCACTAGAGACCGGCTGCAAAAGAGAGTCAATCCCCCATGTTAAAATGCCCAACTTTACAGCAGAAAAAAATATGTTTACAGCCTGGTACAAAAAGTGGTTTTGGTCTATATAGCTAATTTTGCCCTTCATGACAACTGTGAGGGGGGTGGATTTTTTTTATAACTCATCCTTCTAAATTATATTAGGCCTTAAATTTCTACATAATTAAGGGTGTGGCCACTTGAGTGACAGGTGGATTGTCGCTGATGTCACTACTAGCCGTTTGTCTGCTGTTTGTTAGCGTCACGTCACCTCAGCTAATCCCGCCTTTTAGCCCATTTTCGGTTATCCAGGAGTGACGCGCTGCCAAGATGGCGACGATCGGCTCCGCCCACTTTGGGCTTCAAAAAGGCTCTTCGGAAACACTACGGGTGACGTCACGGACACTACGTCTATATTTTTTTTACAGTCTGTGTTTTACGCTTCATGAAATGTCTTGCACATTTTAAAAGGATGTTAAAAGCCATTTTATTCTACATTGAATGGGTCGCCTAATGGGGAACAGACATCTTAAAATCGCACAGCTAGCCGAAAACCACGCGCTTCATCCTGGTGACTCACGTGTCACTAGAAATACACTATTCATGCTAATAAATGCAAATAGTGCGTTTCCACAGTGGCTTCAGTAACCAAAACACTCCAGGCCTCTAGGTGTCAGTGTGAGTCAACGGTAACCGATATATCGCTAACAACACATTATATTTTCCTTTAGCATGTAGCATTTACTTTTGCCGTTAAGTGTCAGTGTATGTCCAAGGCGACTGATATATTGGTAACTGTGATTAGCATTTTGCATTAGCACATCGCCAACTGTACATTCAAATTTGCTTTCGTTCCACGAAACGTGTGAGACAGCCAACTTTCTGCCTCTTGTCTTTCTCCCCTAATGAAGAGTAGACATCTTGAAATCGCATGACTAGCTGAAAATTACTCGTTTCATCCTGGTGACTCCTGTGTCATGAGAAATACACTAATCATGCTATTGATTCCTAATAGTGCATTTTCGCAGTGGCTTCAGTAACTAAAAAACTCCAGGCTGCAAGGTAAATCATGTAACAATTGTGTAAATCGAGTAACAAGGCGACTTTTATATCATTAACTGTGATTAGCACTTTTCTATTATCGCATATCGCTATCTGCCCATTAGCATTTGGTTTTGTTACACAAAATATTGTGTGCGACAGACAAATTTCTGGCTCTCGTCTTTCTTGCCTAACGAAGAACAGACATCTTGAGAACGCATGACTAGCTGAAAACCATAACCAAAAAACTCCAGGCCGCAAGATGGCAGTGTAAATGCTATATCGTTTAATATCCATTAGTGTTTGACATTAGCATATCGTTAACTGCAATTAGCATTTGCTGCCACTGCTAGGTGTTAGTGTAAGTCCAAGGCGACTGTTATCAACTAAACATTAGCATATAGCATTTGCTTTCGCTGTTACGTGTCAGTGTAAGTCCAAGTCAACTGTTATATCGCTAACTTTGACTAACATTTTCTATAAGCATTTTCCATAATCTGACCATTAGCATTTGTTTTCGTTACAAGTAATGTTGTGTGCGACAGACAAATTTCTGCCTCTATTTTCTCACCTAAAGGAGAGATCTTGCGGTTGCATGACTAGCTGAAAACCACTTCACCCTTATGACTCCCATATCACTAGAAATGCACTAAGAGTTGCTAATAGTGCATTTCATCTGTGGCATCAATAACCAAAAAACTGCACTCTGTTAGGTGGTAATGTAAGTCCAAGGCGAATGCTATATCGCTAACTGTCCATTTGCATTCATCTCAGTGAATCTTATTTATGGGTCAGATTTACACATCTAATGCCCATTAAATCAAACCTGTAGTTTTGTGGATTTAGTCCATGTCTATTTTCTGTTGTGGATTTAGTCCATGCCTGTTGAGGCTAGCATCTATAGCTTATGTGCTCATCAAAGCTGGCAAAATTCACATTTAAAATCTCAGTTAACCTGTTGTTCAATAAAGTCCAATCTTACAAATTAGCAAATGCAAGTAGCAAGTCATGCTAAAAACTGGGATTTAAACCAAAGGTCATTAGATAAATAAAAACAATTGTAAAACTGCACTTGTCAAGCATGGGGTCTTTAGGATTCACCAAATCCATTTTACTCGTAATTATCATGCGTATGAAGGCTGGAGTTAGTTGTACAGGTGATCAGTGTGAAATGCTTTCATTACACAAAATGTTGCCAACTTTCTGCCTCTCGTCTTTCCCCTTGCTTCCCCCGGTGAGCTGACACAGCTCCTCTGCGTTAGCTGCTTTGCGTCTAATAGGATCAGAGGGCTTTACGTTGTCATCTGATAAACCTAATCCTCTTGATAGCTGCGCTGCACCTTCTGAG
The DNA here is from genome assembly GCA_026230005.1 of Gila orcuttii. Taxonomy (NCBI): domain Eukaryota; kingdom Metazoa; phylum Chordata; class Actinopteri; order Cypriniformes; family Leuciscidae; genus Gila; species Gila orcuttii. Next base: position 4,911,271 of record JAPDVR010000020.1, on the reverse strand, counting down.
CCAATTTGTACTCAATTAGCGTAATGAGGAAACAAGCGCGGAGCTTCGGGAAATGCATCAGCGTGATCGAATCATTGCACTGTCTCTCACCCAATCCCATCAAACATCAAACCGAGAACTCAAATCGTTGACAAGACGTCACCTCTCTCCCGAGACGAGACTATGACCAGACCGAAAGCCTGGCTCCAACACAGGCTCATTGGAAAAACGTACCTGTGGCAACATTTTTGCAAAATACGTACCAATACCTACATATTATTGCAGTTTCTAACAGAAATGAACACTAGAGGCAGTAAAACAGCAAGCACTTTTAATAATTTTCACACACAATTATGATTACAGTGGCAGATTAGGAATTAATAAAGACTTGTTTTCACGCGGCTCCTTGCACAATTATGTTATGTTATGTTATGTTATTTTTTTTTAGTGCATGATTTGTAAACAAATATATTTTGGAGTTTGCATCACTAACCCTAACCCTAACCAGCTCCATATGCTCGGTTTTACAGATGTAGATGTAGTTTTACAGCTCGGGTACGAATCCCGTAAAACACGATAAAAGAGCTCAAAGACAAGAGTTCAAAGACAAGAGTTCAAAAACAAGCTAAAATGCCATGGTTACGATTGCATTTTTGTGTCACATTTGTGAGCACATTAACGCAACATAATTTTCGTTAAAACGTTTATCTAATGAGCCTGGGTTGCCTGGATCAGTGGTTCTCAACTGGTTATCCCAACACCCTACCACAATTGTTTATTGTACAAAATTGAATTGTGACAAATTCAATCTCTGCCCATGGTTGCTATGCAGTCACTTGAGTGTTAAAGTTTTTTGCATGTGCCCAATCAAAACTCAATAAGTATTTTAACGCAATTTGAGTTTACTCGGAAGAAGTTGGTCAAAATGTTCATGTGGTGTTTCCTCAACCTGTACATGTTTGACTGGCTTCTACAAAGTAAAACCCAATTGCACTAAAATACTCTAGAATTTGATTAGGCTAATTGCCTCTGATGTCAAAGAATATACGTAGGAAGATAAATGGCGATAAGTAGGAGGACTGGAGGATGAATGGATGGACAGATTCCCATTCCTTTCTAGGAACGCAGGGATCTTGTGCACGTGAGACGCAGCTGTCCAGCTCCTACGGTGAAACTACAAGCTTTCCAGGTATTTTCTAACGCCGACCTTTCGCTAGTTCTGATCACGTCTTTTGAGGATTGACTCTTGCTCACAGGACATCTATCTGGCAACGTGTACACAAACATATGTTTAAAGTCAGCATTCGCTTGAGTTCTTTCTTGCGTCTTGGCTGGTTGTGGCCACGTGCACTGGCTTTAACATTTGGCTGAGCCGAGGTTTGATAGATTTCAGTAAGATCCGAGAGGTATTCGCAGTCCATTTACCAAAATTTCAGACCATTTCTTTACCCTTAATGGCCCATCCTGGTTCTGTACTGCATACGATTCATTCACTAACGCTGACCCAAAACAAATGCAGTGATCGGGCACCTTCAACGTATTTTAAGACTTCATTGAGATCAGAGCATTCATTAGGTCTTCATTAGGCCCTCTCCATATGATTGAGTACAACATACAAAGTGAGATTTTAAAGACTAGTGTCTAAAAGCCTTAGAAGCTTAACTCGGTTTCATATTGTCAGATCAATCTACAGTGTTTATTTAATAGAAATTATTGTTATTGCTATTTTTGATGCAAAAGTATAGTTGAGAAATGAGCAAATATTCCAAAATTGTATGTGTCATAATTTACTGCACTGGTCATTTGCAATAAGATCATTTGCATGGATTCATTTGAAAGCGAGCGAGTTAATCTTGTTCCGAGGTCATATCTCTTAATAAGCACCGATCACTCCTGAGTTTGCCTGGGTTAACTCTTTAATGAGTTGTTAAATGAGTCTGCTCTCATGTCGTTTGGTTTAATTACTCGGCTAATTATTCCTCATGCGGTAGTATTGAGTATTTACTGTAATACCTGCTGTGATGCGTGTGGTTTACATAACAATCCAACACGCAATCTATGTGCCAGCGGTCAATGTCTGATGTAATAATCTAAATGTAATTTTATAATAATTGAAATTGTATTAATATTTGATAACATAATTTGACAATATTTAAACATTATTTAAGTATAAGAATATGACAAAAAATATAATTGTCAATAAAAGCTTTCTAATAAACAATATTTTACTTTACTACAGGCATCAGTGAAAACTTCCAGTTCATCCTTTTGTCTACAAAACAATTGAATTTTGTAAAGGAAGGAGAAACAGCTTCATTAGTGTCGCCCTCCTCCTGTGGGTCGAATTCAAGCTCCATTTAGAGCAATTACTTGAGCAAAAAAACGTCTGTCAATCATTCTTAAGGGGGAAGAGTCCCAATTAATGAGCTCCTGTAATCCCTTGCTATTATTTCCCTTCTGAAGAGAGAGACACACACACACACCAGCTCTCTGTCCAGCGGAATCCACTGGAGAACTTCTGTGCATTCGTATATGTTTTCATGCTTAACGTGAGAGCGATCGGGGTGGGCTGGGACGTACAGTAGCAGACGGAGGCGTGCTTATCACCCGTATGTGACCCAGCTGCAGGCAGAAACAGGTGGATGCGGGTCAGACTGGAGACGGAGAGCGCAGGGAGCATCTCGTGTCAGAGGTATGTCCCGTACCGCGGTCACTCTGTCCTGAGGAAACTTTCTTTCTTGGGTTTTGATAATAGAATATAACGTTTATAAATGCTGTTATATACATGTACTTTTAAAGATGTAAGTTATGATACCCACATGTACATACATTACAATGAATATTTAATAAATATAACTATATAATACATTTATTTAATTTTTATGGAAAATAATTATTAACAATTTAAAAAATGTCATTTTTTTTGTATATAAACTCAATTTTAAGGGTTACACATTGCTATTTGAATCTAAAATATGTATTTTGGTTTATTGGAGAAAAGTTATTAACTTTGCATTTGTCAGATTATCAATATAATATAAACAAATATAATTGTTATTTTAATAAAAAAAACATTTGAATGCAGATACTATAGTATATTATTTGTTGTTGTATGCTGTGATATATTTCTATTAATAAGTTGTTGAATCTTTTTATGTTCATACAAATATTTACACATTAAGACATTTGCTGGGGGGCAAAACAGCTGAAAGTGAGAGGACATATATTTTTTTGGAGAGTATATAAATATTACTTGGCATCGGAGAACATTAATAAAACTAATATTAATGAAGAAATTGCCTTATTTAGTGCACTTGTTGATTTTAGTCTCTTTTTGATGTGTTCAACAAGGTTAAACCAGTGCGTTTTGGTCAAGTGGTTTTATCAGTTGGACGTCCTCATTCCTGCATTCGAATGCATTTGTCACTGGACACCATGAACATGGTGGATGACAGCTGTCTTTCGCCCAGTAACTTCCACGAGATGGTCAAAGCAGGGGGTGCGGCGATGGGCACCCGTGTCCACAGCATAGATGTCATCCTGGGCTTCAACAAGGACCAGGACCCTTTGCTCAACCCTGGAGGCAATGCTATAGCACACAGAGTTGGAGGGGATAGTCTTGGAGATCCAGGGAAGCAGGATTCACATCACAACGGACACCTGCCAAGCCTCAGGGACGACTCAGAGCAACCTGCGTTTCATGGTGAGTCCCACATGGATGAAACTAGAGTGTTGTTGGTGTTTATTGCATCACATATCAAGTGCAATTACTCCCTAACAAGCTTCCTGTGATGGTTATAACACTAAGACACACTGTTACTAAACCCAGAGACTGACACAAACCAAGTTCTTATGCTGAGACTTCCTGTTGATTTCAAGGCGACAGTGGCAATGCGCCAGGGCATTAGCATCAAGCGTCACCTTAAGAGACCTAAACAAAAGTCTGACATGTCTTTCATATAACTTATAAAACCAACCCAGGATAGATTCTGTTACTATGCCATTCATAGTGTCCATTAACTCTATAGATTGTAGAAAGATGGACACTCTCTATATTTTGACTTAGTTGTTCTTTCATTGTGCAGGAGATGATTCACCTCAGATGTTTCATCAAAAATAACTGATATAAAGGAAGAAGATCGTTTGGCATGCAATAAGATTACAGCTCTGATAATTTGGTCTTGGTGATATAAAGAAGATTGTTTGGCATGCAATGAGATTATAGCTCTGATAATTTGGTCTTGGAAGAATCTTATGAGGTTGAGATTTCTTTTGATCACCGATTGCTTAACGGGAAGCAGGAGACGTCCATTTGTCTTGATTTCAATCTCATTGATTTTTTAGGAGAAACGCTTGCGATATTAAACAGATCTTGTGTTTTATGGGATGTTTCTGGCTGTGGTAAAATGCCAGACTTAATTGAGTCCAAATAGGACAGAGCAATCGCATTTTCACTTTACAAGGCCCTTTCAAACCTGAAAATCATTTGGCAAGGGGGCTCATCACTGGTTCTCATCCCCTTGTGGAATTCCTATAATCTTCTTCTATCTTAAATAAGATTGCACAACTGTGCATGCCGACATAATCACTTTTCCATTCTGCGCCATTTTTTTTTCTATTGGGCATAATCCATCATGCTTCTTAGTCCTGTGATGAGAGAATCTCTTGCATGACCCAGAGTTGAATTGTCTGTTATCGTGACTCAGAAGAGACAAGTTCCTTTTGAATGGTTTGGGCCTTTGAGATCGATTGTCCTCGTTTGACAGGAGTTGCCAGCAAGTCTGAGCTTTTTTATTGGGCTGTCTTGAATCTGACAGGCGGTGTGGTGATCCTTGAACCAGAATTGACCCACTACCATTGTGCGAGTTCAGTCTATTGCCTGTTAATGATGCTAGCTCTGCTAGCCTAGAACACTTGTTCTTGCCTAATAATTATTAAACCTTGTCCTTCTAATGTTGCCAAAGTGAGTGGTATTTTCATGCTTTGTTTTCTTGTAATCAATATTTTGAGGAGTGTTAACCACTCTAGCAAACCAACCTAAATTGAAAGTGTATTCAGGCAGTCAGAAAGGCTACGTTCATTAGCATACACTTTTCCTAAAGTGTGGACTTACTGTGCATTGATTGCAAGGACGGTCACCCTGGGAAGCTTAAACCTGTGGTTAAGTGTCCTACTCAAGGACACAATGATGATAGAGGGTATCTTCACTCTTCAGTTCATTGGTTGATCTTATCTGGGATTAAACCTGTAACATTTGAGCTACTAGTCAAGCAAGGATATTACATGTTCTGTTCACTTGCCTTACAAGTGTTAGCAGTATATGTTCCTTGGGAAAAAAAAAACATGACCAGGCTCACAGGGAATCTTCACAGAACTCTGCTAAATGTTCTGCAGATTTGCACATAGTCATGCGTAAAAAAAAAATAATCATCACTCCAATGGCTTAAAAAAATATTTTAGAAAATTTGATTCTGCCTGCAGCTAACAAATAAGAGTGTAGTGCTATTTATCGTTGTTTAACACATTTTATTTTCTTTAAAAAAAAATCCATTTCGCAGATTTTCAGCACTGAACATGTGAAAAAAGTATGCAGATTCCACCTTGGGGCATATCCGTAACTTTAGCATAATGCACTACTAGTTGAGCTACTTGATTCTATCACCAATTTAATGTTCACAGCTTTCACTACTTGGCTTGAATGTACAACCCATATCAACACTGTAGCTATTGCTAATGTTAACTTGCTTAGTCAGCACGTGTTCTGACAGTAGTACGTAGAGAGTATGTCAACCACATCTTGTGAGGCAGTGAGTGCAGTAGACGAGTTCACCTGCCCTGACGACCAGCTTTTAATTGAAATAATTGAATTAGCTTTCCAACTGCAAGTGTGCCTCTCCAGTTCACCAAGATAAGGCTTTTCCTAGAAATTTTTCCTAGAAAACGACCTTATGTTGAGGACATGGGGGTAAAATCAAATGAAGCCCTTAGGTAGATTAGGGCCTGGTCTATGGGAAAACCATCAGGGGAATTAACAGGCTGCATCTGTTCTACTTGGATTACGGGACGGGAAACACTCAGTGAAAGCTATGCCTGCCATCAGTGACAATACTGCTCTAGTCCAGGTCTGTGTATTACAAGATATTTTGGCCAGGAGTATTATGGGATTAGTATCTCGGTTTTGGAAATACCATATCAGTAATGAATTTACGTGTAGTCCAGAGTTTCCGCTAGAAAAAAATGGTGCCGGTCAAAGTGACCAGCAGAGGTTTCGTTTTACGGACATTTTGATGATATGCCGGTCAAATATCGCCTATTAATTAGTCAAGTTGAGGAAAACTGGAGGCAGTCTATGTAACTTAAAAAAATGACATAATCAGGCTGTATAGAATGCAACATGTTATTATTAGCTTAACTTTTAAATAGACGGAAAAAAAACATGAACGTCCGAGTGGCGTCAATCAACGGCAATTGTTTTTTACTATGGTTTCACATTAACTTTTTGAAACATTGAGGCACGGATGTACCTAATACAAATAAATAAAACATCTCCAGTTAACTAGCAGATCATTAATTTAGTTCGCTATTAAATCTAGCGCTAAAATCTGTTGTTTTTGAAATCAAGCTGAGCGCTCGTGTCCGCTGCTATCAGTTGCATGGACGACGTGCTGCGCGAGTTGCGCAATCTTCACTCGGACGCGGAGAATCTCTATTCATTCCGGTGAAATCACAAAATAAAATGCACACAAACGTGTCCCTGCTTGATATAGACTGTAACCATGCACTGATGAACATAGGCTATTCAGTTTTGATGAGAGAAAAAAAAACTGTACGAGTGCGCGGATTAGAACCACTGATCTATAGGCTATAATGAGATGTTCCTGATTCACCATCGTCTGGCCTCTGAAAAAAGCTTTTAAGGCTAGTCTGCCTGGGCCTGGCCATATTTGAAACGTCTCACTCAATCGTTCGTTGTTTAGGTCTATATTACAGCCGTTTTAGGCGTGCGCTTTATTTGAAATGCAGCATGCGATGTTGTTTTATAACTTTCAAACGGTAGAGCCTGTTCCTTTATATTTATAACATATAGCCAAAGGTCTGTGTATTTTTGCTTTATACATTTTAGGCTTATTCTCAAATTCAGATTGTGTTAGGGGGGCGGGATTATTAGGCAATTTTAATCTGACAATTTGACCGGAGAGATTTCATTTTGTCGGACATTTCATTTTTTTCCCGGCCAATGTCCGGTAATTACCGGACAACGGAAACCCTGGTGTAGTCACCATCCGCAAATAACTGAGATCATATTAGTCATCTTGTCACTACTCAATTTTATTGCAATGTGAAATTGCTCCAGTGGGAATGTTTTATGCACTAAGTTTGCGTGTGAAAGTCTAATGTGGACTGTCAAGTCATGTCTTTTGTTCTTGTGTCACCTGTGGTTTTAGATGCTGATATATTCTCCAACAAGTGTGACGGGGAGTTGGGCGACCTGCGGAAGTCCATTGAGAGTGACAGCAAGTCTCCGGACTCGGCGGACGGGGAGCAGCCCAAGAAAAAGCACCGACGCAACCGCACCACTTTCACAACCTACCAGCTCCACGAGCTTGAGCGCGCCTTCGAGAGGTCCCACTACCCTGATGTTTACAGCAGAGAGGAGCTAGCCATGAAAGTCAACCTACCTGAAGTTCGAGTTCAGGTGTGTTTGAATCATTTTGTGAAATTAAAAGGATCCGTTTCAGAGGAGGCTATACCTTGTCTCTAGTTGTGTTTCAGAAACTGATATGCGTTTCCGCATGAGATGCTGGTGTTCTTGTTTATCCTCACCTAGTTGCTCAACCACAGTCTTGCTGACCAGCATGCTTTAACTTCTTAACTAGCAAGGCCATATTAATTGGTCACTTTAAGCAACAAGAGCCAGATTATCCTGCAAGACCATCATGGTCAAGCAGCTTCATTGGGAAAGACCAAGCTGCAAAGCAACACTAAACAACATTCATGCTGATCTCAACCGGTCTTTTCAGTAATGTTACTTAACATGATCCATGGCTTAAATCAAACTTTGGTTGTTTCCCACTAAGTTTGGGAAACAAATAGTCTTGCACAGATGCTTTCTGTGGAACCCAATCTTATTGGCATAGCACTAACATTACAGATTGATTATTTAAATCTGTTTTTGTCTAGGTTTGGTTTCAGAATCGCAGAGCCAAATGGAGGCGACAGGAGAAAATAGATGCCAGCACCATGAAGCTCCATGACTCTCCCATGCTCTCTTTCAACCGCCCGCCCATGCACACCACCATGGGGCCCATGAACAACTCGCTTCCCCTTGACCCCTGGCTGACATCCCCTCTATCCAGTGCCACTCCAGTGCACAGCATCCCGGGGTTCATGGGTCCTACACAAGGATTGCAATCAGGCTATCCAAGTCATGGTTTCCTCAGCCCACCTCAACCCATGGCCCAAAGCATGCAGTCCATGGCACCACCTCCATACCAATGCCATCCTCCCTTCACTGACAAATACCCTCTGGAGGACGTAGATCAGCGCAGTTCAAGCATTGCTGCTCTGAGGATGAAAGCGAAGGAACACATCCAGTCCATGGACAAAACCTGGCAACCCATGTGCTAAGACAGGGTACATCTCTCTTTGACAGTGGGCCTTCATGTTTCTTGGTTACTAATTGGTATTGAAGGTTAATCAAGAACCATGTTTCTTGTATTGGATGGTTATCTTGTTCTTCAGTCCAGAAAATGTTGGGGCGCCGAAATGGCGCTAATTGAATTGTATGCCATTTATTTATTTTTTTGCAACTGGATGTAAAAAAAAAGCTTCCAAGAAAACCAGCAGCTCTTGAATCTGAATGAAGAAAAATCTTGCTTAGCAATTCTGTTCCATATGTATTGCATAAAGCATACAATGGCATGTTTAACTTTCCTAACAAGTTTAATTGGTTTTGAAATGGTTTCTAGAACCAGAGTTACTGAAATGTGAATATGAGGGTGTGTTTACCATCACATGACCTCTGTCTGCAAATTCACACTTCCTCCTTAAGTACTGGTCCAAATGTTTTGGGTTGACATAGAAGATAAGTATGGCCAATTATCGGAAAAGACATCTCACACAGGGAGCTAATTTCATTTCGGACAATTCCTCATTTTCATCACAAAGGCAGGGACAGGGGACAGAAATGATTGGTTTGGGGGACAAATTTGTACGCCTCAGTGTCCATTACAGGCAAAGGCTTATTGGCAGACCCATCTTCTGTACGTGCAGAAGAGCAGAAGGGGAAAGTATCTGCCGTCACCCGACCATGACTCCCCCTTTGTTTGTGCCAGCTGATCCAAGTCTGATCTTTGTTTTCACTTTTTTAGAGGGAAAGACAATCAGAGACTGTCACTCTAAGAAACCAATCAAAATGATTTTCAGATAAAACACCATCAATGTGCTTAAAGGGTCATTTCATGATTACTAAGAGAATAATTTACCATCAAAACAGACCTGGGTTCAAAGGACCTCAATTATGATGTCATGTCCCACAAACACGCAAGTGGAATACTGCTTATTTTTGAAAGGAAACTCACTCAGTTCATGTTGCCAGAGTTTTTGTAGAAATAAATTGTGTAGTTGTGTTTGACTAATAAAGTTCTGGATAATAAAATATTGACTCCCATGAGGAAGAGTATTAAACTTTCGGGATGATTGAATTATTCAATTGACGAAACTACTAATAATGTTTTTAAGTTTAGTTGTGTAAGGATATTGAGGATGAAGAGTAATAGATGTTTTTCATTGTTTATCACAGTTCTGTTATGGGGCAATTTATGATGTTTTGGTAACTTGCACAGTTTGAACAATTGAAAAGCCAAAGTTAGACAGCAATATGACAATCATTAATATGAGTGTGTGTGTGTATAATGTTATTTACAATGTTTATAATGTTTCCTAGATGTTTTCACAATTACCTTTGAACAGATGAATGAATGTCCACAAATATTATTAAGAATAAACAAATCTAGTTTCTCAGAGCTTTGCTGTTGACTCATCCATTCCTGGGAAGGTTGTTTAGAAGTCCATGTGGTTGAACTATAGGAAAGACTGTCTATTTCATCGCCCCCTCCTGTCTCTGTTTCTCCTGACTGGTGGCGCCAAGCCAGCCTGTTAGGAAGATGAGGTTCCAGTCAATCAGCCTGGCCTGGGAGGGGGTATAGGCCCCAGGGTCCGCCGTTCCCTAATTGCCTCATGACGCTGCTGTAAAGGCACATGTTCAGAGTGTCTGGTGCTCGGCTGTATTCATGATGTGTGAGCAATGCTCTTAGACAGATGGGACACTACAGGGGCCATCTGGGGCCCCCAAAAAAACATGTGCTGGGAAAAGAGCAAAAATGGTGTGAATGTGTGTTCTTTCCTGATGTACAGTTTCACATGATGTTTAGCACAGTCCATAACATGTGGACTTCACTTGCATTGGTCCAGATTTTACATTTATACATTAGTAACTAGTGTATTAGTACCCTAGCAACATGTAAAGCATTCTGAACACTTGCGTAGCAATGCCATGGTATATCGTTTTACATGTGCACTACTTTAATGTACTACTGTTAAAATCTGGTTTCAGTGAAAATGCATTAAACAGATGGCATTAATCTTCGTGGGAATACTCCTTAACATCTGTTTTGCTGTTGTAAATGCTATCCACAGTAACAAAAAAAAAACATAAGTGCTGTTGCTGAACTTTGCGGTGATCAAGGTAGGAAGTATTAGCGATTGCGCGAATGGGAACGGAGGGTGGGAAGGCTGCTCATCAAGGTTAATGATGGAGAAAATCCCCCAATTAGAGCTTTTTCCCGCAGGCCAGGATGAGTTCAGTGCAAGGATTAGTGCCCAGGCTGAGACCAAACAGCCACTGACCGCTACACATCTTGGCACACGGGTGGCTGGGTTGTGGGTAGGCATGCGTTCGGCTGGACTGGCACAAAGGAATCATGGGAAAGCAGCAGTTCATCCACTGCGAAAAGCTTTGTTCGGCAAGCTGAGGGAAATCTGCTGTTTTTCCACTCTCATGCATTGAATGTGGGTCAGTCTGTTGTGTTTAAAGTCCATTTTATAATCTCACGTTTGGTTCACACGTTTGAGTGACATATATTATTCTGGTAGGGTACAACAACAGGAAGCGCCAAATACGAGTAAAACGAGTGTACCAAGTACGGTGTGTCAGAGTAATGTTAGAAGATCGCGAGTGCAAAAAGACAGTCTTAAAAACACAAACAGTCAAAGAGAAGCTTACCGTCTAAGATCTGCGTGACTGTCATGTTTACGTGCCTCGCTGACGGGACCAAACTTTCCCCGTACGTGATTTTTATACGTAAGACGGTAGCCAGATTTCAAAACTAATAAAATTTCACTTCTACTGTTAATGAAATTTTGGTAGGCTATATGCAATATGAATTTTTTTTTTCAAATAAAAACATTTTCTTTAGCCTTCTTTTGCAAAAGGTCCATCTCGGAAAAAAAGGGGGGGCCCTTATAATCAGGGTCATCTTATATTCGGAACAATATGGTAATAAAAATGCCATCTCCGCATCGCTTTACAACATTTCAAATCCCTCAGTTCTCGCCATCTCTGAAAAGCCAAGCTAATGTTGATTCTTGTTTTATTATGAGCTCTGTCATGTTCTCTTTTTGCTGGCCGACTCTCCTCTGTTCGGCGTTTGTTTAAAAAGGGTGATTCCACGGAGGTTGGACATTAGCTGCTCCATGTCAACCTTTCTCACTCATTGTGACAATTATGCCACTCCCACACCATACATGCGTAAAGAAAGTAGCTGGAGCAACTTTTCTCTATTTATGGATATATGATGAGACACGCAAGGATGTGATGAATGTACGCAATTTCCCACAAAAACCATCCCAACAGGTCTAAAATATAAACACTTATAACAGGCTTCCCATAGTGAATCAGGGTAAGACAAAAACCATTGATTATTGATGGTGTATTAACTTGTTATTTTTGTTAATTTTGAACCAAAAAAGTTACATAGTGCACCTTTAAATGCTTGTTTATGCAAGTAAAGCTTAAAACCTTGCAGGTCCAGGACTGGAACTTTCAAAATTGTTAAAAATGCCTCATCATGAACTGACTGGAAAAATGTTGCACAATTTTTTTTAGTCACACATCTGGTAGCAAGATACATAAACCAAAGGTTAATCCATGACCTCAGCTACTAAGACGATTTCCTCTGAGCGATGCACGGTCTTCTCATTTTCAAAGTCACCGTACTGATGATGTTTACCATCTAATCTACTATAAGACTGATTACAGATGCACAATATAACGGTCACAATATCAGTGTTGGGTTATAATATAGGACAGTATATTCCAAACTTGAGTTCAAAACAGTTAACCATCTTTTCCATCTTTTATAATGAAAATTTGCATTAAAAATCAAGTCTATTTGTTAGAATTTGACATTATTATTATGCCAGAAATCTCAGGACTGTAATGTGAAAAAAGTGATAAATTATAAAATGTTAATATTACAATTAAAAATAATAATATTATTTAATTGTATATATTTTAGGGATGCATTAACTTTGCTGCTTTTAAGATATTATTTAAATAATAACAATAAAAAACATTATAATTACTATAGTAATTTGATCTAATGTAAATAAGAGCTTAATTTTCTTTATGCAAAATATAATTTCTTTTGGTATTCTGTTGGTTTTCCATTTATTTTTTTGTGTGAAATTTGACCTGGACGTGTTTTTACGATTTCGCTTTCATGCTTATTCAGGCAAACAATATTTATAACACTGGCCATAATATTGGCAATCAGAAATGGCAAATGTAATTATAATTATTCGTAATCCCTGTGAGCTATAAAATAAAAAATGACTGCAAATTCAGAGATATTTTGCGGAGTGATCATATGGTTATCGAGTGAGAACAAGAGGGAAAATTCTGAATCACAGGACACCCCCACAGAGTTACTCTATTCATTAAGAACAATTAAGTCTCTAACGACTAAATTAATTGCATAATCTATTATTTCGCTCCCTCGACACGGTGAAGGCTGAAGTTAACAGGCTGATGGGGATGACGCGTTCCTCGAAGGGGATAATACGGGAAGCGAGCGGAATTAATTGGGTTTGATTAAGAGAGGTTTTCAATGGGACGCGGCTCTTTTTGCATGACATAATTAGAGGTCATGGAGAATGGGTGGGAGGCGGTGGGGTGGATTTGAGAGCTGGCGCCAGTGTTCTTCTCATCAGTGGACGTGAAAAGGGTTTTTTGTCATCCTTTGTAAACATGTGGAGTGCTGATGATTAGTAGGACAGTTGGAAATGAATCATTTAGAGACATAATAACCTATATGGGTTATTCTTCAATTAGGGCACTTTTTCTGACCCCTAAAGGTGATAAAATATACAATAGCTATGAAACGTTTTATTGTGTAGCTACTGAATCTTAAAATGTTGAAATTGGCAAGGATGTAGGCTATAAAACGTGTGTTCAGATCAGAAATTGCACTTTTTCATAAGAACTTTGAACTGTGAAGACTATTTTCTATGAGGTATGTTTTGTAAATGTCAGGTTGGGGCAAGTTACCACACGTGGTAATTCAATTTATTAATTTGAATAAAATGAATTTGTTTTTAATTTATAGTTTATAATTTAAAATGATGCAGGCATTCATTCCAATTTCTGTTGGGCAAAACTTTATGCTTTTTTCATGATGTTGTGTTTCATAATTGTTTTACTCCAGATAAGTATTCTCTGGTGTAAAAAGTGTAACAGGTCTCACTTTAACATCACTTACACAAACACATCTGGGTGAATCAATCAGCACTGGCGCCATGTCTATAATCTAGTCATCTGTAATCTGCATGAGAGAGAGGCTAGACTGGAAACACACACTACTAAAAACACAATATATGCCGCCTTCATTTATAACCAGATTATATGTGAAATCATTCTAAAAGTGAAGAGAATCAACTGTGTTGATAGATTGACCTAGTTGTGTAAAGCCACCTGCGGTTCACCACAATGAGCGCCTTGATTAACTTCAGAATATCTAAAAAAAACTCATATTTTATCTAACATCAACCCATAGAATAGTTTACCAATCATACTGCTTCGAAATACATGCTCTATGTTAGGATATATTCGGACATGTTCATCAATAGTGTTTTTATATTAATTAGTTGAATAATTAGTTGCATGGCTAAACACCTTTAGAAAGCAAATTGGCCAAAAGGAAAGGGTAGTATCCGAACAGTAAATTAAGATTACTTACAAACCAGTTCATTAGTTGTCACCAACAAAATCCAGTCAGCATCAAAACGTTAAAAGCTCGTTGTAAGTAACGGCCTCCCGACGGGCGCTTTGAAAACGGAGGTTTCCGGAAGACACGGCGGTGGCGGTTTGTTTGTATCTCCAAGAGATATTTTCTTTACTTTTTTCTTTTGTTGTTTGTTTTGGTTTGTTTTGTTTATTTTTATTTGGCGGTTTGGCATAATCTGATTTGTGACTGGGTCTGGATAGTATAATGGAGGAAGATGATGAGAGTGGGGATTGGTTAAAAGGTCAAGAAGATTGGAAAAATCAAGGTTATGTAATCGGTAGAGGGAGAGGAGGAAATTATACTAGGTCTAATGGGGCTGAGGGAATGGGGAAAGGACCATCGAAGAGGAGTATTGAAGATGTATCTGATGAAGTAGGTAGAGATGTGAGAAGGAAGGTAAGTCAGGAAGATGATTTGAAAGTAATCGTTAAATTTAAAGAGGGGCATGATATAAACGAAATTGGTTTGTTTACATTGACGAGTGGATTGAAAAAGGTAGTAGGAGACATAGAAATGGCAAAAGTGTTACGAGATGGCAGATTACTAATTAAATGCAGGAACATTGAGCAAAGAGAGAAGGCTGAGAGATTACAGTCGGTGTGTAAGAAAGAAGTGAGTGAAGTACGAAGGTTTGTAGGTATAAGAACAAAGGGAGTGATCACAGGTATACCGATTGGGGAAAAATTAGACGATCTTAAAAAGAACATTAAGGGAGGAACTGTAGTGGACATAAAAAGACTTAAAGCAAACCGTAATGGAGAGAAAGTAGATAGCACTACAGTACTTTTGGAGTTCAAGGAGCAAGTGTTGCCAGATAAAGTGATGGTGGGCTATTTGAGTTTCAGGGTGCGGGAGTACATCCCTCCACCAACTCGATGCTATAAATGCCAAAGGTTTGGTCATATAGCAAATGTATGCAAAGGGAAATTAAGATGTGGGAAGTGCGGAGGAGAGCATGAATATGGGAAATGTGGAGAGGGGGTTGAGAGGAGATGTTGTAACTGTGGTGGGGATCATACGGCTGCGTATGGGGGATGTCCTGTAAGCAAAAGGGCAGTGGTGGTACAACAGATACGGACAACAAAAAAAATTACATATGCTGAGGCGGTAAAGGTCGTCAATATGGAAAGGAAAGAGACACAGGAGATAAATGCAACACAAGGTGGTGTTGAATGCAAAAGGCCAAAGGAGGATGTGTTAAGCTCAGAGAAATTGATACTGTTCATTGCGTACGTGGTTAATTGTTCTGATCAAGCTAAAACGAGAACTGAGAAAATAAAAATAATTGTTAAAGCTGCTGCAAAGTTCTTGAATGTGGATAATTTATCGTGGGAAAAAATACAAGCTGATCTTATGCAGGGTGAAACAAATGATCCATCATTAACACCTCTAAGAACTTATTGATTTTACAGTGGAATGCAAGAAGTCTTATAGCAAATGGGCAGGAGTTAAAAGGTTTTATTAATAATTTAAAGGTTAAGCCAGATGTAATTTGCATTCAGGAGACATGGCTTAAACAGTCATTAGATTTTGTTATAAAGGGGTACATAAGTATAAGAAGGGATAGAGTGGAGGGAAGTGGTGGAGGGTGTGCAACATTTGTTAAAAGAGGGATGCAGTTTAGAGAGGTTAAGAAGGGTGTGGATTTAGAATATATTGTAATAGAAATATGGACAGATAGTGGTAGTATGGGTATCATTAATTTTTACAATCCATGCAGAAAACTAGAAGATGAGAATCTGGATGAAATGTGGGATAACTTAAATGGTAAAGGTATTTGGTGTGGTGATTTTAATGCGCATAGTACTCTTTGGGGGGATAGGGATGATTCTAATGGAAAAGTTATTGAGGAATATTTGGGTGAGAAGGGGCTAGTATGCTTGAATGATGGATCAGGTACGAGAATAGATATAGCTAGGGGATATGAATCTGCAATAGATCTGACTTTGGTTACAAAGACAGTAGCTGATAAATGTAGCTGGGAAGTATTGAGGGAAAGTAATATAGGCAGTGATCATTTTTTAATTACAATTAAGGTAGGAGTGGAGGTGATAAGAGAGAGTGTAATGAGGGAAGGTAGGTGGATGTTAGAAAGAGCTGATTGGGACACATTTAGAGAGTTGAGTGAATACAGATTGGTAGGTGTAAATAAGGATCAAAGTGTTGAGAATTTATGTAGGGAAATCAGCAGCAGTGTAATAGAAGCAGCAGAAGTAGCTGTACCTAAAACAAAGAATAAAAATGTCATCAAAATTGTTCCTTGGTGGACTAAGGATTGCAGTGAGAGTATAAAGCATAGAAATAGAGCCTTTAGAATTTTGAAAAGATCACACAACTTTCAGAAAATGATTGAATATAAAAGATTGCAAGCAATAGTGAGACAGACAATAAGGAAGGCAAAAAAAATATACTGGGAAAAGTTTTGTGAATCTATTGGTAGAACTACACCAATACAACAAGTGTGGGGTATGATAAAGAAAATGAGGGGTAATGGGAGAGAATATGACTATCCAATAATGTTAGATGATAATAGGATTATTACTAATAGCAGGGACAAGGCTGAAGTTATAGCAAAGACATTAGTAAAGGTACATAGTGAAGCAAATTTAGATCAGATAGAAAGGGAAGGAAGAGAAGCTACTAAACTAAGATATAGTGCTGAGTTGGGTAATGATAAGGAGAAAGTTGGTGTGATGGAGGTGCTATTTACAATGAAGGAACTGAATTGTGCTTTGAAGAAGGTGGGGAAATCTACACCAGGGAATGACAAGGTTTGCTATGCAATGATAGGAAATCTAACTGATAAAAGTAAGGAAGTAATATTGGCTCTTTTTAATAAAATATGGGTAGAAGGGGTAATCCCTTGCACTTGGAAGGAGTCAATTATTATTCCTATTAGGAAACCTGGTAAAGACGCTAAATTGCCTAGTAGTTATAGGCCTATTGCACTGACATCTCAGTTGGGTAAGACCATGGAACGAATGGTAAATGATAGATTAGCATTCTATTTAGAAACTAAAAATGCATTGAGGAATTACCAGAGTGGTTTTAGGAAAGGTAGGGGGACTATGGACCCAACTGTGTTACTTGAAGATGACATCAGAAAAGCTCAGGTAAACAAAGAAACAGTTTTAGCTTTATTTTTTGATATAGAGAAAGCATACGACATGATGTGGAAAGAGGGGCTTCTTATCAAATTATATCAGTTGGGAGTAAAGGGGAGAGTGTTAGTGTGGGTAAAATCCTTTTTATCTGGGAGGAAAATTAGAGTTAAAGTAAATGGGGTTTTGAGTGAAGTGTATGAGGTAGACAATGGTACTCCTCAAGGGAGTATTATTAGCCCATTATTTTTTTCAGTAATGATAAATGAGATATTTATAAATGTAGAAAGGTCTATTGGTGTAGCTTTATTTGCAGATGATGGAGCAATGTGGAAAAGGGGAAGAAATATCAATCACATTGTAAATAAGATACAACAAGCAGTGGATTCAGTACACACATGGACAATTGAATGGGGATTTAGGATATCTGTGGAAAAAACTAAGGTCATTTTCTTCACAAGGAAGAAAATAAGTCAGGAGTTACAGATTCAAATATCAGGTAAGGAATTGGAAAGAGTAGAGAGCTTTAAATATCTAGGTATATGGTTTGACAAAAGATTAACATGGGCAGTTCATATTCAGAAGATGGTAGAAAAGTGTAAAAAGGTATTGAATGTAATGAGGTGTTTGCATGGGGTGGAATGGGGTGCAACTAGGAGTGCTATGCATACAATATATACTGGACTGATTAGATCAGTTTTTGATTATGGGTGTGTTGTATATGGGTCTGCTGCTAAGACAGCTTTAAATAAACTAGACAGAGTGCAGAGTCGAGGTTTAAGATTATGTTGTGGAGCCATGAAGACAACTCCAGTGGCAGCCATCCAAGTAGAGATGGGGGAGTTGCCTTTAGATCTCAGAAGAGACCAGCTTAGCCTGGTTTTTTGGGCAAACCTTAAAGGTCATAGGGAAGACCATTTGAGTCAATCTACATTGGTAGAGTGTCAAGAGAGACAGAATGGTAGAAAAAGTAGTTTTGGGTGGACTATTGGACAGAAAATAAATGAGATGGAAATAGCCTTGTTGGATATAAGTCCCACAGTACACTCTTAGAAGGAATGTGTAGAAAAATTACACAAAATATGTGTAACACTCTAATTTACACATTTTGTGTCAATATTGACTAAAAATGTGTAGAAAAAAAGATTCTATTTTACACATATCAATGTGTAGTTTAAAATTAACACAACTTGGGAATTTGTTCAAAGCATTTAACACAATATGAGTAGACTGATGTGCTTACACACTTCATGTGTTATTTTTATAACGTGAGTCGCGACCGTTATTTAAATTAGCTAGTTGAACTGAACCTATAGCCAAAAGTCTAACGTTAGTGACTTTGAGTGAACAGCTCCAGTCAGTTCAGTAGGAGATAATAGTCTGACAGCAACTATTTTGTTTTTACTTCTATGTTGTTGAAAATAAAACATTTATAACATATCACTTCGTTATCGACTGACGTTACCCCTCGCGTCCAAACTGTTCGTGAAAACCACGTTTTTACCAGGGAGAAGATGATTCGCGCCGAATCACGCCGGTGATGCTAGCAAGATTCTTGAGGTAAGCTGTACTTGAATTCATATTTTTACTTATGTTTATTTACAAAAACAATCATTTCTGCTACTGTTATTGTAATACTGGTTTAAAAGCCAGTATTTTTCGGGTAAAAAAAACTTCCATTGTCAATAGTAACGTTAGCCTAAGCATGGCTAAACCAAGCCAGTTTATGTTGATTAACGCGGCGAATGCGTTATATCAAATCTCGATTCAAAATCGACATAATTTTTTTTCACTTTCACACGAAATTCCCGATAATGAAGAGACATTTATAAATTAATGGATTTTGCACGCAAAATGTCGTCAAGCAACGAGTGACCGCTTTAGACTGTATATTGTAATCGATTTACAATACACACAATGTTAATGTTACCTGTAAATGGTCTACTCTTTATTGATTTGATTATGTTTAAAATGCAATGTTAGTCGTAGTGGATTTGAAAGTTTGCTGAAATAATTAGCAATATGTGATAAGTGCTCTTGACTTGAGCCACTGGTGCTGTGCAGGCTAGGTAACATACAATATATAGCCTACAAATGTAAATGCAAATTCTAACTTTATATCAAATAGTGACTTTTGCATTGTCTAATATTATGAACCAATCAGAAGATGGACAGTTTTCTTTGTTCAGTCTCACCAGATTGAATTTATTCAGGTAAGCATTGCAGTAAATCTCACTAAATCATTAATTCATATCAAATCAAGCATTATAAACAACTAAAGTTTTATTTTTGCATTATTTTGATCTATTATTAGGCCGAAAAGTCCGTCCTGACCAGGAAGGTGCCTAATATGATTTCAGCATATCAGCGCACAGGTGGGTTTACAACTGAGGGAAAGAACTGTATCTTACTGTGTATTTGTCTCAAACAGCAATCCCTTCACTGCAAACAAGCTGAAATTGGCTAAATCCTTGATTGCAGTATTTTTGTCTGAATCTCAGCATTTTTGGAAATGTAAGTATTAAAATTGAATCTGGCGTAATTTAGTTTACAATTCAGCTGAAATGTTTGAATGTGCAGGGTGTTACTAACAAATATATATTCTGAATTATAGTATGATGGAGATTAAAAACAATTTATGCTTGTGTAACTTTCTCCTCTCTCTCTTTCCCTCTTATATTTTTATATAGTGTTAAAACTGCGATCTTCTTTGAAGAAAAACTGAGCACATTTGTGTTTGTGGACATGCATGCATCCAAGGAACAGGGGACTGATGCATATGTCTCACTTTTCTGGAAACACTTCAGGAGTTTCAAAGTCGCGATCTGACTGGTTGAATTCTACTGGATGTTCGGGAGACGTGCGTGTCGTGTTCTTTATCGGTCCGCCTGGAAAGCCGTGGCACCAAAACCCCTCGTGGAAGAACGCCGTTGTGTTTACAACTGTGACAATGAGCGCTTACCAGGATCAACTAAATGCTGGATTTTCCAAAGTTTGTGAAGTTCGAGGCTCCATTGTTGCAGTAAACTTGCTCAACGTTCTTGTTTAATTAGATACCGTTCAATTTATTAGAAGCACGCCTGTTGTTACTGAGTCTGTTGTTGTAGGGACATCAACATTATTGTCACGTCCCTAAACATGACGCAGAACAAAACAAACTGTAAATTTGTTGCGTTACATGTCAGGCCTCTTGGACAGTCCTTGGTCAAGAAAAGCTGCGATAGAGTCTAGGGATAGGTCTGGCTACACAAGACTACTTCATTTACTTTTTCCCAAAGGTGGACATAATATGCTTATTCCCAAAGGTTGGCTTTTTAAAGAATGTTTCTATGATCACTTTTACTCCTATGCTGTGGAAAAGATGGAGGACTACAGACATTGATAATAATCAGAAATGTTTTTCAGCATCAAATCATATAAGAATGATTTCTAAAGGATCATGTGACACTGAAGACTTGGAGTAATGATGCTGAAAATTCAGCTTTGTCATCAAAGGAATAAATTACATTTTACAATATATTCAAATAGAAAACAGCTGTTTTACAGTGTAATAATATTTCACAATATTACTGTTTTTACTGTATTTTTGTATCAAATTAAATGTTTGATGAGCACAAGATACTTCTTTAAAAAACATTAAAATGCTTTATATTGTTTGGAAATGAGTGAAATTATTTTGAAGGTGGGATCATGTGTCATGTTACCTAATGAGAAAAGTGTGAAAAGAACTGTTTTGTCCTATGTTGGACATTTCCTTTTTGACTGCTTTAAATTGTATTGTTCTATTTTGGATTCAGTTTAATTGTTGATATTTAATTATAATAAAAAAGATAATCAACCACAGACTTTATATTAACGTTTTATTTAGGATTTTTCGATACATTCTTTAACACAATATGTGTAGCCAAGAATAGCACATAATGTGGTAATGTTTACACATCTTTATGGTAACCTTTCTGACACATTTAATGTGTTAAACTCATTAACACAGTGAATGAGTTAAAATTAACACAAAACTAGTGGTCCTGGAGCTCACCCATGGATGTGTTAAAATTTAACACAGTTTGTGTCATTTTTGACACATTCTTTCTAAGAGTGTAGTATTTTCAAGAGTTCCTTTATGGACTCTTGAAGATCTTTCAGTTGATCTCAGTCTTTTGGAGGAAACTAAGAATGGGGATATAGATAGTAATATGGTGCAGGGGTATTTAGTTGAAAGATATGGGGATAGGATTATAATGTACACAGATGGGTCCAAAAGGGATGGGAGAGTGGGGGTGGCTTTTGTTATTCCAAAATTAAAAGTAGCAACACAAAAAAGAATTAATGATAATTTAGCAGTCTATACAGCAGAACTAATTGCTATTTTAATGGCACTCTCTTGGGCTGTGAGTAACAGGCCAAGAAGTTTAGTAATTGCTTCAGACTCAGCGTCAGCTCTGATGAGTATTCAGAACATAAATTCACAATCTAGACAAGACATTGTTGTAGAAATTGTCCAAATGGCTAGTACATTAATTAAAACTGGAGTCAATGTTGGACTTGTATGGGTTCCTGCCCACAAAGGAGTAATAGGGAATGAGTTGGCTGATAAGTATGCAAAAAAGGCAACAGAAATGGAGTATATAAGTTTAAGCATTAAGTATAGTAAAGAAGAGGTGAAATCAATCATTAAAAGAAAGATAAAGGAGAAGTGGCAAGTGTTGTGGGATAATGGTCAGACTGGTAGGAGACTATATAATATCCAAAAAAGAGTGGGGGTGAGTAGAAGTACTTGCAGAAATACACAGGAGGAGAACATCATTTCAAGAATGAGACTTGGGCATACAGGCTTAAACAGTACATTATTTTTAATGGAAAAACATGCTGATGGGAGGTGTAGTGTATGTAACACACAGGATACCATAGAACATGCTATTGAAGAATGTACTAGATATAGTAATGAGAGACAACAGTTAATCCAGCAGCTAGAAGATGAAGAGATACCTTTGAAAGTAAGAGATATTTTGCTAAGGAATTCAGGAGATTTTTGTTTTGGGTTTTTATTTTCCTTTTTTAGTAGAACAGGTTTAATAAAGATAATTTAAGTGTAGGGAAATAATTTATCCAGACCTACACTCCATTTCAGAAGGTGGCGGTAATGCAACCAGACGTTATTTGCCAACCGCCATAAAAACAAGAAGAAGAAGAAGAAGAAGAAGAAGGCCTCCCGACGGCAGGCGACGCTGTGACGTCATGACTGTTCTGAACGTCACCAAAGCGCATGCGCCGGAGGAAGTGCTCAGGAGTCGGTTTCCCGTGGCCTCATCTTGAGCTAAAACACAACAAACTCATGCCGATATAATGGTCTCACCGGTTTAAAAACGATTTATTTTTGTTTCGCGTCTCAGCGTCATAAGGTATAAATGAATTCCTGGTCTTATACTAGCGTGTAATCGTGAGAAAGATGGATATTTCCACGCCACCAGAAGGTAACAGTGCGCTCGCGCGAGTAGGAGAACTGCAGCGCGAGCGCGAATGAGCTGATATTATTATCAAAACGACGCTAATAAACACACACTTGACACATAATATCAGACTGACATGTGGGGGAACTAAATCGTTTGGCGTGTTTTCATTGAGTAGTTTTGTACATAAAGATTTTACATTAGATGACCAACGATTCCAATAAAAATACCATATTTACTGCAGTAAAACCGTGGAGGCTTGGTATTAGCCGTTGCTGTCGTCACAAAAAGAGATATATATAGTGTATATATTTATATATAGATAGATATTTAAAAAAGAGTGAAAATGTCTGAAATAGATCAAATGTTTTTCATTTTAAAATAATTATTGAAATAACTCGTTATATTAATACAAAATATTATATAAATTATTATATTATAAGTAATTATATATATATATATATATATATATTAAATTTTTTACATTTATTTTGTATAACCTACTGTATCTTAGTTTTTCTATGATTTTTCCCATCAGATCAAGAGCTTCGAAATGTCATTGACAAACTGGCCCAGTTTGTGGCCCGAAATGGACCCGAGTTTGAGAAGATGACCATGGAGAAGCAGAAGGACAACCCTAAGTTCTCGTTTCTGTTCGGAGGGGAATATTTCGGCTACTACAAATACAAACTGGCCATCGAACAGCAGCAGCGTACGCATCACATCTATTTTTTACGAACCAGTTTTATTTTATTACTCATATTTTGAAGTAGCTTTTGTTTTTATATTTTCAGCTGTCATTTTATGTTTATATTTCAATTGTTTTAAATAGTTTTATTTAATAATAGTAACCCTGCTACTAACACAGGGCATTTGTGATGGAAATTAGAGCCCGACCGATATGGATTTTTGGGGGCTGATACCGATATATCGGCCGATATTATTTATGTGTACAGTAATATTATTTATGTGTATTATAGTACAGTACCAGTCAAAAGTTTGGACACACTTTCCTATTGGTGTGTACAAACGTTTGATGGGTACTGTACACAGTATTTAAACAGAATAAATATATAAACGTTTTGCAATGATCACTCAAATGTGGTGATAAACACTTGTGTGACAAAGATATGTAATGGAGGCAGGGGAATGATAGAATGAGAATGATACATTTGAGCTGTAACCAAACCAGTTTGCATTGCATGCTATATTATATTATATTCTAAATACTGTTGCATAATCTTCACTAACGACTTTGTCTTTTAATTTAGTCACGTTATATAAAATAACTTGTAAATATATCAAAAGTGTCACTGACATTATCTTCTATTTTTAGTCTTAATTCCTCTAATCTCTACCAGTGGAGGAAGAACTCTGATCTTTTTACTAAAGTAAAATTTATAATATCATAATGAAAACGTTTTTAATTACATAATGTACAGACTTTTATACTATTTTAAATGAGTAGTAAGCAAAATGTACCTACTAAACGTGAAACTAGGCTACTCTTAATGCAAAATGGCCCTATATAAAGTGTTATAATTATATAAATTATTGGAATATTGCTTGATGTTTTAACGTAGTGTTATAGGCAGAATGAGCTTTAACACTGTCTCTACACACCGGACGCGGCCGTTATTGCTCGCGTTAGTCGCAACAGCTGTTTACCCGAGACGCGGAAAAGCACCCGTTACAGAGCAGAATGGGCCATCCGTTTACTGTCGGAGATTTGTCGCTCGCGCTACGCATTTTAATCAATGTTTAATAAATCAATTGCCTGGATTTAATAAAAAGTAAATATAGCAGACAATATAATCAGGACTTCTCAGCTGCGCGCTTGCAATAGTCACAAGCTCACACAATACGTGACAGAGGCTGGCAGCAGAGAAATCAATTCAGTGAATTACACAGCGCAAATCAAAAGTAATAGTCTACTACCCACTGGATGAAGAAGGGTTGGCTCTCAACAGTACAAATAATATTCATTTTATTTTATTTTTCGTGTTCGCATTTATGAGGAAAAAACGGACGTGACAAGCTCCGAAAGCGGCACTAAAGTGCTTTAAAACTTTCACATAGACCTCGAACAGAAAGCACAAAGCCTTTCATTAAAGTCAATTTCGTTTTGTATTAATTATATCTTAATTTTAATCAATGTTTCATCAACCAAATGCCTGGATTTAATAAATAAGAAGTAAATATAACAGACAATAGATAATCTCGAAACGGAGGCGCCGGCGAGTGAACTGCAACTCGTCTCATTAATGAACCGAAACTCAGCGTATAGACCTGAGAAATATATCTATTGAAATGTCTACTTTTAAACAGAACAAATCAAAACGAAAGACAAACTGCTCTCTGCTTATGTAATCCTTCTGAAGATCGTGAGTCCGCATCCTCAACTTCATCTTTGCAGCCCACAATGGCTGAAAACACTTGTTATTAATAAACAATTAAAATGTCTCCTTGCTATATTTGATGTATTCATATCATTGCTTTTGCCAGTTCATTGTGACAGCTTTTAGGTGCTTTATTGGCAGCGCCACCCTTACATGAATCACAGCAAGCCGCATTTTTTTTTAAATATTCATGTAAAAAAAATGCCATTATAAATGCCGATACCGATAGTTATGAAAATGCCTAATATCGGCTGATAATATCGGCTCGCCGATATATCGGTCGGTCTCTAATGGAAATGTACAGCTAGATTTGCCTGTTTAACAGCTGTATTGTGTTTATATATATATATTCGTCTTTAAGGTGTGCTTCTCTCCTTTATAGATTCTTCCAGTCATGATGATGAATATAATATGGAAGGTATTTATTAGACCGATGATCAGAAATGTTTCATTTTGCCTGGTATTCATGGAGTTCTTCTGCATCATCAGTGCTTGAAATGTTTCTTTATATATTTAATTTGTTGAATTATGTTATGGCTTACGTTTTCTCAGCCATACTTCAACCTGTATAATGAGTAAAAACAGCAGCGAAACACTTGTTTTTGCATTTGCCAAGCATTGCTGTTACTGTTTCTCACATCTAGGGATTTGAACCCTAGTTTTACCGTTATGCACGTAACTTTCCAGCACTGTTTTTTTTTGCTTCATACATGATATGATGACTTTTGTTTATTATTTTGTAATAAAACTTAATTCAAACATAGCTTTTAAGAAAGCCGCAAGCGGTTTTTCTCTTTGGGTTCTCTCTTGGTTTCTTCTTTTGGTTTCTTTCGAGTCGATTTAGTACATCATATCCCCATGCTTTCCTTGGCTTAAAATGTTTTTGTCTTCCCGTTTGTTCGAGTTTTTCATGCGACTATCTCCAGACATGGAAAAATCAAAGCCAGCATGAGTGATTTTCTGCATGTTTCTCTGATCTGAATGGCTTTGCGCTGGAAACGCCCATTCAAAAGAGAGTCCTGCATCTTTTAGCAGCGCTTCCCAGTGTTTGGACGGCCTGGCAGGAGAGACGTGGTCATTGCATACAGTAGGAGTTATGTTTTTTTTGCGTCTGTGTGTTCTTGTGATTCGCAGTGCTCTGTAATCCTCTGGGTAAAGAGGTGTCCGATGTTCCTGCTTCGATGACGATGCTCGCGCCTCCGCCGATCCCGCCAACGACACCGTCTGTGGAGGAGCTCGTCCAGCAGAGCCAGTGGAACCTGCAGCAACAGGAGCAACACCTGCTCAGCCTCAGACAGGTACGTGCTCTACATGAACACACACACACACAAATCGAATACTTCAGGTCAGGAATTGGATACTTGTCATAAAATTAAAATTTCGATTCCTCTTATCGATTTCTTTGTGAGCATTTCAATATGGCTTTCAAGCGTGAGACGACTCAGTTTTCTGTGCTGCACACACATCCAAAACATGTGCACAGAAAAGGTGATTTTAATGTGATTTTAAACCATTCAAGCGCTGTTTTCTGTGCTGCAGGCATGTGTAACTATATTGGGCAACTCTTAAAGTGACAGCAGCCTAATATTCCTGCTGCCGTCTCTATAGTAACACTAATCAAACAACAAAAGGCAAAGAGAAAATTCACTCGTTCTTGACTGAATAACTTTTGTAACTATAATTGTAATATATATTTTAGTAAATATTAAGTGCAGTGTTATTTTACATTTGATTCTTTACCGGAATAACAGAAAATCTTAAAACACTGATTATTTCAATTGTATCTTTGTTCAGTTGTATCTTTTGTTGCCATTGCTTATTTTTTATTTGTTATTTTTTAATTACTTGTCTTTAATAATGCTTTAAACTTATATTAGTTAGGCTAGTTGGTTTTCTATTGTATCCTATTTGTAAACCACAGGCCTTGCCTGTGTCTGTACAGGCCTGTGTCTTCTAGCCTGTTGATTTTTGTTCATGATATTCAGCTACATTTAAATGTTTTGCAATAAGACTAAATGTGAATGTTATATAAGTTTTTTTTTTTACCTTATTGGAATCGATAAGAATCAGAATCGATAAGCAAAATCGAAATTGGAATCGGAAATCGTTAAAATTCAAACGCTACCCAGCCCTACACAGATATTAGAGATGCACCGATACTCAATTTCTTCACAGGTTATTCAGAATGACATCCGCCGATAACGATAGTTTGATTTTCTTAAATGCCCCAATGAAATCAAAATTAAATAGTGCTGTCAATCGATTAAAAAAACGCGCCTCATTCTCTCACAACTCTTTACGTTCATTTAAGACTTAAACTCATTGAACTACGACTGCTCTTATGTTATGAAGATGCTCGACAAAACGGACATTTTGGCGTAATTGTGCGTTTGTGCGTTATTGTTTGTTGAAGCGCGAAAGAGAACTGTATTCTGGCGCGCTGTCTGTGCACACAATACTGGCGCACGTATTTCTGTGTTGTATGTGTGTGTGTGTGTGTGTGTGTTACATAGACAGAACATTCACAGGCAGTGCGTTCTTGTTGCGGTTGAATGGTTTAAAAGCATTTGCATGAATAAGAGCGGGATCATATAATGTAATGCTAGCCAAAGGATGACGGAAAAAACGGATGCTGTGTTAATTGTTTTAAATATTTTAACGCGTTAAACTGGACAAATTTACGTTGACAGCCCTAAAATTAAAGTTTTTTTTTAGCGTTAAGGTTATGAATAAGCTGGTGTGTTCAAAAACAATGACAAAATTTGCATCGTCGTTTCACAGATTCGCGTTCTTGTAGTTTACACAGAGACGATTGATAGCGGTATCGTTCTCAAAAACGTGCATGTTGAAACCCGTTTTCAAAAGTTTGCGTTTTCAGGCCCCCCAAATGCTGTTGTCGTTTAAATGAACGGCCAAAACGCATAAAAGGTTTTCTGTTTTTAGTTGAAAGAGGTGTGGTGTAAACGGCCCCTGAGTGTGTGTGTTTGGGCTTCTAGGAGCAGGTGACGGCCGCCATCTCTCTGGCGATGGAGCAACAGATGCAGAAGCTGGTGGTGGAGACGCAGCTGGACATGAACGAGTTGGACAACCTCCTTCAGCCCATCATAGACACCTGCACGAAAGACGCTATCTCGGTACGTGCCCAAAATCTCACGCCTCGCCAAAGACTATAGAATTACACTCGTACACTGCAAAAAATGCTTTTCTTATTTAGTATTTTTGTCTTGTTTCCAGTCCAAATATCAAACGTTTCTTTAATCAAGATCCATTTACTAAAGTAGTAAAATGACATAAGATATTAAGTCTTGTTTTCTGGGGAAATAAATACAAATTAACTGTGTTTTTGCTTAAAACAAGCTAAATTATCTGCCAATGGGGTAAGAAAAATAATCTTGTTTCTGTTTGAATTTAAGATAATTAAGATTATTTTTCTTACTCCATTGGCAGATAATTTATCTGTTTTTAAGCATCAACTTTTGATGAATTCCCCCGGAAAACAGGACATAATATCTTATGTCATTTGAATTCATCTAGTAAATGCATCTTGATTTAAGAATTTTTAGACATTTGGACTGAAAACAAGACAAAAATACTTTTTTTGCAGTGTTTTATTCTGAATGGGGAAAAGTGCAACGTGAAGTCATCGTGTCACTGTAGTTAGAAGCTCCGGTTGCTTTATGAGACAATTGTTGTCAGATTTCATTGGTGATTTCAAATATGAAATTTAATCGTTAGCTTGGCGAACAGTTTTGGAGAGTTAGATGTTTCCCCATTCAAAGAGATAGGAGCTGCACTTGCTTTTCAAAGATGGCCGCCGATTTGTTTTAAAGGGACTTTGGCCTCACTTTTCACTGATCTGTCTGTCAGATGTGTTATTTGTGGGTTATTTCTCTGTCTCAGGCTGGAAAGAACTGGATGTTTGGTAACGCCAAGACCCCGCAGCACTGTGAACTGATGTCGTCGCATCTCCGAAACCGCATCACTGCGGACGAGGCGCATTTCGAGCTCCGCCTGCACCTCATCTATCTCACCAACGACGTCCTGCATCACTGGTGAGATGCACAACTGTGTTATGTGGCATTATAACGCATTTGAATAGGATCAACAGCTGTGTTTTCATCCTAAAGTTGCGAAGTTAACTTGTGTGCAAAATCGTAATGTTATCATTAGGAATGCACAATATATCGGCCACCACATCGATATCGGCCAATATATGTTCATTTTTAATGTTATCTTTATCAGCCTGATTAGAAAATTTGGTCGATTTATTAAATCCGATACATAATGTATTATTTCTTTCAGCTGAGACACTTCAGATGCGCACTGTTTACCATGATGGTTTTGAATTGCTTGAAATATGATTAAAATCACTTCAAAAAAGAAAAATATAGGCTATATAAAATTATAACGAGAACGTTATAATTGTGTGCTTGGGACGTGGATTTTAATGGTGAGACTTTTGTTGATTTTAATCAGGCTCTCAAAAATTGTATAAAAATTTGTATTTAGATTTATCGGCCAATATATCGGTTATCGGCTTTCAAATATAAAGAGTTATCGTATCGGCCAAAACTTTCATATCTGTGCTTCCGTATTTATCAGAAAACTTTCCATCCCATGTGTTCAAGATAACAGAATCATCACTTCCTGGGAAATTGGCACATATAGTGGGGGAACGGATCACAAAATTCACGGTTCGGATCATTTACGTTTTTTGAGCCACGAATCGGATCATTTTTCGGATCAGAAAAAAAAAAAAAAACCCACACACATATATATACATACACACACATATATACATATATTGGGGGGGGGGGGGTATCCACATCAAAAACTACTAGCCTAACTGATAAAGTTCACACATTATTTAAGTGAACAGTCAGTATTAAAATAAGAACAAATACACATTACAAGCAGAGATGAATACTAAATAACCAAGTTACAAAGTCTAACAGTAGTATTCAGGTACAGAAATGAATAATTAAGCCTAAATGTAAAATAACACTGTTCACTGTAGAAATTAAATATAATATAATTAAACTTTGTTAAAGCTGTATTTTGTTGTTTTAATAATATCAATGACAGACAACAGTGGGAATATTAGGTGTGTGCTGTCACTTTAAGACTGAATGCGCAGACCGAAAAAACTGACAAACATCCGTTTCTTTCTCAATTTTGTTTCTTTTTTGTTCACTTATGACAAATAAGAGAATACTTGCTGAGATGGGTATTTTGACATCATTTTGTGTTTATGTGTCCGTTCAAGGGCGAGGAATCAATTTGGTGTTTGAGCGCTGACTCTCTCTCTCTCTCTCTCTCCCTCTCTCTCTCCCTCTCTCTCTCTCCCCCTCTCCCCCCCTCTCTCTCTCTTTCTCTCTCTCTCTCCCCCTTTCTCTCTCTCTCTCTCTGAGTGTTGTTATATTCAGTTCTCGCATTAGGAAAGCATAAAAATGGAGTGTAGCTGTACTTGCCAAGTCCAAGTGTGTGTTTTATTGTGGAAAACTCTGATTTCTCCACAGTCAGAGGAAAAATCAGAAGGATCTTTTGGCGGCTCTACAGAAGGTGGTGGTTCCCATTTACTGCACCAGTTTCCTGGCTGTGGAGGAAGACAAGCAGCAGAAAATCACACGGGTACGATCGCCTCGGCTTTAGACCCACGTGTTTGTTCTCAGATGTCAGCAGAAAGTCATGTGATGTATTTATTTATTGGCTGTGAGTGTCAGTTGTGCATTGACTTGGATGTGATGGTGTGTGTGTGACTTCTGACGAAAAGCTTCTGCTTTTAGCTGCTGCAGCTCTGGGAGAAGAACGGCTACTTTGATGACGTCACCATTCAGCAGCTCCAGAGTCCTGCTTTGGGCCTCGGACAGTATCAGGTACACACACACACACACACACACACATTCCATAGGCGTAATGGTTTTTATACTGGACAAACTGTATATTCTATCCTCTTACACTGCCCCATCCCTAAACCTACCCATCATAGGAGACATTCTGCATTTTTACATTTTTAATAAAACACTGCTTAGTATGTTTTTAAAGCCATTTGAAATATGAGGACTCATGAAATGTCCTCATAAATCACGTTCAAGTTGTAATACCAGTGTAATACCCATGTCATTATACACATTTGTGTCCTCACAAATCACAAAAACAAACACACACA
Source organism: Gila orcuttii (assembly GCA_026230005.1). NCBI lineage: Eukaryota > Metazoa > Chordata > Actinopteri > Cypriniformes > Leuciscidae > Gila > Gila orcuttii. The sequence continues at coordinate 4,879,831 of JAPDVR010000020.1, read as the reverse complement.
CACACACACTGACATCAGACTTGTAGAGTTCGCTTTGCTAATTTCAAGCAGGTTTTATTTTTCTATTTTTTTATTTTAGTAACGTCTTTAGTAAAATAATTTTTTTATTCATTTTTACTAGTTTTTTTTATATAGTTTTTATTGATATTTTGAATCAGTTGTTATTCCTATATATTTTTTATTTTAATTATATTTAAGTAATGTTTCTGTTTTGTCATTTTTAATGTTTTATTTTGAAGTATGTCTATATGGTTTTGATATTTTGAATCTGTTGTTGTTTTTGTATTTTCTATATTTATAATAATTTTTGTTTTTTTAATTTAAAATTGTTTTGTTTTGTAAATGTCTATAGTTTTTTGTTAATGTTTAATTCGTTTTTATTTAGATTTTCTGTTTTCATTTTAATTTGAGCAAGTTTTAATAGTTTAAGTATGTCTATATAGTTTTATTGATATTTTTAATCAGCTTTTATTTTTATATTTTTCGTTTTTATTTTTATTTAAATTTTAGTTAAAGTTTTAGTAATTTTGTTGTGTTTTGTTTTTCTTTCATTTTTAATAGTTAAAAAAATCTCTAGTTTTGATATTTTGAATCAAGTTTTATTATTTTTATTTATTTATTTTAATCTAAATTAATACAATTTCATTTCAGTTTTAGGTAAAATAAGAAATGATTGGAAAAAAATAGCTGAAATCAAATGGGTTATTATTTCATATAAGTTTTAATTTCAAGCTATGAAGAAGTTTTTCTGATAGTTTCAGTCCGCTATATAATAACCCTGCTCCAGCTGATTGAGGCGTGTTGAGGATGTGTCTGTGTCGTCTCCTCAGGCGTCGCTCATCACGGAGTATGCTCAGGTGGTGCAGCCCATCCAGGTGGCCTTCCAGCAGCAGATCCAGGCGCTGAAGACCCAGCACGAGGAGTTTGTGAGCAATCTCAAGCAGCAGCAGACGGTGGCGGTGGCGGCAGCAGCGGCTGCGGTGGGTCAGCTGACTCCTGTGGACCCTGAAGTCAAGAGCCAAGCGCCCATGAGCTCTCAGCCTGGTAAACGGATACTTCACGTCATCACATACAGATGCAGTCGCTTATGAAACACTGAAGAAATGAATACTTTACTCTGCAAGGATGCATTAAATCAATCAAAAGTGACAGTAAAGACATTTAAAAGGGTGAACTAATGATGCTGATGCTTTTTTTGGGGGGGTGGGGGATTTTCCTTTCCTTTTCCCTGATGACATTCCTTTATTATTATTTTTTTATTTATTAAAACAGAACATAGTAATGATCAAAGATTGTAAGGGGAAAAAAGGGAAGAAAAGTAAATTATGAGAGAAATGGTGAGGTTGTTGAGAGAAGATGAAAAAGAAAAGAGAGAGAAAAATAGAGAATAAATAGGTACACAGATTGCAAAAGAACAAATATATATATATATATATATATATATATAAATAAATAAAAAGACAAGGTGGTATTGGGTCAGACATTCCTGACTTGTTATATTCTAAGCCATTTGTGATGTCATACTTGCGTTCATTTTGTCATTCCGAAAATGATGTCATTCCCAGCCTCTGACATCATTCCGGACTTGTCATGGCGTCATTCTTTTTATGATGTCATTGTTTACTTATCATAAATCTTGTCTTTTTGCCTTGATATCATTCCTAAATCACTGTGATGAATTGTGAATTATGTTTATTCTTGACTTGCTGTGATGTGATTTTGATTATTTGTCATGTCATCCTTTCTCCCAATGTCATCAGGAGAACTGAAGCCTGCGTTGGCCGGTCCTCCACCCACTGATTACGAAGGCGCTCAGAACCGACCCTCGGACTCGAACCCCTCGGCGTCACCTGACATGGCTTCCTCTAAATCAGGCTGGTTTGAATCTCAGCACAACATGCCATCCTGGAACCCGCAACAGCCTGTGAGTGACACAAACTCTATAGAAGAACTCTTACAATATAAACTATATAGCAAAATCTCCAACAATAGACGCTTTATATTATCGTCATGCTGCAAATCTATAAGAATTAATAGTCAAACCAAAATGTATTCAGACACCTTCAACATTTCTCACATTATCACAGTTTATTCGCTGTAGAAAATGGTAATAAAACATGACAAGAACTCAGAGTTATGAACTCAGTTGATATTTGACTGGTTTTGTCCATCCTTCTGTTAGACTGTCTCACACATAAATTGTTGAATATCTGTCAGCTGTTAAATTTAACTAAACAATTAGATAATACCAGTTTAGCTCAAACAATTACCAAGCAATGCTTCATGTTGTTCAGTCTGTGGTGTAAAAAGGTGCATTAGCAATTAAAGAAAAAACACTTCAGCAAAACATGATCAGCTCAAAGTGTCTGAATCATTTTTGGTCCAAAGTTTTTTATAAAGTTTACTGGTAGTCACTGTATGAAGAATTTTTGGGTATAATATGTCACAGTTTACTTTATTTTGCTCTCCTCACTTACATAAATGAACTATAGTGTCCTGCACCTGCTAGTAAAAAAAAAAAATCAAATTATATCTGGGGCCAGTTGCATAAACATAGCCATTTATGCCTGGCTCAAAGTTTTAAAATCCTAACCGATTTTGAAATCTGGTTGCACCACACACTTAAGGAGAATCTTTGCAGATTTTCTTCCCTCAAATCTTAAACATGCTCACAGTACAAGATTTGAAAATCGCGGCGCATCACACACTACACAATGTTATTAAGATTATCGTGCCAGAGGAAGCGCCTTGATATGATTCCACCATGATCACGTGATCTCACGCAACAGATCGGAAGCAGAAAAGTGGATGTAAACAAAATATCTGTCCTTCATATCAAGTCATATTCGTGAAAAGGTTGCTGTGACCAAGGAAAGCAAAATCTTCTTTTAACATCCTTTTAAGGATATTTCTAATGAATGGTGTCAGCTCAGGTCAGTACAATGAATCAATGCCATTGATCTCTATGAAGTAAAGCATCAGCTTTAGCGTTGCTGCTCAGCTGAGCCTTGTAAAGTGGAGCTCAAAATTAAAATTAAATATTAAAATAATTAATAGCTTGTTTCATTACATATATCTTAGAATGAATCCGCATTTTTTACATTTCCGTTGAATGAACAGTTTAATGACTCACTCAAAGACATTCCCTTGCCGCCACCTAGTGGCGTATCAATGTAACTGGACTGAGTCTGAGCCTGAGACACTCTGAGCCTGTCTTGCGCAGAGACGAGAAATGCCAATAGCCTACTGGTGAAATATCAGAAGAAAGCCTCTCGTAAAGTGAGATTCGGGGATCAGAACTAACTGTTATATAACAATGGTCTAATAAGCTTATTGTCAGGTTTATGTTCTGTTACTATATTATGTGGACCCTTATTTTCTACATTGTATCTTCTGTTTACTCCACTTTGTTTCAATGAGCTTTTTAGTTTCGGTTTCATTACTGAACATTACTGACAACAGCGTAACATTTATTTAGCAAATAAATAAATAAAGATAATACCGCATATCACGCTGTTGATTCAATCAAAATTACCTCAATGTAAATGCCTTCACCGCGACAGCCCTACTTGTTTTTTATTGGCTATTGTGACAGTACTGACGTAATCACAATCTTGCTCATCCCGATTTAAAATCCTAAATATCAAACATGTTTGATATGATCGGGACGGCCCCGATGTGTCTGCGAGCAGATCGGGAGGTGCAAGATTTGATCTGTGAACGCCTCACATTACCAGATAATCTGCGCCGAACATCGGAACCGATCGAGGTCCTCGACAAGATTTTTTCTCAGATTCTTGGGAGGAGGAAATCGGGCATAAATCGGCCTAAAACTCCTGTAGTGTGAGCCAGGCTTAAAGGGGTGGGTCAGGATTTTGGACATCAGACCTCATTTCCAAGTTAGCCTGGGTGTCATTTATCAGTGGAGACAGTTTTCAAAAATTTTCATCCAGTCCTTCCAGTTGCACAGTTCGCCGGTGCTAGGCTAGCGCGAGTCAACGGTATGTGCTAGCCTGCCATTAAAAACAGTTTTACCCACTCCACAGTACACCAAAAGCAAATAAATTATAACGCCAGACTATCGATGTAAATGTCTATTGAGAGAATAACATTAGAAATCAAACTAGTCTTGCATCTCAATGATTGCATTACATTTACAGGAACTAGTTTCTCAGCAGCGGCGGAAGTTTACTTTGCTCCGGTTAGTAGTACTGCGCCGAAAAGAAAACACAGAACAGAAGCGCACTACAGTCGGGACGTCCAGCTAGCTAGTAGTAGCCTTGAACAACGATATTGAAACATTCGATTGTAAACGAAGAAATTGGCACATGGTGATATACTCTGCTTCTGTAGTGATAAGTGTCAGCGGCAGGGATATACACTCGCGTGATCGTCATGTGGACCGGCTCTCTCGGTTGCCTAGGTAACTTAATATCACTCCGCCGCTGCTGTAGACTGTGCTAATAAATACAGGGAACAAAGTATAACTATTGCAATGCGATGAAAGGGTAGTTTGATTTCTAACATTATTCTCTCAACAGACATTTACATCGATAGTCTGGCGTTATCATTTATTTGCTTTTGGTGTACTGTGGAGTGGGTAAAACTGTTTTTAATGGCAGGCTAGCTGATACCGTTGACTCACGCTAGCCTAGCACCGGCGAACTGTGCAACTGGAAGGACTGGATGAAAATTTTTGAAAACTGTCTCCACTGATAAATAACACACAGGCTAACTTGGAAATGAGGTGCGATGTCCAAAATCCTGAACCACCCAAAAGGGGTGGTGATGGCGCAGTGGATAAGACACATGCCTTTGGTGTGAGAGACCCGGGTTCGAATCCACTGTGAGACACCAATGTGTCCCTGAGCAAGACACTTAACCTCTAGTTGCTCCAGAGGCGTGCAACCTCTGACATATAGCAATTGTAAGTCGCTAAGCCTGTGTCTTAAGCCTGTGTCTTAAAAACTAGTATGACCAACTAGCAGTTCGTTAGGGCTTCTCAGCCTTACATTTCATTACCAAAGTAGTCTATTCTACGTTTTTATGTTACTTAAAAAATGTATGAACAGTCTTTAAGAAAAATACTGGGTGACTAATTTGTAAGACTAGTCGTAGCAGTTTATGCAACCGGCCCCAGCTGGTGTCTGAATAATTTTTGGTTTGACTGTATATGCAATATTTGACACTCTCTGCCTCCAGATATGAACATTTCAAACAGACTTTTAATCACTCTTAAAACTAGATCTGGTGTGACCTAAATAGGGTATGTTCTTGTCAATTGGACTGTCAAGGGTTCAATACAAGTAGAATGCTCTTTTATGAAGGTATTTCACTTAAGGACTTATTTAGTAAGATTATGCCTGAGAAGGTTTGGGATTTTCTATCATATGTTAATAAAAAAAAATATATAATATGACGACTTGTGTTTGTTTGCTTGGTTTTATTGTATTTTTGCCATGAAAATAACCTTAGATGCTGACATGGCATTAAATAAAACAATCTATCTCCGCCTCCAGCCGCCATTCGACCCCACTCAAGTACCGCCCCCCTGTCCGCCCTGGAACAGCCACGAGGGCATGTGGAACGAGCAGCGGGACCCCAACTGGAGCGGCCCTCGGGACGGGGGCCCCGGAGGCCCCTGGAGTGGCCAGAACGAGCCCCCGCCCTCCTGGAGCGGCCAGTTCGAGCAGCCGCCGTGGAGCAACCAGCCGGACCAGCCGCCGCCGTGGGGTCAAAGAGAGCCTCCCTTCCGCATGCAGCGTCCGCCACATTTCCGCGGGCCGTTCCCCCCCCACCAGCAGCCGCCGCCGTTCAACCAGCCGCCGCCACCGCCGCACAACTTCGGCCGCTTCCCGCCGCGCTTCATGCAGGAGGAGTTCCCCCCCCGACATCACTTCGAGCGCCCGCCGTATCCGCCACACCGGTTCGACTACCCGCAGGCGGACTTCCCAGGAGGTGAGACTCAACTCTGTTTATACTCGATTATAGGGGTGTAACGGTAGTCACGGCTCAGTACGTACTAGGGCTGTCAAAATGGCTGAAAAGCTAAATTTGAATTTCTTTCTTAAATATTTGCAAAATTGGAATTATATTTCGAATTCTAAGAGCAATACTTAAAGGTGCTCTAAGCGATGTCACACGTTTTTTAGGCCAAAACATTTTTTGTCACATACAGCAAACATCTCCTCATATCCGCTAGCTGCCTGTCCCCTGAACACACTGTAGAAAACGCGGTCTCCGCAGACACCCCAGGCTCCACAGACGGCAACAAAAACAAACTGGGCTAACCCACACCACGAAACATAACAAACTGTTCCAGCCAATAACCGACCAGAAGGATTTGGGGGGTTAGTGCGCGGATGAGGAGGGGGGTCTAGCTAGCCTCCGTTTTGTTTGACAATACTTCGAACGTCAACAAGAAGTGACATCACCCGACAACGCTTAAAGCACCTTTAAAAGATTAGTTCACCTCAAAATGAAAATTTCCTAATAATTTACTCACCCCAATGTCATCCAAGATATCCATGTCTTTCTTTCCTCAGTGGAAGAGAAAATAAGTTTTTTGAGGAAAACATTTCTGGATTTTTCTTCGAATAATGGACTTCAATGACAACCACTGTTTTGAAGTCCAAATCAATGCAGTTTCAAAGGTCTTTGAAGTGCTTGAAAATGCTGTGCACGATCGCAGCTGAGGAGGAGGGGTCTTATCTAGCGAAACGATAGGTCATTTAAAAAAAAAAAATATATATATATACTTTTTAACTACAATTGTGCGGATTGAGCTCCGGGATGCAACGCTCCGGGAACTACGTCATCATGTTGAAAGGTCATGTCCATGTCGCCGGCTCCGGCGGAAGTACCGCCCCCACTGTTTACAAAGCAACCAATACAATTTGAACTATCCTCCTTCGCACGGTCGAGTGGGGCGGTACTTCCGCTGGTGCCCGCGACATCGAGCCTGACCTTTCAACGTTCTGACGTAGTTCCCGGCGCGTTGCAGATCAGCTCAATCCGCACAATTGTAGTTAAAAAGTATATATATATATTATTTTTTTTTAAAAATGACCTATCGTTTCGCTAGATAAGACCCCTCCTCCTCAGCTGCGATCGTGCACAGCATTTTCAAGCACTTCAAAGACCTTTGAAACTGCATTGATTTGGACTTCAAAACAGTGGTTGTCATTAAAGTCCATTATTCTAAGAAAAATCCAGAAATGTTTTCCTCAAACTTATTTTCTTTTCCACTGAGGAAAGAAAGACATGGATATCTTGGATGACATTGGGGTGAGTAAATTATTAGGAAATTTTCATTTTGAGGTGAACTAATCCTTTAATGTTAAGAGGAAAAAAGTACTGAATTATCTGTTATGCCCACTAGAAGGCGCAAGCGAGCACAATAAGCAAATATAAACCAAATCAAGCATTGCATCTTTATTGAAATTAAATGACATTCACTTTTTAAAGTGCATTAACTTTTGAAACAATTGTTCTTAAGTAAAATATAATTTTCACACCAATATAAAATCCACCAGCGATTTCAAACCTTGTTTTTGAGTGTCTTTGGTTCACTGCAGTTTTAAGGAGAAAATACTCAGCAATGGTGTTGACTTGTGAATTTACACATGGTTTGTCTTATAACACATTAAAAACAAACACCACATAGACATATAAACAACATTAAAAGCTGGATTTTCACCACAGGGGGGCTTTAAGTAGGTTTCAAGTTTTCATGCGAGTCTTTGCTTTGTTACACATTGTAATGTTTTTCTCATGTCAGAGATCGGGCCACCTCCCCATCACCACCCGAACCAGAGGATTCCCCCTCCGGGAATGTCGGATCCTCCTCCGTGGGGGGGAAACCAGCATCCTGAATTCGGACCGCCTCCTCACGGCTTTAACGGCCAGGCGCCACATATGCGACGGCAGACCCCGGCTCACGTCAGTCAGGACGACCCCAGCCTGGTCCCCAACGTGCCCTACTTCGACCTGCCGGCGGGACTCATGGCGCCGCTTGTTAAGGTTATTTCACATTTAACGCCAGATGGGAAAGTTGCAGTTAGTTCTTGTCTTAAACACAATTCTTTCTCTTTCATTTTTTTGATCAACATTTTATTGTTGTGTCAGAAACATAGGCCTCTATCACAGATTCAATTAACTATTTACAAAACAGATGCCATGAAATTAACCAGACCAAAATAAATTATTTAAAACAAGTACACATAATTAGGAAGTCAAGGTTTTAGTTTTTCTAACAATATCTCTGTGGTTATTGACCAACTTTGAATAGTTCTGTCCTTTTCCCCGTGAGTTTAGCAGTGGTGCCCTCTATCTAGCAATGTACGATTCTTTCTCTTTAATAATAGCTTGAAGATCACGATTATAAGCCTCTGGACCCCAAAGACATCCGTCTGCCGCCTCCGATGCCCCCTAGTGACCGTCTGCTGGCCGCAGTGGAGGCGTTTTACAGCCCGCCGTCCCACGACAGGCCCAGGAACAGGTGACGCAAACACAAACGCTGTGTTTTGGTTGTTTTCATTTGTTACTTCAATTAAATTGACATGAAAACGTATATTTTTCCAGTGAGGGTTGGGAACAGAATGGTCTGTACGAGTTCTTCCGGGCCAAAATGAGAGCTAGGCGGAAAAAGGATCAAGACAAACGCAACAGGTGGGAAATAATGAACTGTTTCTATGTAGTATGTGCACATACCAGTGTTATCGCTGACAAAAACTGTGAAAAAAAAGTTAGTTCATTGAAATAAAACTGAAATATGAATATTTGATGGAAAAACTTTAAAGAATTTTTTTTTTAAATTAGAACTGAAAATAAGTTTGAGTTGAAGTACTAAAAAAGACTAAAACTGAGAGAAATAAAAGCTAAATGTAATTTTTTATTCTTTTTTTCTTTTTTATAAGAACACGCAACGTTACTAAAATTCAAATGAAAGCTGGAAATTTAAAAATTAATTCAAATCACTGTAATAGTATACTAAAAAAAATTAATATATAAAAAATTTAATAAATATAAACTAAAATTAAAAAATATATAATACTTTAAAATGTGAATAAATACAATGTGAATAAAATGACTCAAACTACACCTGAAATAAACATGAATAAAAACTAAATATAAATGGAAAAAATAATAATAAATAAATTAAAGCACACAACAAAATTAGTACAACTAAAATTAAAAATCTGATTCAAAATGTTAATAAATGCTATATAGTATACAAGAATTACTAAAACTGAAATAAAACTAAACATAAATATTAAAAAAACTTATAAAAATTACAACACAATTAATATTCAATTAAAATGAAAACTGAAAATATATAAATAAAACCTAAATCAAAATATTTAGACTATAATGGTACACTAAAATTACTAAAACTGATATAAAACTTGAGGAACTTGAAGTAACTCGAGGAAAAATATAATCAAAACTGATAAAAATCACAAAACAACAATATTAGTAAAACTAATATTAAATTGAAATGGAAAAATAAACATAAAATAAAACCTAAATCAAAATATTAATAAATACTGTAATAGTATGAAACTAATTCTACAATAACACTGTAATTTAGATATGACCTAAACAAAATTGATTCCCATTGTTTCCTCCTTTCATGTGGTGATTTTTTTATTTTTTATTTTTTGTGGCAGCACCCGAGGGAGTCCCTCGTCCCGCAGTCGGTCACACAGCCGAGGACGATCCACCTCGCGCTCCAGCTCCAGGTCTTCCAAATCCTCTCGCTCCAGATCCCGATCCAGATCCCGCTCCCGCTCTCGCTCCTACTCCAGATCTCGCTCTGGGTATTGTGAAAACATCTGCTTTTACATATAAACCTTTTTTTTTTTTTTTTTTACAGTTACAGAAAGTTGTTGACTGTTTTTAAAACGTTCTCCTGTAGGAGCAGGAGTCGCTCCAGATCCAGGTCCCGAAGTCGCTCCCGCTCCAGATCTCGCTCCAGGTCACGATCTCCAGACAAGCGTCGCCAGCCCGAGAAATCCCGCAGTCCGACTCCACCGTAAGTGGATCTACTTTTGTTACCCAAATCCAGTTCGCATTTGAGTTGGTTATTGAATTTGCATTTGACATGTATGAACTTTTTCCGCAGTTAATTTGGTATCGTTATTACTGTGAGGATTTAATTCATTATTGTCTGTAATTATGTTTTTACTTAATTCAAAAAGCCTAGTTGCAGATTTAAAGCTTTGACTTAAAATATTAAGGAAAATTACAGAGCAAAATTACATGCCAACTAGGGTTTCCTAAATATATCTAATCCCATCCAGATTGTAAAATATATGATTGTTCATCATAATGCTGCTTCACATTTATTTTGAACATCAAAAGTCAAATATCATAACTATAGCTAAATTTCTTATTGTGCTGCATGGTGGAAAAAATAATAATTGGTGGTGATTGAATGATTATCGCTATCATCCCATCTATTATAAAAAAAGAAAATGTATTTAAATTTAAATAAATGCATAAATTGATACAAAAAAAGACTCTAGAATTACACAAGACGTGTCACTGGTATTGTTTTGAATGGGGAAGAGCACAACACTCAATATAGCGGAATAAGTCCCGCCTTGTAAATAAGAGCCAATCACTGATTGGTAAAGTCATCAAGTCACTGATTGGTAAAGTCATCGTGTCACTGAAGCTGCCGTTAGAAGCTCCGGTTGCTATAGAAACAGTCAGACGCGCTTCCAGCCTGAAAAATGTCATTTTCTGTCATGATCCGAGCGTTTAGAAACAAAACTCATGAGACAATTGTTGTCAGATTTCATTGGTGATTTCAAATATGAAATTTAATCGTAAGCTTGGCGAACAGTTTGAGAATTTGATGTTTCCCCATTCAAAGAGATAGGAGCTGTACTTGCATTTCAAAGATGGCCGCCGATTGAAATTACTTGTCTTAAAGGGACTTATGTAATTTTTATCTAACTTTAATGAAATATTGATTCAGCATCAGCCGTTGACATGAAACCCTGTCTCTCCGCAGCTCCACATCTGGGTTGGGTTCAGCTCCCGCCGCGATCCCCGTCGACCTCAGGCTGGGCGAAGAAAACAAGGGCCATCAGATGCTCATGAAGATGGGTAAGTGATCCAGAAGACTGCGTATGAGCCGATGCCTCCGCTGACGCAGCGCTAAATATTGTCCCGTTCGTCCTGTAGGCTGGAGCGGATCAGGAGGTCTTGGTGTTAAAGAACAGGGCATTCAAGATCCCATTAAAGGAGGAGACATCCGGGATAAGTGGGACCAGTATAAAGGAGTGGGAGTCGCGCTGGACGACCCGTACGTTAACTACAGGAGAAACAAAAGCTACAATTTTGTCGCAAGGATGAAAGCAAGAGAAAAAGGTATTTGTGTTTTTAAGGTAGAGAGAGAGTGTTTAAAAGGGGTCCTATTATGATGTTTTCCATCTTCATCTTTCTTGAGTCTTGGGTTTTCTTCCGGGAACAAACACGTCACAATATTCCTTATTTAAATAATGAATACGCAGAATAAAGGGGCGGGGCCTGGGTGAGTTAGTTAGTAGTGTGTTAAACTGGCGGTTATGGGAAGGGACGGGACATTTCCCAAACACACTCGAAGCGCTTGACCAATCACAACACACTGATCCAGCCGACCAATCAGAGCACAGTGTGCTTTTCAGAAGGAGGGGCTTCATAGAGACAGGAACTAAACAGAGCGTTACTGACAGACTGGGAAGAGAGGAGCTGCAACAATGGAGAATATGAGGAAAATAATCAGGAAAACCTATTGTAGTAAAGAAATACAAAATCAAGACTTTGGAAAAAGATCATAATAGGTCCCATATTACAATAGCAAATGCTTGTTTGCCAAGTCAAGCACTACTATTATTGATGCTAATAGTTAGGGGTTTAATCAAACCATTAACCCTAAGTATTAAACTTTTCACACTTACATATTTAATAATTATGACCAAATATGAATGTGTTTGTCTTTTTTCGTCCTCAGTAAGCAGAGACCCACAGGAGCCCTCCAGCACAGAGTGATCACCGTCACACGTCTGTTTTTTTACTGTACATGTCATAAAGCTGTTTTTCACATTTATTTGGATGTTTTATCTCACCTTCAGTTCATTTTTGTAGTGAAATGTATCAAAGCTTCATATTGTAACTCATGGAAATGTCAGCATCATCATAACCTTTTCGTTTGATTAATCTGAGACTGTGTACAACAAAATAAAGGCATTTTAAAAAAGGCACGTGTTTATGTAAGCATTTAAGTTATGTATGAATTCTTATGTCTTGATAAATGTGAAGCACGATGAGCAGGTAGTAAAAAAAGCTGTTTTATTGAGGCACATGGTATTGCATTAACAACGACTGAAAAGTTTTGGCTGTTTACGATATATATATATATGGACGATGCATCCAAAACATTGATCTGTTTATTTACATGTAATGATAGTCCTGCATTTCCTGTAGAACTTCTTCTAGAGCGTCTTCAATACTTAGTTTGGGCGGCCTGTGAGCGCGGATGAACTACAGGAAAAATAAAATAAATTCCTGTTAGCGAACAAGAAAAATTAAGAATCTCTCTCTCTCTCTATATATATATATATATATATATATATATATATATATATATTATTAGGAATGCACGATATATCGGCCACCATATCGGTATCGGCCAATGTGTGTTAATTTTTTTTCCTTCAGCTGAGACTCTTCAGATGTGCACTGTTCACCATGATGGTTTTAAATTTCTTGAAATATAATTGGGATCACTTCAAAAAAGGAAAATACAGTTCAGTGTAACGTGCAGCGCAAGTCTGTCATATAGGCTACATAAAATTATGAGAACATTATTATTGTGTGTTTGGGGCATGTCTTGTGTGAGACTTGTTTTTGTAATCAGGCTCTCAAAAATTATATAACAATTTAGACTTATCGGCCAATATGTCGGTTATCGGCTTTCAAATATAAAGAATTATCGGTATCAGCCAAAATTTTCATATCCGTGCATCCCTATATATATATATATATATATATATATATATATGTGTGTGTGTGTGTATATACGGTAAATATTATACTCCTAAATGTCTTCTAACAGTGTGCACCCGGCTTAAGTGATTGTCAGGCTAGATGTCAGGCATATTTAATTTTATTAATTTTTAATAAAGATGTATATTATCTGTGTTATATAGGCTAAATGATACTTCTATCTATTCCATCACAGTCTTATTTTCATTCCTTGTCAAATGAAATTTGTCATTGCTGTAAAATGCGTTCTTACCTCTTTAGTATCTTGTAGTGTGGTGTATTTGTAGTCAGCAGGCCCCAGGGACTCGTGCACTGATTTGTAATGGCGTCTGGTGGAGTCGATGAACGATCTTGTGAGCGCCAACTGCTGTCGCAACATGTCGTTGAGTGCAATAATCGCAGGATTATATGTTGTCAAACCTGTTAGCATGGGAGATAATGAGCTATATCAACTCCTGTACAAGGAAAAAGTATACTCACACACTACCTGAAATGTTCTCATTCTTAATAATAACCACTTGAAATGTTTACGGTTTTTTAGGTTCATGTTTATAAGGGTCGATATATTCATATCGTATACTCACTCTCTATGGCTTCAGCGCTGACTGCGTGACTGGCTATTGGAGTCGGGTCCACATACGTCATGCCCAGTGACGGACCAGAGGCAGCCATGCCTGGAAAATGGTCAACATAAACAGGTGGATCTCACAAAAACACTTTTATAATGGGAATTTGGGATGAAAATGTGATTAAAATGCCATGAAAATAGTCACAATGCAAAAACTATTATTTTTAGGGCCTGAGCACCAATGGTGCGAGTTTATTTTCTTTTGATTTTGAAATGAAATATGGCCTAAACATGTTCTTGACAGGTTTTGTGGGATTCACCCACATAAATTTCTCTCAGAACAAGAACAAAAGTGGTCCAAGGCTATAACCCTGAGGGATGCCCCAAATTGAATCTGCTCACCATATAAAGCGATTGTGTCTCTTCAAATGTTTTTGACTAAACCGCTCCATTTATATGGATTCGATTTATGATCTCTTCATTAACTTTTTAAAGTGTCAAAAATTTCAGTTGCAAAGCTGTCTATGGAGCTCTCAGATTTTCATTTTGGGGTGAACAAACCTTTTTGGGCTTTTTGGCTTAAGTGTTTTTTCAGAGTAGTGGAAAGAAAACATCCAAAATACACTTTTAACTGTATCTTTTAGAGCACTTAATGTATGTTTGTAGGTTTTAATTACAGTATATATCTTTAAAGGCCGTTTTCTCAAAATCATTTTTTTCTGAGTCGGAAATCTCCTCTTCAGTAGCACTTACACACACCAAACTTCACAGTTTTATTATCTAGGCTATATTTTGAAGGTTTTTACAGAGGGGTTTGTTCATATATAATTTTCCTGATTTTATACATTTTATTCCTAAAAAAAGGTGAAAATTTATTTTAGACAATATTTTCTGGAGTGATAAATAGAGAGATCCTGAATCCCCTCTGTAAAAATCGTTGACTCTAAACATAAAACAAAAAAATGAAACTGAAAATGAAAATGAAATTTTGAACCTGACTTTATCGAATGTTCAGATTTTGTTCTAAACTTTTATGCACATTAGTGCATATTTAAATAGATAATGACCAATTTGCATATTTGAACATAACATTTCAGAAAACTTGTATTTTTTTTGTTGAGATTATTAATGTAATCAATTAACGAGATGAATGTTGATATATATATATATATATTTTTTTGTATCCTATTCACCTGGGATGTCTTGCCTGAAGTTCAAAATATGACTTGGATGTGTTATTGAGGTTTTTTTCTGAGATTCACCCACATACGTGTCCTAAAAACAAGATCAAAAGTGGCCCTCAACTATAACCCTGAGGGACGCCCCAAAGAAACTGTGTGGCAGTGCTCAAATGACCGATTACAGAAACCTACCAGAAGACCACGTGTAGGCAAATCCATCCATCTGTGTCTGTACAGCAACCTCCTTTACGCGACGGTCAGGACTGGGGCCGTGGGTTACAGTCGCATTGGACGAGCTAGACCTCGAGGAAGAGTCTGAGTGGCGACTGGATGACAGTGATGATTGTGATAAAGTACGATCATCATCATTGTCGTGGACCTGGGATTTGTACGAGCTGTACTGGAGCGCGCTGACCAATGAGGCATCTTTGGCTTCATCTGTAAGACGTTCTGAGATCTCACTGGCACTTGATGGCATCTCTGAGGGGATCTCGCTCTCAAAATCACTTTCGTAGGCTGCCGATGCTTCTTCCTGTGTGGGTGGTGAAGCGAGCTTTGAGATGTCGTTGGATGACTTCTTGTTCCTGTCTTCCTTTCTGGCTTGTGTTTTTTTCTGTGATTTAAAAAAATTATTGAAACAGAGTCCCCCTGTGGTGAAAATCAAGCTTTTAATGTAGTTTATATGTCTATGTGGTGTTTTTAATATGCTTTAAGACAAACCATGTGCAAATTTATAAATCAAAACTGAAGTGAATCAAAAACGCGGTTTCAACTCGCTGGCGTTTCTAACGTCACAAACTACCTTGTAAACAGAGGTAAATGTAAAGGTGATCGGGCATCCTCTGTTGCAGCTCCTAGGCTCTGGAATGACCTTCCTCTGTCTGTTAAATCTTCTCATACATTGGGTGTATTTCAGAGTGCGCTTAAAACATATTTGTTTGCTTTAGGATTTGAAAATGCTATTTAAGCAGTGCATGTCATATGTTTACATTGTTTTTATGTTTTGGTTTTTATTTGATCTTTTTCTGTACAACACTTTGGTTCCACTTCTGGTGTTGAAAGTGCTTTATAAATAAAGTTGAGTTGAGTAACCAATCAGGCCAACGAGTGGATCTCTGAGCTGCTGTGAGTGAGTGGAGGCGGGGCTCATTAGCATATTAATTAAACCGCATATACTAAATGAGGCAAGAGTGTAGAGTTACATTCAAGCTATTTAAGGCATGAAAAAAAATCATTTTGGTGATCAAAGATGAGTTTTAAGGGATAAAATAATTGACTACAGGGAGATTTAAGAAATATACATGTTAGACATTCAACAAACCTTTTCTTGTGATATTTCAGCTGCTGCAAAAGGTATAGGGGCAAGATCATCCAGTGTCATTACGTTGAGTTTGAAATCTGGGTAAAAAGAAATTTGTTGAGAATAAAATTTTTGCCCATACAATTCTATTAAAGAATACTTTAGATGATTGCTAGATGTTAATCCATCGTCAGGTGTTTTACCGTCCAATACTGCACTCCTGTCGCTCAGTGTGTCATCAGAGTCTACGGGAAAGAGATCATCTAAAGACCGGATCTCACTGTGATCAGATTCAGAGGACACAGCCCGTTCAGTGAACCGGATCATGCGTGACTCAGGCCTGCTGGGGGAAGGAGAAACACTTCTATGGTGGAGAACTTTGTGTCTTTCAGGGGTTGGCGAAGATTCACTGCTCTTCTTGTATAACTGGAGAAAGAGAAAAGCAGAAAGATAGTCATACGTGTTTAGAAGGACATGAGGGTGAGTGAAATGTGTGGTCAACTGGGGTCTCATTTATAAAACTTCGTACGATCCTTAGTAAAAGTGTATGTGTGCCCGAAATCTAAAAATGGCGTACGCCAAAAAATATTCATACTTATAAAACCGTGGGTACGCCAGAACCTAAGCAAAATTCCCAGTCATAAATCCCATATAAATCCCAGTCAGTGGAAGATTGTGCGCACATGCGCCTCATCCCCGAAATAAGCTTACAACGCCTAGTTTTACTATGCATATCCTCTGCATATAATTTGCATATGCATATTCATCCACGTGATACCACGTTTAACGGTACAAGACATTATGAAAATATGAGTGTTTTTGAATAAATAAATCAAATAGTATAAAAAACATTTCAGAGAAAGTTTTTCTCAATCTTTTACACAGATCAAATAGTAGTTTTAATTGCTTTATATTTTTAATGGAAACAGATAGGCCTTATTGATCATTATTTGCACTGTTTAGTGCGTACGCAACGGTTATAAATGAGGCCCCTGACCCTTTAACTGGGTCAGTACCTTTTTAACTGGTTGAGGATTCGTCTTCCTCGCTGCATTTTGCAAGGAACTCTCTGATAGGCTAAAAGAATCTCCTAGAAGTCTTCGCATGTCCTGTTCGTCGCTGTCTAAACTGACTCTCCTTACTTTATATTCATTTAGACCAGACGTTCTCTCGGGAACCTTTTCCTCTTGAGGTGTGGACAGTGTTTTCTTCAGAAAGTGAGTCCCTGTCATGCTCAGATCGCTGCTGGACTGGACAGATAGACGTGTCTCCTGTGGTTCTGAGAGGTGTGTATGATCACTGGGCCCGTCACCTTTGCCTTTCTGGTTTCTGATGCGGTTCTCGATGAGCGCTAGTTTACTCAAAGCCGTGCTTTGTGAACTACGTTGAGGTATGAACTTAAATTCATCCATTTCTGCAGGAGTTCCACTAGGAGCGGATGCCTGTCTGTCTTCTGTGGCATTTTTAGAGGTCTTCTTCAGAAATCGACTCCCGCCACCTATATTGAAACTCTTTGCAAGGTCCTGGTTTTCCCTCGGTGATGGTGGGATGTCACTGAGGTCATGGGTCTGTCTGGTCAGTGACATCAATTTTGCAGAATTTTCCTGAATAAACAAGAACATTTCATGCTGAGACATATTGTAACATTAACACACCAGAAACAATGTAAAAAATGCAGTCAAAAACAGGCAATTTATGTTGAGGTTCAATTCCACCCTTCAGAGGATCTTCATTTATCCCAATGATAGCGTTTCTTTTTCAAATCTATCATTGTTATGCACAATTATTGCCCTAATTCGTATTACAACAATATTAAACATCAATGTATTACTGCATTATTAGCAAAACTTAAGAAGAGCATCATTACCTACAACATGTATGGTAAAACAATGACTTATTATCTAAGCGTATATTGGTTACCGTAATAATACTGCACGGCCTCGGTGACGTCAGCTGAAAAGGAAAGTTGTTTCAGAGGCGTAACAAGTTATTATTCTTTGAGAAAGTTTACCAAGATTTTTTCTTTGGATATGCACGAATATTCGAATATTAGTTTTCTCACCCGAGCATGTGGATAATGCTTTTGTTCTTTATATGTTTTGTTTACATATATTGTTTAATGTTTTCAACTAAAAGAAAACATTAAGATATATGGTAAGCGTGATGTGTATATTGCCTAACTGTAAGCTAGTTCAGAAATAGTGACAAAAACTTAAAAAAAAATAAAAATAAATAACGGCTATCTCGTTAAACGTCATTTAAATAAACGAATATTCGATTTTTATGATCCCAAATATTCTAATACAATATTTTATTTAAAAATGCCGATCCTTAAAACCAACACAAAACGAAGTAAAATCAAGTTAGTTTCATTAATAAACACTAACCACATCTCGTTTGTCCGCTGATATCGCAGTGTTTGAGATTCTCTGTCCAGAAAGATGAGCTTTAGCCCGATCCAGAGCTGAACTCCTCAGTCCTCCACGACTCCCCATCTAGACTAGTTAGTAAACATCACCTAAAATGCTATCATAAAGACTCGTCTGCCCTTAAAAGCAAGCAAACGGAGATCTCGTAAAGGCATTATAAATCGCTCTGAAGTATGCAGTACGCCGAAATGTTCTGTACTAGCATGTTTACAACGGAATCTTTCCTCTATGAGAACACGACGCTCGAGCTTGTTCACCATGACAACGTCGCGAGCGTTCTGACGTCACCGGAAACGTCTGAAAATCTTTTGGTTCCATTTCCTCGACGCGACTGTTTTTATAAACATTAGAAAGAAAATGATTTTGCCTCGATGTAAATGCGTTTTATAACGAACCATCTGCTAATACCAGTTGAGATATGAGGAAAATCATCCTTAATCCTTTTGTCAGAGAAGGAAAATAGATCATTCTGTTATTTTGTTTTATTATTTATTTCTGTATTAATTAAGTAACATTATATTATTCGGTCTGACTTTATATTAGGTGTCTTTAACTACTAAGTACTTAAATTAAAAAAGATTAATTGTTATGCACAAAGAGAGCATTGTATCAAATTATTAATTTAAATGTTAGTAGTGCATAGTAGTTCAATACACTAAATAAAGTGGGTCCTTGTACTTGTACTGTAGAAAATGCTTTTATTTTAATAAAATAGTGTGGTAGATTTTGCCCTAAACCATGACTTGGGTTGAGCCGAGTGTCCTTGACACCTGGACCTATCGAGCACTATCACTTGGTAGTAACTGGTCTCTAGTGTTTCGCTAAATAATATTATACTCCGTTGAGTTGCCTCTGAACGCGCAGGATGACTACAATCTAACCCCGCCTAATAAGGGTAATAAAGTAATTGGTAATAATAATACCAATGATGAAAGAAAATAGATTTGTTTTTGTACAAAATATATCTGTTGTTCCAAATATAAAACCTATGAGGAGTGAAGTTGTGCTTGTAAATTAGGGACCAAGCCAGTAGCATTTGTTTATGATACGAGGAAAGTTTAAGAGGAATTTTTTCAATATTATAAGTGCAAACCAACAAGAACTGGAGCCCACAGACTGGTTTGCCACTTTAAATACCGCTTAATCCAATTTATCTTGAAAGTGTAATTTAAAGTAGTAAAGTCGAGAAAACTAAGGCCACCTTAACTGTACTCATTCATTAAAACAGACTTTAAGTCACAAAGGATTGTATCTATGGTTTTACACATTTGTTGATCTATATATAAAGATGTTACCCTTGATATTCCTTCTGCCTTCCAGAGTAAAATCCTGCCTTTCAAAGATAAGTCACGTATAATAGCCACATGTTAAACTTCTTCTTCATTTTTTCAACAATGGGAGTGAGGTTATTCTTGCTTCTTTGGGGTTCATTTTTGTCAATCACAATACCTAAGTAATTAATAGAGCTTTTCACAGGAATATTAGCAATTAACTCAACATCACAATCTTTAAGAGCCAATAATTCACATTTTTTAAGGTTTAAACGGAGACCAGAGGCTTTACTGAAGACTTCTGTTATGTCAATAGCAAGAGGAACCTGGAGCTGTCTTTTAAAAACAGTACTATTACTATTACTATTACTATTTTTAATATGATCACATAAAAGTTGGGCTGTAAGTAAAAAAAGATAAGGCATGCCTGTCGAATTCCACGTCTGATCTCAAATCTGGGTGAGGACCCATTTTTAAGCTTAATTGAACCATTTGCATTACTATACAGAGTTTTGATTGCACCACAAAAGAAATCCCCAAAGCCAAACTTCTTGAGAGAATGATACAGAAAATTATGTTCGACAGTATCAAAAGCCTTGAAAAAGTCTAAGAAAAATATGAAGCTGTCATCTGAAATTAAACATGAATAGTCAACTAAATATAAGACTAATCTAATGTTGTTGGAGATATGCCTCGTAGGCATAAAGCATGATTGTGTTTGATCAATTATAGATTCTAATACTTTTTTATTGTTCTAGCAAATATCAAGTCCAAAATTTTGTAATCATTGTTCAAGAGTCTAATTGGATGCCAATTATCAATATAAAGCAAATCTTTGTGTGGCTTAGGGAGTAAAGTAATCAAACCTTGAGTCATACTCCATGGTAAGGGTTTGGCTATTATACTTTCATTAAACAGCTGCAGTGAGAAGGGCACCATCTGCTGGAAAACAATTTATAAAATTCAGAGATAAACCATCTGTCCCAGGAGACTTGTTGTCTTTTACCAGATCTAAACACTGACTGACTTCTGCCAGGGATAAGGGGAGGTCACAAAAATCCCTTTCTGAATTGTCGAGCTTAGGGGTATTACAGGTGAAACTCGAAAAATTTGAATATCGTGCAAACGTTTGTGTATTTCAGTAGGCTAATTCAAATTAAACGGTGAAACTAATATATTATGTATATATAACTATATACATATGCATGATTATACTTTTCAGAGGGCCGTCATTTCTGTATTTAAAATCCTTTTTTTTATCGATTTCATGTAATATTCTAATTTTCTTTGAATTTGGGGTTTTCATAAGCTATAATCATCAAAATTATAACTTTTGCACGATATTCTAATTTTTCGAGTTTCACCTGTATATAGACAATTAAGGAATATCGAAGACTCATCATCAGCATATTCTATATATTTATAAAATCAGGAACAAAAATCAGATATTAAATGTTGATCATCACTTATAGGCTAGAGTTGCCAGTTTTTAAATCAGTAATGGTATTCATCTTTGCGTGATCCTTTTCTACTTTGAAGAAGTATGGAGAATTTTGTTCCCCTTCTTCTAACCACCGTTTCCGAGACCTTATAAAAGCTCCTTCTGCCTTCTTTTTATATATTTTATCCAGGCTTTATCTTGTAGATTAAGCATTTCTATTTCTTCCTGCTCTGTTAAGACATCTGGTGATATTTTAGACATTACCGAAATGCCTGTGATAACTCTTTGTTCCTCCAATCTTGTAATTTTAGCAAGTTTGCTTCCAAGCTTCCTACAGAATTGTGCTGATTCATATTTAAATAACTCCCAATTAACACTAAAAGAATTTTCCACCACAGCTTAGTTAAAAAAATGCTTAATCAACTGTGGGATTTTCTGTTTAACCTCCTCCACTTTTAGAAGAGAATTATTTCATTTCCAGTAAGTGGCTTTGTAATCATTATCTGAAAATAATTTAATAGAGATGAATACTGCTTTATGATCGCTTAATGGAGGGAAGAATGTTAACCGAGATATCCTGCTCTTTAATACTTTTTGATACCAACCAGAAGTCTATGCGAGAAAGTCTATTGTTGTCTTTGTTACTCCATGTGAACAAAACTACATCTGGGAATTTAACTCTCCATATGTCAGTTAAATCATACCTGACCATAAAAAGCTTAAAATATGCATTTCTATTATTATCACGTGTAGGTGGCCATCTGTCAATCTCAGAATCAAGAGTAACATTAAAGTCTCCTCCAAGTTTGGAAATTTTGTTAGCCAATACTGGAGTCTATTTTCTATGTTAGCAAATAATTGGATATTTTCTAAATTAGAATTGTACCCGTAAATGTTAAAGATGATTAAAACAATCTTGTTGTAACCAACCACTTGGCAGATAAAATGCCTTTTTGGATCTGTATCTGTGTGTAAAATATCACCAATATGTTTGTGCTTCAATGTTAAGACACCAGCTGATCTTTCTGAGCAGTGAGAAAACCATAAGTCGTTCCCCCACTGAGTTCGAGTGAGATTCCTGACAAAATGAGAAATCTGTGTTCACCTGTTTAACAAATAAAAATAACGCTTTACATTTAGTTATATTTCTTAACCTCCTGGCGTTTAAAGAAACTATAGACAATGAAATTTTCAAGAATAGAAAAGGCTTATGAAGTACAACGGAACAAACAGGGTTATACTGAACACCAATGCACCTTAAAATAAAAATAGTGTTATGCTGGAAACTTAAGACCATATTTGTTGTGACCCAGGAAAAGAAAGGAAGACCAACGTATTTATCAAAAAATAATAAAAGTCTTTTAAATTGTTGGTCTGTAAGTATGATCTTTCAGGGAATATATTAAGCTACATCCCACATAAACGTTCTTCACTGATCAGAACTAAGGATCAGGCTTCAGAATAAGGTAAAAGAGCCTGGAAAATCACTTGGGTTATGTGTCAGAAAATAAAGGAATATTTTATCCAAAAATATGAGGATCTGAAAGGTCGTCTCATGTCATTATTCCGGAGATATCGAGTTCATTTCGATTCATTAAGTAAGGTCTTTATACACCACTGAAAACTTCTTTTTCAAGGTAGTGATGAAACGCGCTCTGTAGCGCTGTGTTTGCTGTAGCGCTGTGTGTTTGCTGTAGCGCTGTGTGTTTGCTGTAGCGCTGTGTGTTTGCTGTAGCGCTGTGTGTTTGCTGTAGCGCTGTGTGTTTGCTGTAGCGCTGTGTGTTCGCTGTAGCGCTGTGTGTTCGCTGTAGCGCTGTGTGTTCGCTGTAGCGCTGTGTGTTCGCTTTAGCGCTGTGTGTTCGCTGTAGCGCTGTGTGTAGCGCTGTGTGTTCGCTGTAGCGCTGTGTTCGCTGTAGCGCTGTGTTCGCTGTAGCGCTGTGTGTAGCGCTGTGTGTTCGCTGTAGCGCTGTGTTCGCTGTAGCGCTGTGTGTTCGCTGTAGCGCTGTGTGTAGCGCTGTGTGTTCGCTGTAGCGCTGTGTTCGCTGTAGCGCTGTGTGTTCGCTGTAGCGCTGTGTGTAGCGCTGTGTGTTCGCTGTAGTGCTGTGTTCGCTGTAGCGCTGTGTTCGCTGTAGCGCTGTGTGTAGCGCTGTGTGTTCGCTGTAGCGCTGTGTTCGCTGTAGCGCTGTGTGTTCGCTGTAGCGCTGTGTGTTCGCTGTAGCGCTGTGTGTAGCGCTGTGTGTTCGCTGTAGCGCTGTGTGTTCGCTGTAGCGCTGTGTTCGCTGTAGCGCTGTGTGTAGCGCTGTGTGTTCGCTGTAGCGCTGTTCGCTGTAGCGCTGTGTGTTCGCTGTAGCGCTGTGTTCGCTGTAGCGCTGTGTGTTCGCTGTAGCGCTGTGTGTTCGCTGTAGCGCTGTGTTCGCTGTAGCGCTGTGTTCGCTGTAGCGCTGTGTGTTCGCTGTAGCGCTGTGTGTTCGCTGTAGCGCTGTGTGTTCGCTGTAGCGCTGTGTGTAGCGCTGTGTGTTCGCTGTAGCGCTGTGTGTAGCGCTGTGTGTTCGCTGTAGCGCTGTGTGTTCGCTGTAGCGCTGTGTTCGCTGTAGCGCTGTGTGTTCGCTGTAGCGCTGTGTGTTCGCTGTAGCGCTGTGTGTTCGCTGTAGCGCTGTGTGTTCGCTGTAGCGCTGTGTGTAGCGCTGTGTGTTCGCTGTAGCGCTGTGTTCGCTGTAGCGCTGTGTGTTCGCTGTAGCGCTGTGTGTAGCGCTGTGTGTTCGCTGTAGCGCTGTGTGTTCGCTGTAGCGCTGTGTTCGCTGTAGCGCTGTGTGTTCGCTGTAGCGCTGTGTGTAGCGCTGTGTGTTCGCTGTAGCGCTGTGTGTTCGCTGTAGCGCTGTGTGTTCGCTGTAGCGCTGTGTTCGCTGTAGCGCTGTGTGTTCGCTGTAGCGCTGTGTGTTCGCTGTAGCGCTGTGTGTTCGCTGTAGCGCTGTGTGTTCGCTGTAGCGCTGTGTGTTCGCTGTAGCGCTGTGTGTTCGCTGTAGCGCTGTGTTCGCTGTAGCGCTGTGTGTAGCGCTGTGTGTTCGCTGTAGCGCTGTGTGTTCGCTGTAGCGCTGTGTTCGCTGTAGCGCTGTGTGTTCGCTGTAGCGCTGTGTGTTCGCTGTAGCGCTGTGTGTAGCGCTGTGTGTTCGCTGTAGCGCTGTGTGTTCGCTGTAGCGCTGTGTTCGCTGTAGCGCTGTGTTCGCTGTAGCGCTGTGTGTAGCGCTGTGTGTTCGCTGTAGCGCTGTGTTCGCTGTAGCGCTGTGTGTTCGCTGTAGCGCTGTGTGTAGCGCTGTGTGTTCGCTGTAGCGCTGTGTTCGCTGTAGCGCTGTGTGTTCGCTGTAGCGCTGTGTGTAGCGCTGTGTGTTCGCTGTAGCGCTGTGTGTTCGCTGTAGCGCTGTGTGTTCGCTGTAGCGCTGTGTTCGCTGTAGCGCTGTGTTCGCTGTAGCGCTGTGTTCGCTGTAGCGCTGTGTTCGCTGTAGCGCTGTGTGTAGCGCTGTGTGTTCGCTGTAGCGCTGTGTTCGCTGTAGCGCTGTGTGTTCGCTGTAGCGCTGTGTTCGCTGTAGCGCTGTGTGTTCGCTGTAGCGCTGTGTGTTCGCTGTAGCGCTGTGTGTTCGCTGTAGCGCTGTGTGTTCGCTGTAGCGCTGTGTGTTCGCTGTAGCGCTGTGTGTTCGCTGTAGCACTGTGTGTTCGCTGTAGCGCTGTGTGTTCGCTGTAGCGCTGTGTGTTCGCTGTAGCGCTGTGTGTTCGCTGTAGCGCTGTGTGTTTGCTGTAGCGCTGTGTGTCCGCTGTAGCGCTGTGTGTCCGCTGTAGCGCTGTGTGTCCGCTGTAGCGCTGTGTGTTCGCTGTAGCGCTGTGTGTAGCGCTGTGTGTTCGCTGTAGCGCTGTGTGTTCGCTGTAGCGCTGTGTGTCCGCTGTAGCGCTGTGTGTTCGCTGTAGCGCTGTGTGTAGCGCTGTGTGTTCGCTGTAGCGCTGTGTGTTCGCTGTAGCGCTGTAGCGCTGTGTGTTCGCTGTAGCGCTGTGTTTGCTGTAGCGCTGTGTGTTCGCTGTAGCGCTGTGTGTTCGCTGTAGCGCTGTGTGTTCGCTGTAGCGCTGTGTGTCCGCTGTAGCGCTGTGTGTTCGCTGTAGCGCTGTGTGTAGCGCTGTGTGTTCGCTGTAGCGCTGTGTGTTCGCTGTAGCGCTGTGTTCGCTGTAGCGCTGTGTGTTCGCTGTAGCGCTGTGTTCGCTGTAGCGCTGTGTGTTCGCTGTAGCGCTGTGTGTTCGCTGTAGCGCTGTGTGTTCGCTGTAGCACTGTGTGTTCGCTGTAGCGCTGTGTGTTCGCTGTAGCGCTGTGTGTTCGCTGTAGCGCTGTGTGTTCGCTGTAGCGCTGTGTTCGCTGTAGCGTTGTGTGTTCGCTGTAGCGCTGTGTTCGCTGTAGCGTTGTGTGTTCGCTGTAGCGCTGTGTTCGCTGTAGCGCTGTGTGTTCGCTGTAGCGCTGTGTGTTCGCTGTAGCGCTGTGTGTTCGCTGTAGCGCTGTGTGTTCGCTGTAGCGCTGTGTGTTCGCTGTAGCGCTGTGTGTTCGCTGTAGCGCTGTGTGTTCGCTGTAGCGCTGTGTGTTCGCTGTAGCGCTGTGTGTTCGCTGTAGCGCTGTGTGTTCGCTGTAGCGCTGTGTGTTCGCTGTAGCGCTGTTTGTTCGCTGTAGCGCTGTGTGTTCGCTGTAGCGCTGTGTGTTCGCTGTAGCGCTGTGTGTACGCTGTAGCGCTGTGTGTTCGCTGTAGCGCTGTGTGTTCGCTGTAGCGCTGTGTGTTTGCTGTAGCGCTGTGTGTTTGCTGTAGCGCTGTGTGTTCGCTGTAGCGCTGTGTGTAGCGCTGTGTGTTCGCTGTAGCGCTGTGTGTTCTCTGTAGCGCTGTGTGTTCGCTGTAGCGCTGTGTGTAGCGCTGTGTGTTCGCTGTAGCGCTGTGTGTTCGCTGTAGCGCTGTGTGTAGCGCTGTGTGTTTGCTGTAGCGCTGTGTGTTCGCTGTAGCGCTGTGTGTTCGCTGTAGCGCTGTGTGTTCGCTGTAGCGCTGTGTGTTCGCTGTAGCGCTGTGTGTTCGCTGTAGCACTGTGTGTTCGTTGTCGGCTACGGTAGAAACATGACGTCACAATATGTCGACCTCCATAGAAGGGGGCGCCCGCGGTTATGGAGATATAAATGTCTCATTCTAAGGTAATAAAAACATAACGGTTCATTATGCAAGGTCTTTATACACCACTGAAAACATAGTTATGGATCTTATATTGCATTTCTGTCAATAGATCCTCAGAAATATTACACAATGCACATTTAATATTAATAAAATAATTAATTAAATATTCCTGATTAAAATGTGACGTGATAACACGTTATCGGTCAGTTTATTTCTGGTGAAAGTCACACCATTGACTTCCAGCAATACATTTGTAACAGCATTTATTAATCTTTGTTAATGTTAGTTAATAAAAATACAGCTGTTCATTGTTTGTTCATGTTAGTTCACAGTGCATTAACTAATGTTAACAGATACAGTCTTTGATTTTAATAAAGTATTAGTTAATGTTGAAATTAATATTAACTAAGGTTAATAAATGCTGTAGAAGTGCAGTTCATTCTTAGCTCATGTTAACCACTGAACCTTATTGTAAAGTGTTACCAGAATATCTTCACAAACCTGGTATTTCTTTTATATTGTGAACAGAGAATTTCTCTTTTTGGACACAATAGTTTATGGCTGAATGGAGTTTGTTGGTCTTTTCTTGTCCTTCCAGATCTTGTTCCTCCACCTCAAGCTGTGAATCTTCTGTTATAAGGCACTTAAACTTCTGTGTTTCTCTGTTTCTCTGGCCTCAACCACAGCATGAACCCTTTCAGCTTTCGATTTTTATCCCATTTTCAGAAAGCAACATTCCCATGAACTCTAGCTTGTTCACAGTGTATTATGTTGAGTGTCAATCCACAGTCTACAAGCCTCCGCTAGACTGCATGTAATCTCTGATCATGTGTCTCTTGGTTTGGAGCAAGTATAATAATATCATCAGAGATATTCTCCACTCCTTTAATACCTGCGAGTGCTGATGCGACTTCATGTTGATTTTGCTCGCTGGCTGACGACACACTCTCCTGTATCGATATGTACCGTTATGAACAGCAGATGTTGTGATTCCTCTGGACTGCGCTGTAAGATCCAGTTGTCTCTATTGTTTTTGTGTGAGCAAATTGTGGTGTTCACTCTGAACAAAGTGAGCATTTAGAGCATCATAATTCATAGCTGTTGAATATGAATCAAGATATCAGAGGACACTTTCATATAGTTATAGCAGGCGATCTGTTCCTGCCCCATAAAACCATTAGAGAAACTCTGAGATCAGTCTGAGAGGAGAAACAATCCAGACATTTGATAAGAAATGAAGAACAAACGTCCTGAAGAGAGTTACAGGAGAGAGCAGAGACAAACACTCTCAGGATCTCATGACAAGATCAAACTGTTGCTTTAAGATGTTTTTAACATGTTATTGGTCAATTCATTTCTGTTGAAAGTCTCGCCATTGACGTACAGGAAGTTCAGGCCTGAGCTCAAAGTGTCAAATTTCAGTGTGAATTTATCAGCTAGACAGTCACACCCATTAACACTTAAAGATGTGCAGTTATTTTTGCTGATTATAGAGTTGCACTTCACTTTACTTCAGAGCAGCTTCACATCTGCGCGTCTGTCATTTTATTATCATTTACAGTTTTGAAGAGTTTGTCTTTTCATATTTGTGGACTGAAACCGTTGAAGATGTTTCTCCCTGTTTTGCTCTGTTTGTGTTTCTGGCGTCTGGATGGTGAGTTCAAATGTGTTTTTATGACTTCAGTTGTTTCTGTTCTGTTAACATGTGGTTAAAAATATTCACTGTTTTTCTCATATAGAAGTAATTAATCAGTTTACATTTTTTTTTATTAAAAGTTTAAATCCAGGTTTATACTCTTATACTGTACTTATACTTATATTAGGGATTGATTAAATAAAATAAAATAAATGTGAAGCTCTAATACCCAAAGGCATTAGTTTAAGTCTGGCAATCTTGTTAGTAAGTCTTGTTCTATATAAACGCTGTTCCTTTCATTTCTCCTTTCATTCAGCATATTTAGGGTTTGTGCTAGTCACGGCTCGTCTGTATTCATTCAAACATACCTTATATACAATTAATTAATAATAAATCTGTGGTGGAAAATGGAACTGCAGCGCGCTCTAATTGAGAGCCATTAGTGCAGATTTCACACTGACCCGCTTATTTTCATGTTACCTTGGGTAAACCTCGCTCCAGAACAAGACGATATCAGTCCGCCTCAGCTATGCGTTTATTAGTCTGTGTTTATTAATCTGTATCAGGTCAGTAACTATTTGGCTTGTCTGTTCTTCCTATGTGGAGTAACGTATGAAATTAATGAAAACATAAACCCTTTAATTTAAACATGCTCATGTGAATAGCCTTTATTTACAGCAGTTCTTTTGTGTTTGTTTTATGTTTGTTCTGAGAATATACATGAGTTTGTTTTCCTCACTGGAATTAGGCTACACAACTTGCAATTTTCTAAAACAACATTCGGACGCAATACATTCTTCATTATGGCATTTCTATGCGTTTAAGTCTGTCAATCATCATTAGAGCGCCACCCTAAGGCTGAATAACACAAGAACATTAGAATTCTGCCAAAAGTGTGTTTCTGATGTGTTTATCGATTAGGATACAAAGCTTTCAAAATGTTTATCATAAACTATAGCGCTAATAGACCCAGAATCTGCCCTACATAAATTTACAGCCAGGAGCCGCTACTGCTTTGTGCTGCTGCAAAATATTATTAATTTCACAGTTAAATGATTAAAAGTATTTTAGTGAAGCTTCATTAAACCAACATCAAGTGATTTTAAAGCTTTAATCTGTGAAAAACTCTGTTCTTCAGGAGTGATTGGAGTTAATGGTGTTTGGCCAGTGTCAGTGATGGAGGGAGATTCAGTCTCTCTAAACTCTGATACTGAAATGATGGATGATGATGTGATTCAGTGGAAGTTTGGATATAGCATCACTTTAATAGCTGAAATCAATAAACGGGCCGACAGAATCACTGTATATGATGATGTTCTTGATGGGAGATTCCGAGACAGACTGAAGCTGGACAAGGATCTCTGACCACCACAAACACCACAATGAAACATGCTGGATATTATAAAATACTGACCAACAGTACAAGAAAGAGTTTCGATCTCACTGTCTCTGGTGAGTTAAACATTTATGTCGCCTGTTTTATGTTTTAATCAGCACAGAAATACAATTATTAATCCAAACTCCATTTTGCTTCTGTTTTTGATGATATTCATTTTCAAAACTATTTATTTTAGTAAACCATCAAATGACTAAAAAGAAACTGTTTTTGTTTGTTCTGTGTGTGTGAGACAGTAGTGAAGGAAATATCAGTAAAGAAGGGAGATATTGTCACTCTACACAATGATCTTACTGAAATGAAGGATGACGATAGGATTCAGTGGAGTTTTGAATATGGACCTGTAATAGCTGAACTCAATAAATGGGCCGACAGAATCACTGTATATGATGATGTTCTTGATGGGAGATTCAGAGACAGACTGAAGCTGGACAATCAAACTGGATCTCTGACCATCACAAACACCAGAACCACAGACTTTGGAGTTTATGAACTTGACATCAACTATATGAAGATGATTTTCACCCTTACTGTCTACGGTGAGTTAAATATATGTTCCCTTTCAATTCGGTTCACATCTGCATTGCGTTTGCTAATGCTTATGAAAAAAAAACTTCCTCCAAGTACAACTGAAGCCTTACACTGTAAAACCCTGATAAGTTCAGAGAACTCAAAGTTTGAACGTGCGGGCAGCTTTAGCATATCATTACTATGCTGTGAAGCAGGGGAGTCTCAAGACGTTAACATTATTGCACTGGTTTGATGTTAAAATTACACTATAAGCAGTGACTATAAATAGCATCAAAATGTGCATTCAAAAGCACTGGGGAAATGCAAACGCTGTGTAAAAACAGCGTTTCCCAATGATTAAAACATTTCTTCATCATGATATTCTTACAACATTCAAAAGGCAAATAAGAAATATTCACAGATGTTTTGATTTAACATTATTTTCAAGTTGTTCCATTAAGTTTGCTCCGATCGCTTGCGAGTGTCCGCCATGTTGAATGGACTCTTCTGATGACATTGGTTAGAACAACTATGTGACGTAGATGACGTCACTTAACATCGCTCAGTAAACTTAAAAATAATCATTTAAATAAGAGCGTTTACTCAAAAATGTATTTAATCTCGGCAGTAACACGAGATATGGGCGGGCTTCCCACACTATATAAAGCTTAATTGAACGTCTTGATTGATCTTGAACACACTATTGAACGTCACTTTTCCTTCAGTCAACTTTCTGCAAGAAGCATCAAGCAAGACTTATTATGATCTACACGTTGCAGTGGACAACGTCTTCTCATCCCATGCTGTGTTCACACAGTAAAAACAGTACTATTTACTCAATTAAATTGAGGTCACTGCACTCAAATAATACCGAAACTTGAAGTGTCTTGAATGACTCAAACTGAATGAGTTATAGAACATTTCTAGATCCCAGAATGATAATTGAATAATAATTGTATAGTTAGGTTAATTAATCATCAATTAAGTGATGATTGTTCATTAGTGATTAACACCTGCTGTTAACAAGCAGAATCACTGAAGGAAAGAGAAACACAAGAAATACAAGGTTTAAGGTCACCATGATGGAGATTAACGTTTGCTTTAGTTGGGCTCTTGACCCTTGACATTTGAGTACAAGTTTTTCTTTGGCTGCTGTAATTGGGTGTTTATAAAACATTTGTTATGGTACAAAAGTCAAGGAAAAGTATGATCGGGTGATGAAGGTCAAGGTTTGATGATGACAATCATCACTTAATGACTTTATTCACTGATCTCATTCAGAGTCTAATCTATGATTATATTATTAGTTGTATTTGAAAATAGATTCTACAACATAAGAACTCGCAATGTTATGAATTTCAGATAGTATGAAGGATTTTACAGAAAATGTGATTCATTACCAAAACTAACACAGATATCAAGAATCAGCATATGAATCTCAACAATGGTGACCATTAAAAAAACTATTCATACTGCAATGCATGCTGGGTACTACCATAATACAAACCTTATCCATGGCTCCCGGCATGCATTGCAGCATGAATCGTTTTTTAATGGTCACCATTGTTGAGATTCATATACTATTCATATACCGAGAGATTACTCTCTAGAAAAGATCAGAGAATCAAGACACCAAATGTTGATTCATCATTCCATAAATCATCATCAATACAAAATTTTCTTTTGGCTTTTGTGCAATAACAAATGTGTTATATAAACACTCAGTTACAGCAGCCAGAGGAAAAACTGATGTTATAAAGTCAAGGGTCAAGAGCCCAACTAAAGCAAACACTGACCACTATCATGGTGTCTTTAAATGAAACTCAATAAATCGTCTTCATCTAAACCTCTGTTCATTCACAATAACAACTTCTGTAGACGCATGATAAAAGCCAAACTGGTTAGTAATAAGTGAAGCTGGTAATGCTGTTTGTGGAGTTGTTCAATCCTCCTCTGCTGAGATCTTGAGAGATTTAAAATTATTTTATCTTCAGTTGATTTCATCTAATGTTGTGGTTGGAAGTCAGTTGTAATTCTTGTGTTTCTCTTTCCTTCAGTGATGTTAACAGCAGGTGTTCATCATTAATGCTCAACAATAACTTAATTAATCACTTAACTTATTGACTGCAATATCTACTTTTAGTGAACTCAACTGAAATAATTTCAGAGTACTCATAACTATTGTTTTTTATAAACTTAAATGAATTTATGTAATCGGTTTCCTCAAATGTAATGAGTTAGCTTAACTCATTGGATTTGAATTTGTGTGTGATATTGTGAGCTAGCAGTAACTGCAAGTGCTCTGAGTTCATTTAAAGTTTGTCATTTCACTGTTTTTACTCAATAAAGTGAAGTTTCAGCTATATACAGTATTAAATGCAGTGTAAAGTTTAATTGTGTTTTAAGAAATATTATTGTTTTAGTGAACTCAAATAAAATAAGTTCAGAGTACTCATAACTATTGTTTTTTATAAACTTAAATTAATTGATGTAATCGGTTTCCTCAAATGAAATGAGTTAGCTTAACTTGTTGGGTTTTACAGTGCATGTGAGCCTTCAGATAAGGATGGCTCACGATTGTGTCTTCTGTCCGAGCCTCGGCAACATAGGCTATGTTTACATGCACAACTTTTGTTTAAATCGGACTGAATTCATTCCGATTGATGAATCTGAATGTAGTGTTTACTTGAACGCTAAACAAGAGATCGGGTTGATGTGCGCATTTATATGTCACACAAGCTATAAATCGGAATATATTTTTTGACATGCGCACACTGCATGAATATACAGATTTTCCCGATGTTTGCGCATAATAACGATTTTCCTACATTGGTTCTTTATTTGTTTTAAACAGCAGACTTAAAGCAGAACTATGCAGTTTTTTTTTAGCTTAACTGAACAGCTTCGGAGTTATTGGAATGGTTATATGACTCTTTTCGGGTTGAATGGTGGTCGTCTCGCCTCCCCCTGGTGCCTGTGAGTGGAAAAACCGCACTTGCAATTTTGGGCCGGCGGACCGCCGTCAGGAAGTATCGCGTGATTTCAGCTCTCGCGATGTAACGAATTGCTTTACGGCACTGCACACATTACACGCATACACGCCCCCATCCAGGATCTGGCTATAGCTATAAGAACAACTATCGTCCCATGGCAAAGCCGGCATATAAGAAGCAGAAAAGCATTGTCGGAGGGACAGAGAAAGAGGAAACGGCAGACTGACCGAAGAAAAAACACGAAGAAAGCGCGATCAGAAGAGTCTAGAAAAAGGTAACGATAATCTGACAGCGCGAGGAACCAGACAAGAGTCCCACTCAGTCAGGCTTTCATTGTTAAAGTTGATTCCTGCTATTATCATGAGAACAGTTGTCAATATCTCACATAATTATCAGGACATAAATAAGCCTACATGTTGTAAATAGTGTAAATGAGCGCAATTTGCAAACTATTATGATAAATTGCAATAATCATGTCTAACAACATCATAACGGACATTGTTACGAAATAATGCGACGTACATGATACACTTTATTGGTGTCATCTGGCATTTAGGCTCAGGTAAGCCTAACGCGGTAGGCTACTTTATTATTATGAAGTGCAGAGGCCGTGAGTGCAGATACGCTCTGCGTGAGTTGTAGCCTGTTTACGACAGTAACGTCAAATACAAGTACTCTACAGCGACTCTAGGGATCGCTGTTTGACAAAAACAGAAATCCTGCATAGTGCCGCTTTAATATTGATCCATTTCTGGTCATAATTTGGAGACTATAAGCATATGAATCGTTATGCCGCTGCTTATATTTATCACGCAGTACAAATGCCCAAAACCAGTCGTCTGTGGATGAGAGTCTGAAACAAGGACTGGTGGGCCATTGTCCTGCTCCACTTCACTGACGCTGAGTGAGTGAAAGGAGAATTATAGGATAACGGGACACTTATTATGATTATTATGATCACGATCATATGTCATACACTAATCATTTGAACACTGGTTCAGCCATTGCCTCATTCATAATTTCGCTTGAAATTAGCGAAATTTCAAACTGATGTGTGATGGTGCCAGTGAGGGTGCCATGTTTCACCAGTGTCAAGTTTGCCCCACCCCCGGTGTGATACGCCATAATTTTAGTTACCGGTCCCTGAACTTCTACATGATTTCGACCGGGTCCTGTAGACTGGGCTATATGCTTACCAAGAGTGCCAATATCATTGCCACCCTCATTGTGACTCTGTGAAACTTGACATATTTAGTCAAGCGACTCCTTGTAACACGGCGTGGTTTTAAACGCTCCCCATAAGCATTAGCAAACACAATGTCAAAAGTGAACCGAATCGAAAGGGGAGCTTTCCAGTTACTCACATAAGTTCCCTGAGATTAGGGAACGATGAATAGCGTATACTGCGGTGTCACCTAGTTCGGGATCTTACAATATCAAGTGGCTTCAGTCAAAATTTCTAATGAATGAAGTTCAAGTGTATAGTGGTGGAACCCCATATTTTGTGCTCTTGAACGCCATTGGCCAGTGTTACTGGCGTGATTAATTAAGGAAGGGTTTCCCCATAAGCATTAGCAAACGCAATATCTCGTTCCCTCATCTCAGGGAACTGAGGTTACATGAGTAACCAGAGACGTTGCATTTATTTTAGTTATTAAAGCTTTAAAGTAGATCAAGAAATATATTATCCTGACTAATTACTTAAAATTACTAATTTGCAATTTCTTTTTACATCAATGGCATCTAGGTTTATGTTTAACGTTCTATATCAGGTTGTTTAAATACTCTACTTTGATATTAAAGTTCCCTTTCGTTGTCACTCCGAGTTACGTCGGATGACGACGAATGGGGTTTCGCTTAGAAAGCCTATCAACTTCGAGTATTACAAAACGAGCCAATGGCAAAGAAATGCCATGGGTCTGCGGAATTTGCATGACGTAACTCCGCCCCACCTCGTGGGTATAAAAGGAGGAAGTCCGCAACAGCAGTTTATGTTTTCGCTTCGGCGCCAAGTGTATTCTTCTCTCCACAAGCCAACTCTGAATTATCAGCTTCACGAACGAGTGCCTCGAGTGTTGGTGTGACGGCGATCTCCGCCGAGTGCGTGCTTCCTGCTTTTCTCTGCAGTGGTTCATCAGAGAGCGCGTGCTTCCCCGGGCGCTTCAACACTTGAGTTTTCTCTCTAAAAGAGCGCACGCGGCACGTCTTTTTAAAGACGGCTCGCCCGTGCATTTAAAAAAAAAAAAAAAAAAACGAATGGTTGCGGCAGCTTGGTATCGGACTCTGATGGGCACGAGCGTTGTCTGGTATGTTTGGGCTTGATCATACTAGAGCAGCGCTCGTGGATGACTCATGTTCTCTCTGTGGGAACATGATCATCGCGTCATATAGGTCGAGACTCGGTGAACTCGCAAGAGTGAGAGTCCCCTCATCCACCCCCCGATCTTCGGCTGGTGGCCAGGGTGACCTGAGGGTGTTGGTCTGGAACAAGGCGCCGACTCCATGTCCGTGACCCCAGCCTCCCCTCAACGGCGGTGCCCGCTAGTGAATAGGTGATTCCCACGAGTCTACCCTCTGGTGGCCCGTGTGTTTCATTTAAAGCTACAGAGGATGATACTATGTTTGTAGCAGCTTCACAAGGTGGGTTTGATTCTCTGCGAAGTGACGACTCGTCACAGCTGCCACCCTCTGGTGTGCATACGGCTGTGCCTGAGTCTGATCCAGAGATGACGGCCATGCTTTCCTGGGACGATTGGTTTTTGGGTAAGGCCGCCGACCCTCGTCCACGGCAAACCCCAATACCTTCCCTCCCGGACGTGCATGATGAGATCTCGAAGTCCCAGAAGACCCCCTGGTTTTCTCGGGACCGCTCGCTGATCTCATCCGCCTTTCCCCCCTCGATGGGGCCGCTGTCACGGGTACACTGGGGTTCCCCCGGCTGAACGCTCTGTTGCGATGCTATGTGTCCTCAGAGTGCTTCTTCTCGGCGCAATCCTAAGCACCCGCCCGTGGTCTATGGTTTTCGTCTACATTTGTGGCGAGATCCTATAGCACCACGGGACTGGCAGCCGCCTCTCTGCAGGCCATGGCCATTCTGCTGGTCCTCGACCCAGATGCTCATGGACTTGCACGAGGGCGGGACTGACCCAGGGCTCTTCACTGAGTCGCGCGCCGCCACTGACCTTGCTCTCCGAGCGACGAAAGTGGCCGTACGCTCCCTGGGTCAGGTGATGCCTACCATTCTGTGGCTGAACCTGTCTGATGTGCTGAATGTCGCGCGGCCCCGTCTGTCCGACGTTCCCATATCCCAGGTCGGCCTCTTCGGCGGTGCGGTTGAGAACTTCGCCCAACAGCTCTCAACCGCCCATGTGCAGACTGACGTGATTCTGTCCCGATGGCCCGCCGTCCGCTCAGATCCCTCGGTCTGCCCACTGCCGAAGGCGCCCCCCCCGCGGCTCCCACCCCGCCCGTTTAAAGAGACGGGCCGGCTCTGGAAGCCGCGGGCGGACGCCACAGCCCTCTCCAGCCCCGCCCCCCGCTACGTGCCGGGTTAAGCGGCGCTCCTGAGACAAGCTCCACAGAGATGGGACTCAGTTCTTCCAGGAGTTGGTAGCAGGACCACTCCTTTCCCCGGTGGAGGGCCGGGGAAAAATCCTTATTCTCCTAAGAACTGACTCTCCCGTCTCTGGGAAGACAGAGTTCTCGGACGACACAGAGCGCCGCCCACAAGCCGTGCTCTCCTCGTCCCCCTCTGTCCCAGAGGTGCTTGACACGGCGTGCCGTCCACGGACCGCTTCGCCCCTGTCCCCCTCTGTCGCCAGACCCCTGCCAGAGCAGGCCCCCGCGGGACGACCAGCATGGTCCTCCCCTGGCCCCCTCTGTCAGGGCGCGGTTGCTAACTGTGCCCCCACACCGGGCCGCTATGCCGTCCACGTCTGGGCCAGTTACTCCGCTTCGCTGCCCCTCCGGGGGGACGCCTGTCGTCCGCTTGATCCCGCTGGTTCAGTTCCTGGGAGCCTGGTTAGAGCTTCCCCGTCTGTCCCACTGGATCAGGCTCGGCTATGCGATTCAGTTCGCACGGTCTCCTCCCCGCTTCAGGGGAGTCCGCTCCACTTTGGTCGGTGGCAATGCCCTTATCATGAGAGCAGAGATTGCCACCCTGCTGGCAAAGGGTGCAATTGAGACTGTCCCTCCAGCCGAGATGAGGTCCGGGTTCTACAGCCCCTACTTCACTGTCCCCAAGAAAACCGGTGGGTTACGGTCAATCCTGGACTTGCGCGTGCTGAACCGCTCCCTTCACAGGCTGCCGTTCAAGATGCTCTCCCCCAAACGCGTTCTCGAATGCGTGCGGCCCAGGATTGGTTTGCAGCGATCGACCTGAAGGACGCCTACTTTCATGTCTCCATTCTTCCTCGACACAGACCGTTCCTACGGTTTGCTTTCGAGGGGCAGGCATACCAGTACGCGATTCTCCCTTTCGGGCTAGCCCTGACTCCTCGCACCTTCACGAAAGTCGTCGAGGCTGCCCTTGTTCCCCTTCGGGAACACGGGGTTCGCATCCTGAGTTATATCGACGACTGGCTGATCCTAGCTCACTCTCTAGTTCAGGTTTGCGAACACAGGGACCTAGTGCTCCGGCACCTAGCTCGTCTGGGCCTTCGGGTCAACTGGGAGAAGAGCAAACTTTGCCCCGTGCAGAGGATCTCTTTTCTCGGTATGGACATCGACTCGGTCGCCATGTCCGCGCAGCTTACGAGCGAGCGCGCGCAGTCACTGCTGACTTGCCTGAGACATCTCAGGAGCAAGAATACGGTTCCACTGAAACATTTTCAGAGGCTCCTGGGGCATATGGCATCTGCAGCTGCGGTCACGCCGCTCGGATTGCTTCATATGAGACCGCTTCAGCTTTGGCTTCGCGACCGAGTCCTGAGGTGGGCATGGCATCAAGGCACGCTCCGGGTACCAGTTACTCCGACCTGCCGTCAGTTCCTCACCCCGTGGTCGAACCTCAGTTTTCTCAGGGCGGGTGTCCCCCTGGAACGAGCTTCCCGGCATGTTGTGGTCTCCACGGATGCCTCCACCACGGGCTGGGGCGCCATGTGCAATGGACATGCTGCTGCGGGCTCCTGGACAGGACCCCAGCGGCTATGGCATGTCAATTGCCTCGAGTTGTTGGCAGTACGCCTTGCCCTGCACCGCTTCCGGGCGTTGCTCAGGGGTCAACACGTACTAGTCCGCTCAGACAATACCGCTACTGTAGCGTACATCAACCATCAAGGTGGTCTACGCTCCCGCCGTATGTCACAACTCGCCCGCCACCTCCTTCTATGGAGTCAGAAGCATCTGAGGTCGCTTCGAGCCATTTTCATTCCCGGAGCCCTGAACTGTGCAGCCGACGAGCTCTCACGGCTTCAGCCCCTCCCTGGAGAATGGCGACTCCATCCCCAGTCGCTTCAGCTGATTTGGGACCAGTTCGGGGACGCACAGATAGATCTGTTTGCCTCTCACGACTCGACCCATTGCGCCCTGTATTTTTCCCTGACCGAGGGCACGCTCGGCACGGATGCACTGGCGCACAGCTAGCCGCCGGGCCGCAAATATGCGTTTCCCCCAGTGAGCCTTCTTGCGCAGACCTTGCGCAAGGTTAGGGAGGACGAGGAGCAGGTCATTCTGGTCGCGCGGTATTGGCCCGGCCGGACCTGGTTCCCAAAACTTGCACTCCTCGCGACAGCACCTCCCTGGCCCATTCCTCTGAGGAAGGACCTTCTTTCTCAGGGACGGGGCACCCTGTGGCACCCTCGCCCCGATCTCTGGAGCCTCCACGTGTGGCTCCTGGACGGCTCGAGGTAGGTTTGAGTACCCTTCCACCAGCGGTGGCGGCTACCATCACTTCCGCTAGAGCGTCGTCCACAAGACACGTCTACGCGTTGAAGTGGAACCTCTTCGTCGTCTGGTGCTCTTCTCACCGAGAAGACCCCCGGAGATGCTCGATCAGCGTTGTGCTTTCCTTCCTTCAGCAGGGGTTGGAGCGAAGGCTGTCTCCCTCCACCCTTAAGGTCTATGTTGCCGCCATTGCCGCACACCATGACCTAGTCGAAGGTAAGTCGGTAGGGAAGCACGACCTGGTCATCAGGTTCCTGAGAGGAGCGAGGAGACTAAATCCTCCTCGCCCTCCTCTCGTTCCCTCTTGGGACCTCTCAGTGGTTCTAACTGCCCTGAAGAGTGCTCCCTTTGAGCCCCTGCAGTCAGTCGAGCTTAAGTTCCTGTCAATGAAGACAGCGCTCCTGGTTGCACTGGCCTCCATCAAGAGGGTAGGGGACCTGCACGCATTCTCCGTCGACGAAGCGTGCCTGGAATTCGGACCGGCTTTCTCTCACGTGATCCTGAGACCCCGGCCCGGATATGTGCCCAAGGTTCCTACCACTCCCTTTCGGGACCAGGTGGTGAACCTGCAAGCGCTGCCCTCGGAGGAGGCAGACCCAGCCTTGGCACTGCTCTGTCCAGTACGCGCTCTTCGCGCCTATGTAGACAGGACGCGGTGTTTCAGGACCTCAGACCAGCTCTTTGTCTGTTATGGTGGGAAGGTGAAGGGAAAGGCTCTCTCCAAGCAAAGGTTGTCTCACTGGATAGTGGACGCCATTGCCTTGGCTTACCAGCAGCAAGGTCGACCGTGCCCCCTTGGTGTGACGGCCCACTCCACCGGAGTGTGGCATCCTCTTGGGCTCTAGCGCATGGCGCCTCGCTAACAGACATCTGCAGAGCTGCAGGCTGGGCGACACCTAACACATTCGCCAGATTCTATAATCTCTGAGTGGAGCCAGTGTCCTCTCATGTACTCGCTTCAACTAGCTAGTACCGGACCCGCTCAGGTGTCTTCGCTTGCTCGCCATTCCACTCCTCGGACTGGATACGTGCGATATTCTCCTCAGGTGAGCTTTTCCGAAAGCCCTGAGTTCCTCCAGCACTCCAGACGTCGGCGCCAGTGTCTCTTGCCTGCGCGTCGGCTAGGTGCCTCCCGTGTGCATGGTCCCTCCCCTGAGCGACCCCCACATGTGTATTTCCACTGTAAGCCTCTCTGAGCATGTGTCTTTCCCTTGGCAAGCCACCTTGCCACCCCTGGGGTTGAAATATTCCACCTGCAGCTGGACACCCCAGTGTTCTCCATATGTTCCTTCGGGTCATATGTGTATTCTCTAAGTCCCCCCCCTCTGGGTTGGCATTAATTGCATACTTCCCCTAGCTTGGGATATGCTTCCCAGTGTACCTTGGTATTCCTGTGTTAAATGGAGTCCTTCGTCCAGTCTAGGACAGGGATCTCGATTTACGCAGGGCACTGGAAGACAGCTGAGAAGGTGGCGTGATTAGACTGGTAACCCCATTCGTCGTCATCCGACGTAACTCGGAGTGACAACGAAAGGGAACGTCTCGGTTACGTATGTAACCCTCGTTCCCTGAGTAGGGAACGGAGACGTTACGTCTGCCTGCCACTTTCCGCTGTACCGCGGGGATCGCCTGAGCTCAGTCTTGGCTCCTCAGCGAAGAAACATAAACTGCTGTTGCGGACTTCCTCCTTTTATACCCACGAGGTGGGGCGGAGTTACGTCATGCAAATTCCGCAGACCCATGGCATTTCTTTGCCATTGGCTCGTTTTGTAATACTCAAAGTTGATAGGCTTTCTAAGCGAAACCCCATTCGTCGTCATCCAACGTAACGTCTCCGTTCCCTACTCAGGGAACGAGGGTTACATAAGTAAACGAGACGTTTATTGACTGATCTGATCTCAGTTTGATGTGTTTATTCCTCAGACTCTGTCCACTGTTGTGGTCCTACTGAAGCTGTGATCCGATTGGTCCTCTCTGCTCTGGTGGGCATGGCTACTGTCATCATTCTGGTTTGTGAATTCAGATCCAGAAGAGCTAAACAAGATCAAGCACAAATTCAAACATCAGGTACATGATTGATGTAATTTCTCATAAACTGATTTTTCATGTATATTTGTGAGATTTAATAATTTATGCCTTTATATGTTCATCTTTTTCAGAGAGTATTGAAATCTAAAGCAGAACACTGAACTTCAAGTGTGTTCTTGTTCTTCTAGTGTTTTTGTCATAAATACTAATGATTATTTGAGTTTGCGCTCTCTCTTTCAGTGTCAGATTTTTAAAAATCCAATTTAAAAGGCTTTATTGTTTATATTTTCTATAAGACATTATTGTTTATATTTCTCTGTAAGACACAGATATCAATTTACTACTGCTGTATATTTGCTGTATGTATTTGCTTGCCTTTATCAATAAAGTTTTCTCACTATAAGGTTCAAGAGTCTCTCCATATTTTATTACAGTTATTAGATCAAGCGCCCCCTGGAGGAAAACTAACTTTATTTAAGCAATTAGTGTGCTGTGCTGTGAATAAGTATAGTTCACTTGTACTGCGTTGCTAGACGCATTGAGAACCCAGTCCAATCTAGGGGTCGACCGATATGTGATTTTCAGGGCCGATAACGATTACTACACATCAAGTAGACCGATAGTAACCGATATTTTGAACCGATATATAGCCTATGTCTGGTGTAAAAATGTAACTTAATGTCAAAATTAAGAATAACAAAGGGTTTTGACAAATACTTTGTCAAAATGATTTTAAACATATCTTTGAATCTGAGAACTGTTATTAATAATAATATTAATAATAACTTAAAGTGCAGGGAGCACCCAGCAGCATTCTGTAAATATTTTGTAAAACTGTATTTTAATGTTTAAATTAAATTTTAGTAATCAAAAAGCATTTCTAATTAATTCAAATCATTAAACTTATTCAATTTATTTACAGTTGAACAAAAATTAAATTTTTTAGGGCCAGGAAAACAAACTTTTATTTTGACGGGTTGCCGTGGAGATCTTTGAGTTTCTGTGTGTTTATGATATGACGATAGTTTTTCTCAGTTGAAGCATTAAAAAGCTCATGAAGTGACTTAGCGTCTCTGGAGATGATGTTTATGCAATCATGTCCTCATATAATGATGCGGCTGAGGCTGAAAACAGCGCAAGCGTCACGCGTGCTCCAGTGTGTGTGTGTGTGTGTGTGTGTGGTAAATGAAATCACGCATCTGCGCCATTAATTTAGAGACACGCAGGACTCATATTTAAAGTATTTTTCGATTTGTAAGTATTCGAAAGTATTCGATTTGATTTGTACTGACCTGCTTTTTATTAATTCATCAAAAAGTTTACAAATTCCGTGACATTCCGCTTCATACAGTAAATTCCGTTTTTATGACTGGATTCTGCGATTCCGTCCGTGTTTTCTGATCACAGGGCCATCTTATATTGAGGTGTTTTGCAACTTCCGTGTAGTGATTTATTGCTACTTCAGGAAAGTCTGCTGCTGCCTTAACTTTGAGAGACAACTGATGCGTGATCAGTAAAGCAGCTCCAGTCAGCAAGTGCTTTCGGTGTGAGAGTGCAACACTTTCAGTGCCTTCAGCTTTCCGCGTTGATTGGCCCGACTCGTGACTCCTAACAAATCAGATGTGCGGGCCTGCGGGGACATTGGTCTAGTCTACAGTGGTGAGTCCCGACAAAGGTGGCTGCGTCAGAGCCAAATATAGCGCATTTCAAAATTAAATTATTTTATCGGCAAATCGGTTTTGAAAATGGCCGATACCGATAACCATAAAAATGCTTAATATCGGCGCCGATAATCGGTAGACCCCTAGTCCAATCCAAGCAGCAACATTCTAATCTGAAAAATGAAGCCTACCCGGAAGTGCGAAAAACTGCAATACATCGAAAATCCGCTAGGGGCAGGTCCCAAAAGGGAGCAAATATCCATAGACCCCCATGTTAAAATGTCCGTTTTCACAGCATAAATTCATGTTTTTACAGGTTGGTCCCATGGACTTTTATTGTATTTTTCGATAGGTTCCGAGTGCCTGACAACTGTGAGGGGGGTGAATTTTTTTCTAACTCGTTAGTTTAGATCGTATTTAGATATAAAATGTATGACAAAGAAGGACGTGGTTAACTTTGATTGACAGCGTGACTGACAGCTGATAACGGGCTGTGCCGAGTGGAATTCCTGAAATTTGACGTCTCGGCCATTGATCTGACACAACACATCATACCACCTCTGTATCCTTTCTGAAAAGATTTTCCAAGGTGGCGCCGCCCATACCCCCCATAAACGGCCTCAAAACCGTTCTTCAGAAAGTCTATGGGTGACATCTCAGACGCTTTGTCCATATTTTTTACAGTCTATGGTCCAATTGCGCTGTGCTTATGATTGCGGAACGACAATCGTTCAAAGGCCTTGGCCCAGGATGCTTGAATAAGGGCCCAGAGGGCACCAAGGCTAGGTAGGTTGAGGTAACCACCCGACATTAAGAGACTCAGAACGTATATCGGTGCCACAAGGAAGGATTCAGTGGGTTGAGCTCATGTAGAGGCTACACAGGACCCTTGCTTGTAGAGCAGGGACGTCCAAGTTATAAAATCTGGCGAAGGTGGACAGCGAGGACCAGCCGGCCGCCGCACAGATGTTGCCAATAGACACTCCACTGGACCATGCCCAGGATGAGCCTCTGGGGGAGTGTGCTTTTACTCCGATGGGGCACTGTAGGCAATTGCATC
The DNA here is from genome assembly GCA_026230005.1 of Gila orcuttii. Lineage (NCBI taxonomy): Eukaryota > Metazoa > Chordata > Actinopteri > Cypriniformes > Leuciscidae > Gila > Gila orcuttii. The sequence goes on along the minus strand of JAPDVR010000020.1, from coordinate 4,836,253 downwards.
CACTGTCCAGTGGGAAAGTCTTTCTTCATGACCGGATGCCCTTTGGTGCGGCCTCTGAAGCATACAAAGAGCTCTTCCAACTGCCTGAACTGGGCAGAGCGCTCAATATATATTTTTAAGGCCCGAACAGGGCAGAGTAAATGCTCGCCCTCAATGTTCTTTACATTATGTATGGTGTTGTCTTCACATGTACACTCTCAGAAAAAAAGGTACATTTTTGTACCAAAGAAGGTACAAACGCTTGTCACTGGGGCAGTACCTTTTACTGGTACAAAACTGTACCTTAATATAAAGGAACAAATTTGTACCATTCCAGTTTGTACCTTAAAGGACATGATTTGTACCATGGGCAACCAAAATGTACCTTTTGTTTTTTAAAACTTGTTGGTAGGCTATGACAATATTGTACCTTTATCAAAGGTACAAATTTGATCCTTTAAGGTACCACAAGCCCCTTTGTACCTTAACTGTGTCAAATATGTTCCTTAGAGAACTATTAAAGGCTGTTTTCCTATTGAATAACATACACATTCAACAACTGAATCCAAAAGGCATCGATTTAATGAGTATTGTAAATACATATCAAATACATATGAATGTTTGAATATTTTCGTTCCAGCTTACAGTAAAGTATTTCTTTGTGTAAATAAATCAAAAACTTAACAATAAAAACTTCACAAAATTAACAGAATATCACTTCTTTAAAAAGATTTGAAAGAATTAAAAATGCAATTACACAAAAATGTTACAGTACATAAAATATATTTTCTCATCTACAACAAAGCTAGACTTGTCCCCCCCCCCCCCCATTTTCACACAATACCCTTGCATTTATTTAACTTAAAAAAAACAACAACAACACTATCCTCTACCCCAACTGCTCGGCAGTTTCATATCCCTCCATTTTCACACGGCTGAAGATTCTCCTCTCACTGAAGACACATCCAGTCAAGACGTTCCCAAAATCTGCACAGTGGGTTGTCATGTAGCCGGTTCTTCCTGAACAAAATGAAGAATCAGTGTTAGAAAAGACAGAAGTTAATTGATAAAATTTATACTCCCAATGACAAACAAAAATTTGACCTCTAGACTTAAAAATTCCCCCTAGAACTGAAAATTCTGTCATTTACTCTCCCTCAAGCTGTTCCAAACCTGTGTGAGTTTCTTTCTTCACTTGAACACAAAATAAAATATTTTGAGAATTGAAACAGTTGATGGGCCCCATTGACTTCCATAGTATTTCCATAGTATTATGGAAGTCAATGGGGCCCCATCAAATGTTTAATTTTTTGGGTGAACTAAATCCTGCAACATCTCGTCTGGCATCCATGTAATGTGTTTCTATTACGGATTTCAGCTTAGCCAACCTCAACACATTGGACAATTTTGAAAAAGATTAGAATTACTCTTTTGTTAATTACTCACCCTCATGTCATTCCACACCTATAAGACCTTCATTCATCTTTGGAACACAAATGAAGATATTTTTAATGAAATTCTGAGAGCTTTCTGTCGCTCCATTGGGAGCAATGCAACTAACACATTCAAGACCCAGAACGATAGGAAAGACATCATTGAAGTAATCCATGTGACTCGTGACATGTTTAACCAATTTTATGAAGCGATGCTTTGTTTGTTTTTGCAAAAAAAAACAACAACAACAACAACAACAATTTACCACTTTATTTAGGAAAATACTGACCTGCAATCCAGTCGGGGAGCACTACGACGCAAGCTTATTATGTTGACTCAAGACCGGAAGTTGTACCGTGAATGTGTTTTAGATGATATTATTTTCTAAATATAGAGGTAAATATGTTGTTGTTGTTTCTCCGCAAAACAAAGCACTTGCATCGCTTCATAAAATGAAGGTAAAACCACTGGAGTCACAAGGATTACTTTAATGGTGTCGTTACTACCTTTCTGGGGCTTGAATGTATTAGTTGCGAAAGCTCCCAATGGAGGAACAGAAAGCTCTTGGAGTTCATCAAAAATATATTTATTTGTGTTCCGAAGATAAACAAAGGTCTTACGGGTTTGGAACGACATGAGGGTGAGTAATTAATGACAGAATTGTCATTTTAATGTGAACTATACCTTTAAGGAATCCTGGAAACACCTTAAATCAGCCACAGCATGCATTCAGTCCATTTCCTGGAATAACAGAAATGCAGATAAGAAGAAAAAAAACAGGTTCACAAAAAAGAAAAACCTTTCTGCATTTTTAGCTTTTACAAAAAAAAAAAAAAAAAGAATAGCGGTTTTAAATTATTCACTTAAAGTTAAAAAAAAAAAAAAAGAGAATATCATAAGATTAATAAACTCAAATAACTCATTGTACTGATACTTGCCTCAGCTGAGGATGCAGTCAGACTTTCAGATGTGTGATCAGTGAGGCCAGTACTGACAGTTTACCCCATCATCTTCATGATCTAAAAAACAAAGACACATTTGCTGAGTTTCAACAAAATTCTCTGATAAAATGAATGGCATCTATATGAAGGTGATCAACTATTTGTATCTGTGCACTGTTCGGTGGTGTTGTTCAACAACTGCATAACGTTACAGTATTGTATGTGGACTAATGTAAAGTACACCACCATGGCACCTCTAGTTAAGCATTCATTTACAGTAATTACGTATTAAATGTGTACTTACGACACAGAAACTCAATTGCTTTAAAATATATTTGCAGACGCTAATAGCACTGACTGGATTCGTACCTAATTAAACTATTTACATGCTAATGTCATGTTGAGTGGCTGTAACGTTTAATATGTTTTTTATTTGGTTAAACATTAAACTCACCTTTGAATTTCCTCTTATAATTCGAGTCCAGCCTCTAAAGTTCTTCTGACGATGAAGCGGGCGAAGCCATGGCTGTAGTGGTGCTCGTGCTCGTCGTAATCTGCTTCCCGCTCCGTTCTATTTGAAAATGCAGTAACGGCTGCAGCGACCTTGGGCAATCAGTTTCATGTTGTTGTGCCTAATAGCAAAGTTAACAGTTATAGTGGACAATGGAGAACAAACGCCATAGTACACCTATTTTTTTACAGTCTATGTAGTACACGCGATGACTTAATACTAATCAATAATTGCATTAAAAAGTGTAACGTTATACAAGTCAAATGGCTAAAAGCATTTGGTGCAAAGCTAATTTAACTCGCTAAATTTACGTTAAGTGGCTGAAACATTTATAGTTTCGACTTGTGAACTAAATATAAACATAAATTATCAGAACTCACCTTTTAATTTGTCTTCTTCAAGTTTGATATTTAAAATAAAACGCGCAGTCCTGTAGCCTGCTGCCCGCTGTCAGTTCGGAAAATTCCATAACGGCTGAAGCGATTTCAACCAATCAGCGTCTTGTTGCTATGCTAAATACTCAACACAGCAACCAATCACGAATTTAACAGTAGTTTGGCCTATCATTGTACCCTTGATGTGAGAACAATTATGTACCTTAATTTCAATTGTACCTTAAAAGGTACCAAACCATATCATCAGAGGTCTTTCCTGTACCATTAAAGGTACTATTATTGAAAAGGTACAAAACTGTTCGAGGAACATTATTTGTACCATCGTGTACCTTTATTTCTGAGAGTGTAGACTGTGATTTTCCTCACAGAACTGTTGTAATTGAGCAGACATGAACTGAGGGCCACAGTCTGATCTCATGGTAAAGGTCAGACCGTGATGACTGAAAACTTCATCCAAGCTCTCAATGACTTTATCAGATGTAGTGGATTTGAGTATCGCATACTCATAATAGCGTCATGAGTGCATAAATGCATAATAGTGCATTTAGGTCATAACAGCAGTTGATTATCAATTATATGAAGATATCAGAGGACACTTTCATACACAGTTATAGCAGGCGATCTGTTCCTGCTCCATAAAACCATTAGAGAAACTCTGAGATCAGTCTGAGAGGAGAAACAATTGAGACATTTGATAAGAAATGAACAATAAATGTCCTGAAGAGAATTACAGGAGAGAGCAGAGACAAACACTCTCAGGATCTCATGACAAGATCAAACTGTTGCTTTAAGATGTTTTTAACATGTTATTGGTCAGTTTATTTCTGTTGAAAATTATGTCATTGACTTACAGGAAGTTGAGGCCTGAGCTCAAAGTGTGAATTTATCAGATAAAGTGAGTTAGACGGTCACATGCATGAACACTGAATAAATAGGCAGATATTTTAACTGATTGTAGAGTTTCACTTCACTTTACTACAGAGCAGCTTCACATCAGCGCGTCTGTCATTTTATTACTGAACCAGTTTTGAAGAGTTTGTCTTTTCTGAAACCGATGAAGATGTTTCTCCCTGTTTTGCTCTGCTTGTGTTTCTGGCGTCTGGATGGTGAGTTTTAAATGTGTTTTCATGGCTTTAGTAGTTGCTGTTCTGGTAACATGCAACAAATGACTGGTTAAATTAGTCAGAGAAGATCAACATTCAAGTTCAAGAATTCAAGATCTTTATTGTCATGTGCACTATAGGTGCAATGAAATTCTTATTTTGTTTTTCTCCTCCCAAAGAGACTGGGTAAAAAGAAGACATACAATAATAAAAGACAAAACAGCAATAATATTAAAATAAATAAACCATTATAAATGTATATATACAAGTCAAGTCAAGTCAAGTCAAATATATTTATATAGCGCTTTTCACAATACAGATTGTATCAAAGCTGCTTCACAGTATCAATCAAAACAACTTAATGTTTGTTTATTACTGGAAAAAAGACATCCAAGTTTGGTAGAGCTGATCAATGGTATGATTGGTTAATTAATTTGAATATCCCCAACTGAGCAAGCCTAAGGCAACAGTGGCAAGGAACCGAAAAACTCCATCCAGTGACCTAATGGTGTCCTAACACCCCATCAGATGACCCAATGGAGAAAAAAAAACCTTGGGAGAACCCAGGCTCAGTCGGGGGCCAGTTTTCCTCTGGCGTTTATGAACTAGAGGCCGAATTTACAGTAACTGTAAGATAAAAAATTTATATGAATGCCTGGCTAAATAGATGCGTCTTCAGTCTAGTTTTAAACTGGGAGAGCGAGTCTGAGCAACGAACAATATCAGGAAGGCTATTCCAGAGCTTCGGAGCTAAATGTGAAAATGCTCTGCCTCCTTTGGTGGATCTGGATATCCTAGGAATGACCAGAAACCTCGAATCTAGTGATCTTAAAGAGCGCGATGGATTGTAAGGCGATAGAAGATCCGTTAAATAGACTGGAGCTAAACCATTTAGAGCTTTATAGGTCAAAAGCAATACCTTGTAATTAATACGGAACTTTATAGGTAACCAATGAAGTGATGATAAAATCGGTGTTATATGATCATATTTTCTTGATCTAGTAAGAACTCTAGCGGCTGCATTTTGGACTAACTGTAGCTTGTTTATTGAAGATGCAGGACAACCAGCTAATAAAGCATTACAGTAATCTAGTCTCGAGGTCATGAATGCATGAACTAACTTTTCTGCATCAGAGACTGATAGCATATTACGTAGCTTAGCAATGTTTCTAAGGTGGAAAAAGGCTGTTTTTGTAACATATGAAATATGCTTTTCAAAAGACAGGTTGCAGTCTAATGTAACACCCAGGTCTTTTACTGTAGCGGATAGAGTAAAAGGGCATCCTGCTGTGTTAAAGTCGTGCTGTGAAAGGTTTTGTGGATGGTTTTTAGAACCGATAAGTATTACCTCTGTCTTGTCTGGATTTAATAAAAGAAAATTATGCGTCATCCAATCTTTTATATCTTTAACACAATCTGTCAATTTGGATAATTTAGCGTATTCATCTGGCCGTGAGGAAATATATATTTGAGTGTCATCAGCATAACAATGGAAACTAATTCCATGTTTCCTTAGAATATTACCAAGTGGCAGCATATATATTGAGAATAATAAAGGGCCTAACACAGATCCCTGCGGCACTCCATAGTTTGCCGAAGTTATAATCGATTTTTCTCCATTTAAGTAGACGAAATGGTAGCGGTCAGATAAGTATGACCTGAACCAGCTTAATGCTTGTCCTTGAACACCAGTGTAATTTTGTAGTCGATCTAAGAGTATTGTGTGATCTATAGTATCGAACGAAGCACTAAGATCAAGTAAAACTAGTACTGAGATACAGCCTTGGTCCGAAGCTAAAAGTAAATCATTTGTGATTCTAACAAGCGCAGTTTCAGTGCTATGATGTGGCCTGAATCCAGACTGAAACTTTTCATAGATGTCGTTTTCTTGCAAGAAAGAGCCGAGTTGAGCGGACACAACTTTTTCTAATATTTTTGACATAAATGGAAGATTCGAAATGGGTCTGTAATTTGCTAGGTTATTTGGATCTAATTGTGGTTTCTTAATAAGAGGTTTTATAACTGCCAGCTTGAACGTTCTTGGAACATGACCTAAAGATAAAGATGAGTTAATAATATTGAGAAGAGGCTCTTCCACTACAGGTAACACTTCTTTCAGTAGTTCAGTTGGTATAGGATCTAATAAACATGTTGTTGTTTTAGATGAAGTGATAAGTTTATTTAACTCTTTTTGTTCTATGGTTGTAAAGCATTGTAATTGTTCTTGCGGGGTGATAATTGCGGCCGAATTATAAGGCGCGAGCAAAGATCGAACGTTTACGATTTTGATTCTGATGCTTTCAATTTTCTCGGTGAAGAAGTTCATGAAATCATTACTACTAAACTGTAACGAGGTATTTTGTTCAGACGACGTCTGTTTATTTGTTAGTCTAGCCACGGTATTAAATAAAAACCTTGGATTATTTCGGTTGTTTTCTATTAATTTGCTGAGGTGCTCAGCCCTGGCCGTTTTAAGTGCCTTTTTATAAAGTGACATACTGTCTTTCCACGCGATTCTAAAGACCTCTAAATTAGTTTTTTTCCATTTACGCTCTAAATTACGGATTTCTCTCTTTAAAACATACGTAGTATTATTGTACCATGGTGCTATACTTTTTTCTCTGACCTTTTTTAATCTAATGGGTGCAACAATATCCAATGTTCTAGAGAGAATGGTGCTCATAGTGCTAGTTAGTTCGTCTAATTCATCTGTTTGTTTGGGTTCAGACAGCAGCTGAGACAGATCAGATAAGCTATTTGAGAAATGATCTATGGTGGATGGACGAATTGTTCTACCTGGTCGATAACGTGGCGCAGCATGACATATTACAGCAGTGCGTAATATGCAAGTTACCAAGTAGTGGTCAGTGACATCATCACTTTGTGGAACAATATCTATATCGGTTGGATTGGTTCCATATGATATAATTAAATCGAGTGTATGATTAAGACGATGAGTTGGTCCGGTGACGTTTTGCTTGACCCCGAAGGAGTTTAATAAATCTGTAAACGCAGCCCCTAACGCATCATTTAAATTATCTACGTGTATGTTAAAATCTCCAACAATTAATGCTTTATCGACGTTGACCAAAAGATCTGATAGAAAGTCAGCAAACTCTTTTAGGAAATTGGCGTAAGGCCCTGGAGGTCTATATACGGTAGCCAATGCTAGAGATAATAGGGATTTTTTTCTTACATCTAAGAGCGTAACATTTAGCACAAGTACTTCAAACGAATTAAACCTATGACGAGTTTTCTTAGTAACATTCAGGATATCTCTGTAGATTGTTGCAACACCGCCGCCACGACCGATCAGACGGGGCTCATGCTTATAACAGTATCCTGGCGGAGTAGACTCATTTAGACCGAAATAATCATTTGGTTTAAGCCAGGTTTCAGTAAGGCACAGAACATCGAAATTATTATCCGTGACCATTTCATTTACAATAACCGCCTTAGGTGTGAGCGATCTAATGTTTAGAAGACCTAGCTTTAGAAATTGTTTTTGTTCACTAATAGCGAGATTTTTTGTTTTAATAACAATTAGATTTTTTCTAGATCCTGCAGTAGATTTATTATTTGATCTTAGTAAACGAGGAATAGACACAGTTTCTATGCAATGTTCTACACTAGTATTAATATCAATTAAATTGGTGCAGTAGAGACTGTGATTTGGATTTTTGGTTACTAGTCAAATGGTATTTAACATCTTGGAGATGTTATCCGACAGAAGATCTGCCCCGATTCTACTTGGGTGTAAGCCATCAGCGCGGAAGAGCCTTGGTCGCTCCCAAAACAGATTCCAATTATTTACAAAAATCAATTTCTGCTCATTGCACCATGACAATAACCATTCATTTAGAGCGAATAATCTACTGAACTTTTCATGCCCTCGTCGGTACGTAGGAAGCGGTCCAGACACAATAATCGATGTTTCAGGCGATGTGCTGCGTACCGTATCGATAAGGCTCCTGAAGTCTTTCTTCAGAACCTCCGTCTGTCGCAGCCTAGTGTCGTTAGCTCCCGCATGCAGCACAACAGCTCCGACGCGCTCGTCACCGTTCAAGATCTCAGTTACCCGCGCAGTGATATCGAGAACACGAGCACCAGGAAAGCAGTGACTGTGCACCTTACTTTTACCTAACGTAGCATGGACGTGTCGGACGGTGGAATCGCCGATGATCACAGCATCGCGTTCCGTTTCGCGAAGAGGGGAGAAGCGGTTCTGAGTGGAGATCTCGAAAACCGGGAGGGGCGAAAAGATTCTTGTCCTGGCTCGCGGCTTCCGCGGAACCACCCAGGCTTCGTGGTGGTGTGTTGGAGCCGGAGTGAATGAAATCATGGCTGATCGTGACCTGGACGCTCGGGACCAATGCTGAGAAACGCACGGAGTAGACGAGGTCAGCGTCAGCGGGTTACTAACGTTAATCACTGATCCGTGTGCATCAGCGCGTGATGTTTCAAGAGCTAAACGCCGGTCTCTCAGCTCAGCTTGTCTCTCTAGAAGGTCAAGGATCTGCTTTTCTACAGCTTCTAATTCAGACTGCACCGCAAGCAATTCAGATTTGTTCTCATCTGCACCAAAAGGTAGATAACATACACCTGATATATTCGCCATTTTAACAGATGGACAGTAAGTTAGCAATGATGCAACCAGTGATGCTATTAATATTTATACTAATTTATGACTCAAGTCTTGGGTATAACCGTCTTTTTAGTGGTATGGGTGTAATATAGACGCAGGATAGACGGGAAAACAAACAAACTCACAGCAGGCAACGAGGCTGACAAAAGCAGTCGATCGCAGGGCGAGCAGCAGTGAAGCGGTGTCTCGCTCTACGACCAACAACCAATGTTCAAACCGTATTTGCGCAAACAAACAAACGCAAACAAACAAACTCACAGCGGGTAACGAGGCTGACAAAAGCAGTCGATCGCAGGGCGAGCAGCAGTGAAGCGGTGTCTCGCTCTACGACCAACAACCAATGTTCAAACCGTATTTGCGCAAACAAACAAACGCAAACAAACAAACTCACAGCGGGTAACGAGGCTGACAAAAGCAGTCGATCGCAGGGCGAGCAGCAGTGAAGCGGTGTCTCGCTCTACGACCAACAACCAATGTTCAAACCGTATTTGCGCAAACAAACAAACTCACAGCGGGTAACGAGGCTGACAAAAGCAGTCGATCGCAGGGCAATAGTCAAAGCGAGAAGCGGAAACCCTATACACTATATGAAATACATATATGTATTTCATATCTTTTTCATACACTATATGAAAAAGAATTAAAAAAATCCTTAACAGTATCACAATTTAAGTAGTGCTAAAATGACAGCAGTTATGAAGTACCAAGTGCTATGTGAAAACTGTGGTATTTAAAATGTTCAAGCTTATCAGTCCAATGCCGAATGCGGTATATGTATAAAAGTCTGATAGGTAAAGTGCCGAGCATGAAGCTAAATCTTATCGTAATGGTCCTGGTGGGATTGGCAGTGGGCGATGACTATTTATCAGACTAATGGCCTTGGGAGACTGTCCCGTAGACTGGATGTCCTGGTCCGCTTGCCTGACTTCATGAGGGTGATAAGATAGTGGGATGTGTAGGGTCACTGATAATGTTACTAGTGTAAACTCGCGCTCGATCGGCCCAAAGTCCAGCATCCGATCAGCACGGAAGGTCTTTTCTCGTGTATTTTTGATTAAATTCAATACATTTTCTCCTATGTATTAACTCGTTATTTCATCTGACTCCATAAATGAAAAAGGTTTTAATGATATCTGTGCATCATCAAATGTGAGCGAATGTTTGATTATTCCTTTTAACTCTAATGAAAAAAATGTCAAAGTCAGTTAGAATAATCAAATGTAACAATTTATGATGTCAGGTCAAATGTATTATTACAATTTCATAATCAGTTCAAAGATAATCAATACAAAACATCAAATGCTCTGGAATAAAGAGAAGAAATGTTAACCTGACATTAGGAAATACGTAAAGTTGAGAGTAACGGTGGCTCTCAACATTCACGGGCTGACCTGAGACAGAAAAGGCCCCGAACCCTTTGCTACATTTCATTACCAGAAACTTCTTTCACATGGTAACATGTGCTAAACAATGGATATTTGCATTCGGAGGTTACACCTTTTGGTGGTAGGAGACCATTTGTCTAGAGATCACATTCCTTTGTGTGCCAGTTATCTCTAAACTTTTAAAAACCTTATTACCTTTCGTTTTACTTATTTGGGAATGAGACATTTGTACCAGTCGCACTAAAACATTTAAAATGATACAAAACCTGTATAAAATTGTATGATAATTGTTCACTTTAAACCCATATAGATTATTGTGTGAGTTTGGGAGATCTCACCACGAGAGTGAGAGAGTGGGGGATGAGGGAAAGAGATGTAGATTAGAATGATTCTGGCGTGAGACTTGCGTCTCGAATGGTGCATGAAAGTGAGTTCAAATGGTAATTTTCTTTTGTTTTCTCAGAGGGTAGCCCTCCCTTACAGTTCTTCCAGTCTTACACTAGCTAAATTTCAATGTTTTCTTGGCCAGCTTTATCACCCTCTCTAGTGACCTTCTGTCCTTTGCTGTGATATTGCCAAACCACACAGCAAGTTAGCACACTCTCCACAGTGCATCTTTAGAAGTTGCAGAGTATGTGTGATGACATACCAAACTTCCTCAGTCTCTGAAGGAAGTACATTCTCTGGTTGGCCTTCTTTACCAGTTTCGTTGTATTCTCCATCCACTTGAGGTCCTCACATATTTGTACCACAAGGAATTTATACTTGACCTGTCTCTCCATCTCTGATCAGTGGCTGACCAAATTATGATGGTACTGGAGGAGTGTTTTCCGATGTGAACATGCTGTGGTCTACTAGTGATGAGGCTCAGTATCCAGTTACACAGTCCTTGGTTATGAGCCTTGAGGGGACGATAGTGTTAAATGCCGAACTGTAATCAATAAACAGTAGTCTGGCATAACTATCTTTATTTTCCATGATGACTTACGATTTTGTGATTGACAAACGAAATGGCATCCTCTGTGGTTCTATTTGTCCTATATGCAAAATGTAGTTGGTCCAGGTTGTCTGGTGTGAGACTTTGAATGTTTCTTGACGAGACTCTCAAAACACTTCATGAGTTCACTGGTGTGAAAGCCACTAGTCTGTAGACTGTAAACTGTGGCTTCCTTTGGAACTGGAATGATAGTGGTGGATTTAAAACATAAAGGGACTGTAGCCACCCTTACGGAACAAAAATATATTACCTATACAGGTGAAACTCGAAAAATTAGAATATCGTGCAAAAGTTATAATTTTGAGGATTATGGCTTATGAAAACCCCAAATTCAAAATCTCAGGAAATTAGAATATTACATGAAATCAATAAAAAAAAGGCTTTTAAATACAGAAATGTCGGCCCTCTGAAAAATATAATCATGCATATTTCTATACTAAAATATATTAGTTTGAATTACTGAAATACATTAACTGTTGCACGATATTCAAATTTTGAGTTTCACATGTATATGAATTATCAATATATTAAATGGTTTAACAGTATATTTAAAAATAGAATAATATATTGTGTTAATATATTGCAATATATTGAATAATACATAAGGAATTGCCGCTTTTCATATATTGAAAAATATGTGACAATATATTTACTAATATATCATAATGCATGTAGTTTTATATTCAGTAATATACTTCATAATATATAGATGCATATGTGATCAGATATGGTACTTCACATGTAATATAGTACAGATATATTTACTCATGCAACGTAAACACACATTTATAGAGAAATAATGTAATATATTTCTTATATTTTAAAAAAAATTATTTACATAAGTTGTTTCAAATTTTCAAGCTAGTTGACAATAGGCACACCTGCATGTACTCATAAGTCATGTAACTAAAGTTTAGCTATGAGACTATCACTGAGATGAGGAGTGCACTGCACAGTCCTTACTTATAATATATTGTAATTATAGTCTTAATGGTCTTTCAATCATCAATCAAACCAGAGGCTCTACTCTTCAGCACAATGGTAACCCCAAAAACGTACACATACCAGAAAACCTTTTTAAATTAAAAAAATAATAGAGCATTAAAAACGGACAGATTTCCCCACTATATTAATAGTGAGTAAAACACATTAAATAACACTTAATTTGAACATTTCCGAAGCATGCTGGGAAGAAGAAAAGCATGCTGGGAACTAGAAATCTGATGTAACTCATTCCTTGAATGTGTGTATATGTATATATATATATGTGTTTGTGAACACATTCACATTCATATGGGAACATGTACACTCACCTAAAGGATTATTAGGAACACCATACTAATACTGTGTTTGACCCCCTTTCGCCTTCAGAACTGCCTTAATTCTACGTGGCATTGATTCAACAAGGTGCTGAAAGCATTCTTTAGAAATGTTGGCCCATATTGATAGGATAGCATCTTGCAGTTGATGGAGATTTGTGGGATGCACATCCAGGGCACGAAGCTCCCGTTCCACCACATCCCAAAGATGCTCTATTGGGTTGAGATCTGGTGACTGTGGGGGCCATTTTAGTACAGTGAACTCATTGTCATGTTCAAGAAACCAATTTGAAATGATTCGAGCTTTGTGACATGGTGCATTATCCTGCTGGAAGTAGCCATCAGAGGATGGGTACATGGTGGCCATAAAGGGATGGACATGTTCAGAAACAATGCTCAGGTAGGCCGTGGCATTTAAACTATGCCCAATTGGCACTAAGGGGCCTAAAGTGTGCCAAGAAAACATCCCCCACACCATTACACCACCACCACCAGCCTGCACAGTGGTAACAAGGCATGATGGATCCATGTTCTCATTCTGTTTACGCCAAATTCTGACTCTACCATTTGAATGTCTCAACAGAAATCGAGACTCATCAGACCAGGCAACATTTTTCCAGTCTTCAACTGTCCAATTTTGGTGAGCTCTTGCAAGTTGGAGCCTCTTTTTCCTATTTGTAGTGGAGATGAGTGGTACCCGGTGGGGTCTTCTGTTGTTGTAGCCCATCCGCCTCAAGGTTGTGCGTGTTGTGGGGGCAGTCATGGCCTAATGGTAACAGAGTTGGACTGGTGATCCAAAGGTTGCTGGTTCGATTCCAGTACCGGCAGGAATATGACTGAGGTGTCCTTGAGCAAGGCACCAAACCCCCAATCGCTCCCCGGGCGCCACTCAAGGCTGCCCGCTGCTCTGGGTGTGTGTATCCACGTTTGCAGTGTGTGTGTGTGTGTGTTCACTACTCACTACTCTGCTCCTAATGTGTGTCCACTTACTTGGATGGGTTAAATGCAGAGGTCAAATTCCAAGTATGGTTACCATACTTGGCCATCACGTGTCACTTTCACTTTTTTTCACTTTCAAATGGTTTGCCGCATACCTTGGTTGTAACGAGTGGTTATTTCAGTCAGAGTTGCTCTTCTATCAGCTTGAATCAGTCAGCCCATTCTCCTCTGACCTCTAGCATCAACAAGGCATTTTCGCCCACAGGACTGCCGCATACTGGATGTTTTTCCCTTTTTACACCATTCTTTGTAAACCCTAGAAATGGTTGTGCGTGAAAATCCCAGTAACTGAGCAGATTGTGAAATACTCAGACCGGCCCGTCTGGCACCAACAACCATGCCACGCTCAAAATTGCTTAAATCACCTTTCTTTCCCATTCTGACATTCAGTTTGGAGTTCAGGAGATTGTCTTGACCAGGACCACACCCCTAAATGCATTGAAGCAACTGCCATGTGATTGGTTGATTAGATAATTGCATTAATGAGAAATTGAACAGGTGTTCCTAATAATCCTTTAGGTGAGTGTATGTACACAAAAAAGGATACAACTTTGCAAATATTACATGTAATGCTATTTTTGTGTTAAATATTTTATATTAATTAATATATAGCCATACATGGTCCATGCATATATTAAAGTATATTGAAAAATATAAGAACTAGTTTCCCATGTATTGAAATGTATTATGTAATATATCACATTATATTTTGCAGTATATTACCATATATTTTTGTTCCATAAGGGCCAACTGAAACCAGCTTCTGTTATAAAACACTTAAACTTCAGTGTTTCTCTGGTTCTCTGGCCTCATCTCAGCATTAACCCTTTCAGCGGTCGAGTCAATCTAATTTTCTGAAAGCAGCATTCCCAATTTATATCCATGGCCTTCACTAGACTGCGTGTAGTTTCTCAAATTATTACACAACCTCACTTTGTCTGACTAATGCGCAGGATCTCATGACAAGATGAAACTGTTGCTTTAAGATATTTTTTACACTTTAAGGGTCAGTTTATTTCTGTTGAAAAAAATGCAATCAATCTACAGGAAGTTGAGGTCAGCTGGAGCTCAAAGTGACAATGTTCACACACTCTGTTTTAGCTGAAGATAATTTCACGTCTCTTTACTACAGAGCCACTTCACATCAGCGCGTCTGTCTTTTTATTACTGAAGAGTTGAAGATGTTTCACAATGTTTTGCTCTGTTTGTTTGTGTTGTGTCTGGATGGTGAGTTTTAAATGTGTTTTTATGACTTCAGTTGTTTCTGCATCCGATTCACTGTTGTTTTTTCTAAATGTTGGTTCTATAAAAACACTGAAGCTCAAACAGCAGCATTAGTTTCAGTGTGACATGATTCTCGTCTGAAGTAAAAGTGTCTTCTGTGTTTGATGTTGATTTGAGCTCCATAAAACATCAGAGTTATAATAAAAATCACAAAGATACAGTTATTAATGCAATTTCAATTTTGCTTCTGCTATGTCATTTGGGATGTTATTCATTTGAAATGTAAAGTCCACACTATTTACTTTAGTAAACCATCATACAGTTATTTAAAAGTCTTTTTAATGTTTATTCTACAGGAGTGTTTGGTGAACCAGTTTCAGTGACGGAGGGAGATTCAGTCACTTTAAACTCTGATCTTACTAAAATAATGAATGACGATCTGATTCATTGGATGTTTGGATATAAAAGCATAGTAAAAATGTGTGTAACAGACGGCAGAACCACTGTAAATTATGTTCTTGATGGGAGATTCAGAGACAGACTGAAGCTGGACAATCAAACTGGATCTCTGACCATCACAAACACCAGAACTGAACATACTGGAGTTTATGAACTACAGACGAACTGTTTGAGGAAGAGTTTCATTCTCACTGTCCTAAGTGAGTTAGTTTCTCCTGTTTCATATATTATTCACCACAAATATTAAATTGTTAATCCATTGCCCATTTTGCTATTGTAAATTTCAAACTGTTCACTTTAGTAAACCATTTTAAAGTTATTTAAATGTCTTAATTTATTACCTGTTTCAGACTGTTCTTCATGCATGTTTGGAGATGCAGATGAAGTTTCACTGATGGAGGGATATAATTTCAATTTATCGCCTGGTCTTTCAAAAATTAAGGATGATGATGTGATTCAATGGAGGTTTTTACCTGAGAACACATTAATAGCTGAAATCAATAAACGGGCCGACAGAATCACTGTATATGATGATGTTCTTGATGGGAGATTCAGAGACAGACTGAAGCTGGACAATCAAACTGGATCTCTGACCATCACAAACATGAAAACTGAACACACTGGAGTTTATGAACGACAAACCAACCGCTTGAGAAAGAGTTACATTTTCACTGTCAACTGTGAGTTAAATTTTAGTTTAACTGTTCTATTTACTCCAGCTTTAAAGTAGATCTAAATAAATGTTTTAAAATTTAAAATCAAAATATTTTTACTCTTTAAATCAGATTGTTACTTTTGATCATCTTGGTTCCTCTCGATGTTTCATCCTCGTCTGCTTGAATATCTTCATTTATCTTCTCTCATGTTTTCAAGCTCCTCAGCCGGTTCCTGTCATCAGCACAGACTGTCCTTCATCATCATCGTCATCAGAATCTCATCCCAATCCCCGGCACACATGTGCAGGTACGGCAGCACTGCTGATATTAGTTGATGTCAGCGCTGATATTAGTGTTTATTGACTGATCTGATCTCAGTTTGATGTGTTTTTTCCTCAGACTCTGTCCACTGTTGTGGTCCTACTGAAGCTGTGATCCGATTGGTCCTCTCTGCTCTGGTGGGCGTGGCTACTGTCATCATTCTGGTTTATGACATCAGATCCAGGAGAGCTTAACTGGATCAAAAATGCAAAAATCGAACCTTTTATTGAAGTAAAATAATTGATAGTAGGGGGAAAATCCAATTATGAAATGTTTTTCTCCAAAACACATTGGGCACAATTATTTGCCCCCTTTTATTTTTTTTTTGCAACCTCCTTTTGCAAGATAACAGCTACAGCTTTGAGTCTTCTCCTATAATGCCTGATGAGTTTGGAGATTCCCAGATCCATGTTGGCGCTTCTTCTCTTCAGTTCAGCGCACTCATCTTCTATAGGGTTCGGGTCAGGGACTGGGATGGCCATTGCAGATGCTTGGTTTTGTGCTCAGTGACCCATTTTTGTTTTGATTTTGATGTTTGTTTTTGGATCACTGTCCTGTTGGAAGATCCAAACACGGTTTTGATTTTTTATCAGTTGGTATTTGATCGAATCCATGATGCCGTGTATCTGAACAAGATGTCCAGGACCTCCAGCAGAAAATTAGGCCCACAGCATTAAAGATACAGCAGAGTATTTCATTTTACACATGGGGCACTTTTTTATCCTGGTGTGACCCAAACCCATCTTTAGTGTTTGCTGCCAAAAAGCTCTTCTTTATTAGTTTCATCTGACCATATAAACCGTCCCGTTAGAAGTTCCAGCCGTGTCACTTACTTTTCAAACGTTCTATGGTCAGATGAACATAATAACATAACCACATCATAACATAACCTTATCTTGTAAATAGTTTTAAAAAGTAGGCTATAGTAAGTAAAAACTTATAGAACAATTTATTTTGTATCAAATGTACAAATTAATGACAAGACAAAAGTAAATATACGGAATAATGTTTTTTATTACATTTACAGTTTATAACTTGCATTACAAAAATAAACAATGCACAGAAATTATTTTTTGTTTCATTTACAAATTATAAAAATAATGTACTACACAATTGTTTAATTTACAAATCTTAATTCACATAACCAAAAGTTTATTTCTCTATCAATCTGTCAGGAAGAGAAAACAATCTGTCCATTCTCTCCCTGCTCTGTCTCTCTCTGAAACTTTATGTCTTCGTCGCGCCACTGTGACGCAATCGGCCTTCAAATAATACGGCCTACGGAGGATCCAGCCTGTGGGAGAAATTTAATGTTCAATTTTATGACTTTCGACTTTCGCAATGTGTGACTAATGTACGACCGAGACAGAGGACCTCCACTACAAGGGTAGCATTATGATAAGCAAACTGCAGCCATTCTGTATGACTGTATGACCGCTGGCCTTTTCTTACAAGAAAATAAATAACCTTTAAAGACAATTGGTACATGTGTGTCTCTTATTCAGTGATGTAAAATTGTATGCCACCACACAGCCCCTGAATTGGGACACAGCCATTAGCATGCTCCGCTCAGGTGTCACACCCACAGTTACCATAAATTAGGACGGCGGTGCCAAATCAGGGGAATTACACTGAAATAGCTTGCCATAGGGAATTACTCTTGCATTTGCACTCATTCACACAATGTTCAGCTCAACATTTCCAGTTGGGCTGACAAGAATAGAGTAATTAGTCATGCAAAATAGTGTTGGTAGCATGAAGTGCCACAAACCATGTCATGTTTTTTCTCTTTGTTTTATCTGTACAGAAATGTGGTTTGATCTGCTGGGTGGATAAACAGCTTCTGCTGGATGTTTGGGGTCATTGTGTGTGTCAGAGTTTGTGGCTGAAGCATTTTCCCCCAGCTAGTATGATAAACTCCTGCACGTGCACTTTAAGAGTGCATGCTTTCACTGCGTGATATTATAATGCACAGCTTATAATTGTCTGTTTCTATTGACTGCATCTGCAACCTAGTTATTAACATATCAATATCTATACCTGCAATGGACATTAACAGATTATTTTCAAAGCATTTAGTTTATCATTAATGTGATAATTCTGCATATGGATATTGGATAATTCATATTGAGTTATACATAAAATAAACAAAGCAGCACATTTTAACCTCTGAAAGTTTATCGTCTATCCATCTGTAATTTAAAACTCAGTGAGTTTTACAACCATAGGCTGCACAATGATGACATTTTTTTCCAATGAAAATGAATTGATTTAGTGTGAGTGATGAACATGTTAATCGTTCCAAGATGGCAGACTTGTGGACGCATCTGGAGCTGTCGAATATGGCATCTACTGTGTGTGTACATATCCATACTTGGAATACTCCCAAAATTCAAGATACGATGAAAACATTTCATGGCTACTTACAGTATTTCATGTATTAAACACTTTCACATGAGCAAGAGTGCCGTTTTAACTGAACATCAGCATGATTGCAAATGTAATATTGATTGTAGACAACAGTTCAACAAAAGTTAACATTGAGTTACATTTTAGATGCAACATTGTCAATAACTAATATAATTCTGTAGCGTCCTTAACTGTCTTTCTTGTAATTAAGTAGGACAGCGCACCAGATTCATTAACTATTTGCCTACCGATGTTGAAGTTAGTTACTAAATGAAATACTTTTCTTTTAGAAAGTTACTCTGCATTTAACTATACTCACACAAGGTTAATTAGTCAAAAATAAACTATTTTGAAAGAATAAAACTTGTGAAAGTAACAAAAGGTAAAGGATTTAATAGGAACAACAAAATAAATTAGTCAAAATAGCTCAAATGGTCTGTTTGTTCAGAATCACATTTCATGTAAAATAAAAAAATTACAAAATCACACTGATAATGAAATATATCAGGTGACAAAATTACTGAATTTGTCTGTCACACATTCACTTGAGATGAAATGATCAAAATAACTCACAGTATCAAAATATCACTCTGAAAAATCACAGTTTTTTAAAGGTGCATTGTGTAATATTTCTGAGGATCTATTGTCAGAAATGCAATATAAGATCCATAACTATGTTTTCAGTGGTGTATAAAGACCTTGCATAATGAACCGTTATGTTTTTATTACCTTAGAATGAGACATTTATATCTCCATAACCGCGGTGTTCCCCCTTCTATGGAGGTCGACATATTGTGTGGTCATGTTTCTAGCGTAGCCGACAGCGAACACACAGCGCTGCAGCGAACACACAGCGCTACACACAGCGCTACAACGAACACACAGCGCTGCAGCGAACACACAGTGCTACAACGAACACACAGCGCTACAGGGAACGCACAGCGCTACAGCGAACACACAGCGCTACAGCGAACACACAGCGCTACAGCGAACACACAGCGCTACAGCGAACACACAGCGCTACAGCGAACACACAGCGCTACAGCGAACACAGCGCTACAGCGAACACACAGCGCTACAGCGAACACACAGCGCTACAGCGAACACACAGCGCTGCAGCGAACACACAGTGCTACAACGAACACACAGCGCTGCAGCGAACACACAGTGCTACAACGAACACACAGCGCTACAGGGAACGCACAGCGCTACAGCGAACACACAGCGCTACAGCGAACACACAGCGCTACAGCGAACACACAGCGCTACAGCGAACACACAGCGCTACAGCGAACACACAGCGCTACAGCGAACACAGCGCTACAGCGAACACACAGCGCTACAGCGAACACACAGCGCTACAGCGAACACACAGCGCTACAACGAACACACAGCGCTACAGCGAACACACAGCGCTGCAGCGAACACACAGTGCTACAACGAACACACAGCGCTGCAGCGAACACACAGTGCTACAACGAACACACAGCGCTACAGGGAACGCACAGCGCTACAGCGAACACACAGCGCTACAGCGAACACACAGCGCTACAGCGAACACACAGTGCTACAACGAACACACAGCGCTACAGGGAACGCACAGCGCTACAGCGAACACACAGCGCTACAGCGAACACACAGCGCTACAGCGAACACACAGCGCTACAGCGAACACACAGCGCTACAGCGAACACAGCGCTACAGCGAACACACAGCGCTACAGCGAACACACAGCGCTACAGCGAACACACAGCGCTACAGCGAACACACAGCGCTACAGCGAACACACAGCGCTACAGCGAACACACAGCGCTACAACGAACACACAGCGCTACAGCGAACACACAGCGCTACAGCGAACACACAGCGCTACAGCGAACACACAGCGCTACAGCGAACACACAGCGCTACAGCGAACACACAGCGCTACAGCGAACACACAGCGCTACAGCGAACACACAGCGCTACAACGAACACACAGCGCTACAGCGAACACACAGCGCTACAGCGAACACACAGCGCTACAGCGAACACACAGCGCTACAACGAACACACAGCGCTACAGCGAACACACAGCGCTACAGCGAACACACAGCGCTACAGCGAACACACAGCGCTACAGCAAACACACAGCGCTACAGCGAACACACAGCGCTACAGCGAACACACAGCGCTACAGCGAACACAGCGCTACAGCAAACACACAGCGCTACAGCGAACACACAGCGCTACAGCGAACACACAGCGCTACAGCGAACACACAGCGCTACAGCGAACACACAGCGCTACAACGAACACACAGCGCTACAGCGAACACACAGCGCTACAGCGAACACACATCGCTACAGCGAACACACAGCGCTACAGAACGCGTTTCCTCACTACCTTGAAAAAGAAGTTTTCAGTGGTGTATAAAGACCTTACTTTATGAACCGTTATATTTTTATTACCTTAGAATGAGCAGTTTCTGTCTACACACACCGCATGTCTCCTTAAATTGAAATGCGCCGACATGTTTCTACAGTAGCTCTAAACGGACAAAAGCGTTTCGTTACTATGTTGCTCTTCGTGCAAGGAAGCAAGCTTAGTTCAGCGAATAAAACACTGACAGAATGATGAACAAGTAACAATAATATTCACAATAGCATATAGTTTTACTGAATAATTAAGTAAACATAATTTCTTAATTGATCCTTGTAAAGAAACATCATTGCTGAACTGGCTACTCTCTGCTGTCTCAGACGATGACATATTTTCCTGTCGGCCACCGTAACTTCTGTTGGTTGCAATTCGTAACCTCACCACTAGATGCCGCTAAAAACCACACACTGCACCTTTAAGTGCACCCGAATAACACCATATGAATGAATATGAAACAGCGTCGGCCCACACACACAATAGTTATTCACAACACACACACCGTTGTAGGCCTGAGACGTTACTGGTACATAGTGGCCTTAGAAACGACAAACTGGCCTCTTCACTCTCCTGAGCGGGAAAAACAAATGCACACAAAGCCTGAATTCCGTTGTGGAGCAATAAGTGACACAGCTGAAGAAATCTCCGGGAACTCTTGCTCCGATGCGCGGCTCTCTCTGAAGAGAGTCACAGTCTCCTCCGGCCAGCAAACTCCAGATTCTCACGCTTAACTGAGCACTATGTGGTCCTCACACAGATCAACAAACAACAACTAAAGTGAGTGTCTTCAGTCTTTGAGTCTGTCACCAGTTATCTTTAGAATAACTAAAACATTTACTGTATTGACGATTTGTACCGCAAAAGAATGAAGAAAGGCAACACTCATTCAAAACTTGTGTGTTTTACACACGTTACAATGCACACTAGTCTTTTAATCAGATGAATTATCGACCGCAATCTCTCCTCTCATCTCCTCCAGAAGTAGAACAACCACTCACGTTACACAAAACACAAGTGAAGGCGGGAATTAACACCATAAACCAATAAAATAAAGAAAGACCTGCCATAGGTTAAAACCACGTTTTTCACATGTGTATATCAATCAAACTTGATATACAGGTCCTTCTAAAACAATTAGCATATTGTGATAAAGTTCATTATTTTCCATAATGTAATGATAAAAATTAAACTTTCATATATTTTAGATTCATTGCACACCAACTGAAATATTGCAGGTCTTTTATTGTTTTAATACTGATGATTTTGGCATACAGCTCATGAAAACCCAAAATCTCAAAAAATTAGCATATTTCATCCGACCAATAAAAGAAGTGTTTTTAATACAAAAAAAGTCAACCTTCAAATAATTATGTTCAGTTATGCACTCAATACTTGGTCGGGAATCCTTTTGCAGAAATGACTGCTTCAATGCGGCGTGGCATGGAGGCAATCAGCCTGTGGCACTGCTGAGGTGTTATGGAGGCCCAGGATGCTTCGATAGCGGCCTTAAGCTCATCCAGAGTGTTGGGTCTTGCGTCTCTCAACTTTCTCTTCACAATATCCCACAGATTCTCTATGGGGTTCAGGTCAGGAGAGTTGGCAGGCCAATTGAGCACAGTAAAACCATGGTCAGTAAACCATTTACCAGTGGTTTTGGCACTGTGAGCAGGTGCCAAGTCGTGCTGAAAAATGAAATCTTCATCTCCATAAAGCTTTTCAGCAGATGGAAGCATGAAGTGCTCCAAAATCTCCTGATAGCTGCATTGACCCTGCCCTTGATAAAACACAGTGGACCAACACCAGCAGCTGACATGGCACCCCAGACCATCACTGACTGTGGATACTTGACACTGGACTTCAGGCATTTTGGCATTTCCTTCTCCCCAGTCTTCCTCCAGACTCTGGCACCTTGATTTCCGAATGACATGCAAAATTTGCTTTCATCCGAAAAAAGTACTTTGGACCACTGAGCAACAGTCCAGTGCTGCTTCTCTGTAGCCCAGGTCAGGCGCTTCTGCCGCTGTTTCTGGTTCAAAAGTGGCTTGACCTGGGGAATGCGGCACCTGTAGCCCATTTCCTGCACACGCCTGTGCACGGTGGCTCTGGATGTTTCTACTCCAGACTCAGTCCACTGCTTCCGCAGGTCCCCCAAGGTCTGGAATCGGTCCTTCTCCACAATCTTCCTCAGGGTCCGGTCACCTCTTCTCGTTGTGCAGTGTTTTTTGCCACACTTTTCCTTCCCACAGACTTCCCACTGAGGTGCCTTGATACAGCACTCTGGGAACAGCCTATTTGTTCAGAAATTTCTTTCTGTGTCTTACCCTCTTGCTTGAGGGTGTCAATGATGGCCTTCTGGACAGCAGTCAGGTCGGCAGTCTTACCCATGATTTCGGTTTTGAGTAATGAAACAGGCTGGGAGTTTTTAAAAGCCTCAGGAATCTTTTGCAGGTGTTTAGAGTTAATTAGTTGATTCAGATGATTAGGTTAATAGCTTGTTTAAAGAACCTTTTCATGATATGCTAATTTTTTGAGATAGGAATTTTGGGTTTTCATGAGCTGTATGCCAAAATCATCAGTATTAAAACAATAAAAGACCTGAAATATTTCAGTTGGTGTGCAATGAATCTAAAATATATGAAAGTTTAATTTTTATCATTACATTATGGAAAATAATGAACTTTATCACAATATGCTAATTTTTTGAGAAGGACCTGTATGTATATATACTTACAGAAACGATTTTTAACGACATTGGAATTGTTCTCAATCCGCCACGAGACACACTAAGCGCCGTCGATTGCAACTGAGTGTGCAAGTCTGAGAGTGCAAGTCTGCAGCCAGACCCTTCTCAAATTATTTGGTAACTAAACATAATTTTATTAAGTTTACTGGTATGCTTAACACGTATTATTGCTTATTATTGCTTAACACTTTTTATTATTGCTTAACACAAATTTCACAATTTCAATTCAATTCTTGTGATTTGATTCTGATCTTGATTCAATATAAATTCCTTTGGATAAATCGGTACAGTAGATAGGTCAATGTGTTAATTGTTCTCCAAAAATAAACAAATAAATAAATCACATAATGCTGTAAACATACAGAGAGCCCTGTCAGCTGGTATTATTAAAGGTTAAAACTAACTCAAATTAAATATAATGCGTTTTTTATAATAACAACGTTATACTGATATAGGTAAAAATATAATAAATTGTTGTTGGCTCACGTGCCGTTTGAACTGACGCGCTACAGCGATCTGTCACATTTAAAAGCACCAAAACGTTGGAAATACTGACAGAATCTGACAGCTGAGAATTTGTTCCATATCAAAAGTAACCTTCTCTGTCTAGTCTGTCGGTGTCAGTGTCCTCTTTGTCCGCGATTTTTCTCTGCGTGAGAAAATGCAGTGGTAGTTAAGTAGTTATGAGCCTGAACTTGCTTATAGTAATTCGGAAATTAGTGCACATGAGTGAAAAAAAAAATACAGCACAGAAGAATGTCTAATTTAGCGTGAGATTTCTTTGTTGAGCGTGAGACCATGAGATTGAGGCTGAATGCGTGTCACGCCAGATGCGTGAGAGTTGGCAACCCTGTGAATCAAAGGTGCCATATTGTGCCGAGGCTTCAAAACAATCCGACACCCGTCTCCACGGTGACCCCTAGTGGTCAGAACAGTGTAAATGCAACAAAAACCCGGGTCAAACATGCATAAAAACACCTTTGACAATCTATTGCAATTTTTTTACTGGAAGTAAAATCTTTCAAATACAATTATCTAATCATCTAATAAGATTATCATGTAAACATGTTATTTTATCAATTGTTAGGGTTTGTTTCGTTTGTCCTATGAATGGCTCAGCTAAACAGGCCAATAAGACTATTAACTACCTCATTTTAATTATAATGTCTAATTAAAAAGTCTACGAATGTATAAAACTGATCAGAGATCAGGTAAAACCCTCAGACACTTGTTCATTGGTTCTCAGGGACTCATGATTCATGGGTTGAGAGAGATCATCGCTCCCAGGGGTGAACCATTGAAATTTCGAAGTGTTTCGAAACAGTTATGACGTAATGAAGTCTCGTTTACTGCAATCACGTGACTCTGGCAGTTTGATACACGCTCCGAACCATTGATTCGGAACAAAAGATTCGTAAAGGCTTCGAAGCCAACATCTCAATGTGAGTTGATTTATTTTTGGTTCCTTATCATTTATAAAGATTTATAGTGCAAGGTATTTTGCTTGCTGAACCTCATGTTGTATTGTTTGTTTTATTTTGACCAGAGGGTTTTGGCAAAGCCCGTATATGGAAAGCCTGTTTACTCCATATTAGCCCTATTGTACCGAATTTTGGTTGTAGTTCCACCAGAGTTTCACTGGGGGGCGATCGCCCTGAGTGCAAAATGAATGGGAGTTTATGGAGCTAGACGGGTAAATTTGTCTCTTTCACCCGATTGCCATTGAGAAATCTCAGATTTGATTGTAGATTTTGCAAGTTCAACATGGGTTATAGGCAGTAGCGTACCGTGGGGTTTCAGTCAGGGCCTTCAGTAACGAACCCCCCCCCCCCCCCCCATGTCATCACCCCACGTGTCGACTAGTCAGACACGCTAAATCAGTAGCCTAACATCAACAACAACTGCGACTACATGCTTGTGTTCCTGCTTCAGAAGCTACTGAGCCTCTTTTATTTCTTTATTTATTATTTAGGCCTACTTTAATGTATTTTTATTTTACTTATTTATTTACATTTCTTTCTTATGCTATGATGCTTGTATTTTGTCTGATTAAGACATTTCGTATTTTGTAGGGATGGGCATTTCAAGCAAAAATAATATTCGACGATCGCTGTGAATAATTTGATTATTATTCAAAAAACATTTCATTTCATTACATTACATTTCTCTGTACTGTAGGCCTACGTGTTGTAGCCATTAAAGTAAAATTAGTTTCATATTTATGTTTCAATAATATGTTATTTTTTCCATTTCATCTATGTTGATTATATGAAAAGTGATCAGCCTATCAGCCAGTATGAGTAGCCTAATCATAAGATGCGTAATATCGAGAGACATCATTTTGTCCGCTTTATTAAGTTTTGTTTTGTATAAAGCCTTTCTTTAAAGTGAATTTAGTTTTGTATAAATTGTATCTTAATTTTAATCAATGTTTTAACCAATTGCCTGGATTTAATAAATAAGAAGCAAATATAGCAGCCTATAATCGGGACATGGAGGCGCCGACGCGATATAACTTGCATCCCACGTGAACTGGAGCTTGTCTCATAAATGAACAGAAACTCAGAAATATATCTAAGCTTGAAATGTCTACTTTTAAACAAAACAATTCAAAACGAAAAGAAACAGACAACTCTCTTATAATCCATATGAAGTGTGCATTTCTCTCTGGCACCTTCACACTACTGCGAAGGTGGCGAGTCAGCATCGTCACAGAAAACACTATTTATTAATAAACAATTAAAATGTCTCCTTGTTATATTTGACACATTCATAACGATTAGGCTACATTTGCCGGTCCTTTGTGGCAAGCTTTATGCGTCTGCTAACTGATCGAATATCGTGACTCATCCCTATTTTGTACCGGGCCATTTATGGTTTTTCACATTGTTCAATAAAGTTCTTGGTAAAAAAGAAAAGAAAATAAGCTACTGTGCCTAATATTATTTTATACAGCTTGTATTTATAATGTCTTCTTCTCTGTTTAACAAACGGCTCTTAGCCACCAATTACATTAAACTCATAGTTTCTATAGCTAAGGACTTATAGTTTAAAAGTGTATATAACATGTATTTAAAAATAATATGAAACACACAACCATGAATGTTGAAAATATTTTTGTGCATTTATTTAAAATGATTAAAATGTATTTAAAACTGATTACAATATTTATATATATAAAAAAATGTAATTTTTATTATTAATAAGCTAGTCGATGAAAATGCTTGCACAAAACATTTACTCTTTTACAAAACATTTACAAAAACTTGGTCCCAACAGGGCCTTTAAGGTCAACATGTTGAACAAGTCTGCTGGCTCCAGCTATGCATTAAACAGACAGACGTGAACGTGGTTCCTCACTGCACTTTGGTTCCTCATCCCGTTCCTCACTGCACTTCCTGTGTGAATGATTCTGTGTGCGTGCGTGCATGCATGTGAGGGAGAGAGAACAGGGGGCAGCTGACAGCACTGCGAGGGTAACAAGCTTACTAACACCCCTCACAGTGTTGTCAGCTGCACCCATAGACAGTAAAAGAAAGGCTGCACCCCGTTCCTCACTGCACTTCCTGTGTGAATGATAAATAACCTGTTCCGCTCAGTGCTAGCTGTTAGCCAGTCATAGCGGTCATAGTTACCCTCAGTGAAGTGCCGCACAAAACCTTTTCCGGCCTTGGTCAGCCCATCCAGCTTAGGTGTAGATCTTTCTTTTTAAATGATCTCTTTCTTCTCTCCAAACATACGCCTTGAAAAAGGCACACAAAGGAGATCGTCAACTGGACCGGTAAGTGGTGTGAAGGCAGCGGCCATAGCTCAGTTCACTGACATTGCTCACAACCCGCCAACATTTCAAACGGTTGATGACATCAGCGGGGGCTAGCGCCGACACATCGCTGGGCCCTGAGGGCGTTCTGTCACTGCGCATCGAAATTTGATTGGCTAATGATACACGTCAGTCAAAGTTATGATCAAATGGGAAATGGCAGCTTCAACGGAAGGGTAGCTATACTACTAGTGCTGGTCCACGGAGCTGTGATGCGTTTAGATGACCATATGGAAAATCCAGCTCAGCCTCACAAAAAATAACCATATTCTTTATGGAAATATAATCGTAAAAATGAAAAATATATATTTTACATATTATATTATATTTATATTTTAGATTCTGACAGGGCCAGCAGAGAAGGCCCTGATGGCCCTGACAGCCCACCTCTGGTTATAGGTCGAAAGTTGAATGAACGAGTACTTATGTCCTTTCGATTTCTTACAGATTGAGTTGTTGTTGCCCATTACATGATAGCATTCTGCTAATGAACGCTGATTGGTCAGTGAAGGACTGATAACGACCAGAGATACCGCTTGATGGCATCGTGGCATCCGAAGCAGGACCAGAATGTGTGTGTATTTTCGGCGTGGTCTTTTAAAACAACAAAACAAAAACTCTTCTAGCGTGTGTATTTACCTGTGTCAGTGGTGTTGTCAATGAAAAGAAAGTGCAGAGCGCGAAAGCACCAAAGTGACTGAAGGATTGCCGTAAAGCAGTATCTCTGGTGGAAGGATGTGTATTGGCGCTTTTCCACTGCATGGTACGGCTCGGTACGGCTCAGTATGGTTCGGCTTGGCGCGGCAAGGTTCGGCTCGCTTCGCTTTTCCACTGCGTGGTACGACTCGGCTCGGCGCGGCACGGCTCGGTTCGCTTTAGCTCGGTTGCTTTTCCACTGCAGTTAGTACCGCTTCAAAGTGGGTGGGATTATATGACTGATCGTTATAGTTTATCCGCTCCTCGGCAACCAACAAGAGGAACGTCTGCGCTTCTCGTCCACTGACCACGATTCAGCCATTTCTTTTTTGGAAGTTTTTTTTCTTCAAGCAAGTCAAGCAAGTAGTTTTAAAACAGGTGCTACAGCGGTGGCTGTTACTAGCTATTTAAATCTAGCGGGTTTGATGTCTCGCAAATACAATGATGCTGGTAGTGACGATTCTGTCTGTCTGACCAATCAGTGATCTACAGTGCTTCCAAGTCACATTTTAGTATCGGTACGGTACGCTTGGAACCTCAACAGAGGTGGTACAATTTAAAGCGAGCCGAAGCGAGCCGTACCGTACCGTACCATGCAGTGGAAAAGCTCCACAAGTGAGCCGTGCCGAGCCGAGCCGTACCGTACCATGCAGTGGAAAAGCGCCAAAGCGTGCCGTACCGAACCGAACCGTACTGTACCATGCAGTGGAAAAGCGCCATATGACGTCATTGACATTTTAAAAGACTTTTTAAAGCAAATGAGTGACTCTAAAAAATCTAACACCCAGCAATGAGTAATTTCTTTGCATCTCCTTTCGAATACAACATTCAAATTACTAGACAAAAAATGATATCCTGAGAAAAGTGGATTTTGAGGGGTATAGCTCCATAGACCTCCATTCATTCTGCACTCGTCCTGTGAGCACCCTCATATGGAACCAGAGTGGAACTGCAACCAGTTCAGAAGCCGGAAGTTTACTGAGTGAACGTTCTCCCCATATTAGACATTCTCTGGTTTTGGTATCTGCTTGATTTTGAGGGCTTCTCAACTGATTCAAGTTCTGTGTGTTATCTTCAACGTGGAAGTATACCCGAACTCCTGAACGAAAAGACACTTTTTCCTTGGATTAACCCTTGTTGAACAAACGTGGATGATGTTCTTCTAACATCTTAAACATCTACAATGGTGTGATAGACCAAGGACAATTGTGGTAACTCTGGACTTTGATATTGGATGCACATTATTAAGGTTTTGCTTCCAAATGCTCTCCCTCGTGTAATTTTGTCAAGACATGTTAAATGGTGAAAGAATGTATACTTTACTAAAGGGAAATATAACTGTTGGTAAATGGTGATTGATCCCTCCTCATTTATTTATGTGACCCTTAACGTTAGTGTTACAGTGTATGATTATGATTCAGACAGCATTATATGTCAGAAGTCAGATTTGATTGGAACAATCAGAATATTATCCAGTTCATCTGGTTGAAGATCGGAGTTACGCCGGTATGGAGTCGAGTTTGTTGAGGATCAGTGTCCGCTGTCGTGCCGATGAGGCCTTCACGGGGAGAGTTTAGTTGACACAATCTCTGCTGACCTTTCAGGGATGCGTTGTGGCCGTGTGTAGGCTCAGGTCCACGATCTGATCTGGATACGGCCCGGATCCGGCAGATTACAGTAACCCTCGGAATAAACAGACAGACTAACATTAGCGTAGATGCCATTCTTCTTATGATGTAACGAGTCCGCCCTCTCTGACTTGGGCATCACTGATACAGTTTATCAGTGGCTTCAGTCTTACATCACAGAAAGATCTTTCAAGGTTTCATGGAGAGGAGGGGTATCATCTAGTCACTGGAGTGCCTCAAAGCTCAGTGCTCGCTCCTCTTCTTTTCTCCATTTACACAGCTTAACTGGGAATGATCATAAATGCAGATGGCTTCTCCTACCACTGCTATGCAGAAGACATCAAGCTCTATCTGTGATTTCAACCTGATGATCCCACTGTCTCAGCTTGTATTTAGACATTTCTGCCTGGTCATGAGCATCATCTACAGGTCAGCCTTTCAAAGATGGAAATCCTTGTATCTCCTACAGACCCATCAGTTGACCACAACCTCACTGTGTAACTGGGGTCCACAACATTAACATCAACCAGGACAGCAAGGAACCTGTGGCTTGTGTTTGACGACCAAGTCTTTGTTTCCGGTAATATTTTGACAGCAGCTCGATCGTGCAGGTTTGCTCTCAGAAAATTGAACATCAGAAAAGTCATGATGCAGTGTCTACTGGCAGATGATCCAGAAGTGTTGTCAGCTGCACCCATAGACAGTAAAAGAAAGGCTGCACCCCGTTCCTCACTGCACTTCCTGTGTGAATGATAAATAACCTGTTCCGCTCAGTGCTAGCTGTTAGCCAGTCATAGCGGTCATAGTTACCCTCAGTGAAGTGCCGCACAAAACCTTTTCCGGCCTTGGTCAGCCCATCCAGCTTAGGTGTAGATCTTTCTTTTTAAATGATCTCTTTCTTCTCTCCAAACATACGCCTTGAAAAAGGCACACAAAGGAGATCGTCAACTGGACCGGTAAGTGGTGTGAAGGCAGCGGCCATAGCTCAGTTCACTGACATTGCTCACAACCCGCCAACATTTCAAACGGTTGATGACATCAGCGGGGGCTAGCGCCGACACATCGCTGGGCCCTGAGGGCGTTCTGTCACTGCGCATCGAAATTTGATTGGCTAATGATACACGTCAGTCAAAGTTATGATCAAATGGGAAATGGCAGCTTCAACGGAAGGGTAGCTATACTACTAGTGCTGGTCCACGGAGCTGTGATGCGTTTAGATGACCATATGGAAAATCCAGCTCAGCCTCACAAAAAATAACCATATTCTTTATGGAAATATAATCGTAAAAATGAAAAATATATATTTTACATATTATATTATATTATATTTATATTTTAGATTCTGACAGGGCCAGCAGAGAAGGCCCTGATGGCCCTGACAGCCCACCTCTGGTTATAGGTCGAAAGTTGAATGAACGAGTACTTATGTCCTTTTCGATTTCTTACAGGTTGAGTTGTTGTTGCCCATTACATGATAGCATTCTGCTAATGAACGCTGATTGGTCAGTGAAGGACTGATAACGACCAGAGATACCGCTTGATGGCATCGTGGCATCCGAAGCAGGACCAGAATGTGTGTGTATTTTCGGCGTGGTCTTTTAAAACAACAAAACAAAAACTCTTCTAGCGTGTGTATTTACCTGTGTCAGTGGTGTTGTCAATGAAAAGAAAGTGCAGAGCGCGAAAGCACCAAAGTGACTGAAGGATTGCCGTAAAGCAGTATCTCTGGTGGAAGGATGTGTATTGGCGCTTTTCCACTGCATGGTACGGCTCGGTACGGCTCAGTATGGTTCGGCTTGGCGCGGCAAGGTTCGGCTCGCTTCGCTTTTCCACTGCGTGGTACGACTCGGCTTGGCGCGGCACGGCTCGGTTCGCTTTAGCTCGGTTGCTTTTCCACTGCAGTTAGTACCGCTTCAAAGTGGGTGGGATTATATGACTGATCGTTATAGTTTATCCGCTCCTCGGCAACCAACAAGAGGAACGTCTGCGCTTCTCGTCCACTGACCACGATTCAGCCATTTCTTTTTTGGAAGTTTTTTTTCTTCAAGCAAGTCAAGCAAGTAGTTTTAAAACAGGTGCTACAGCGGTGGCTGTTACTAGCTATTTAAATCTAGCGGGTTTGATGTCTCGCAAATACAATGATGCTGGTAGTGACGATTCTGTCTGTCTGACCAATCAGTGATCTACAGTGCTTCCAAGTCACATTTTAGTATCGGTACGGTACGCTTGGAACCTCAACAGAGGTTGTACAATTTAAAGCGAGCCGAAGCGAGCCGTACCGTACCATGCAGTGGAAAAGCGCCACAAGTGAGCCGTGCCGAGCCGAGCCGTACCGTACCATGCAGTGGAAAAGCGCCAAAGCGTGCCGTACCGAACCGAACCGTACCGTACCATGCAGTGGAAAAGCGCCATATGACGTCATTGACATTTTAAAAGACTTTTTAAAGCAAATGAGTGACTCTAAAAAATCTAACACCCAGCAATGAGTAATTTCTTTGCATCTCCTTTCGAATACAACATTCAAATTACTAGACAAAAAATGATATCCTGAGAAAAGTGGATTTTGAGGGGTATAGCTCCATAGACCTCCATTCATTCTGCACTCGTCCTGTGAGCACCCTCATATGGAACCAGAGTGGAACTGCAACCAGTTCAGAAGCCGGAAGTTTACTGAGTGAACGTTCTCTCCATATTAGACATTCTCTGGTTTTGGTATCTGCTTGATTTTGAGGGCTTCTCAACTGATTCAAGTTCTGTGTGTTATCTTCAACGTGGAAGTATACCCGAACTCCTGAACGAAAAGACACTTTTTCCTTGGATTAACCCTTGTTGAACAAACGTGGATGATGTTCTTCTAACATCTTAAACATCTACAATGGTGTGATAGACCAAGGACAATTGTGGTAACTCTGGACTTTGATATTGGATGCACATTTATAAGGTTTTGCTTCCAAATGCTCTGCCTCGTGTAATTTTGTCAAGACATGTTAAATGGTGAAAGAATGTATACTTTACTAAAGGGAAATATAACTGTTGGTAAATGGTGATTGATCCCTCCTCATTTATTTATGTGACCCTTAACGTTAGTGTTACAGTGTATGATTATGATTCAGACAGCATTATATGTCAGAAGTCAGATTTGATTGGAACAATCAGAATATTATCCAGTTCATCTGGTTGAAGATCGGAGTCACGCCGGTATGGAGTCGAGTTTGTTGAGGATCAGTGTCCGCTGTCGTGCCGATGAGGCCTTCACGGGGAGAGTTTAGTTGACACAATCTCTGCTGACCTTTCAGGGATGCGTTGTGGCCGTGTGTAGGCTCAGGTCCACGATCTGATCTGGATACGGCCCGGATCCGGCAGATTACAGTAACCCTCGGAATAAACAGACAGACTAACATTAGCGTAGATGCCATTCTTCTTATGATGTAACGAGTCCGCCCTCTCTGACTTGGGCATCACTGATACAGTTTATCAGTGGCTTCAGTCTTACATCACAGAAAGATCTTTCAAGGTTTCATGGAGAGGAGGGGTATCATCTAGTCACTGGAGTGCCTCAAAGCTCAGTGCTCGCTCCTCTTCTTTTCTCCATTTACACAGCTTAACTGGGAATGATCATAAATGCAGATGGCTTCTCCTACCACTGCTATGCAGAAGACATCAAGCTCTATCTGTGATTTCAACCTGATGATCCCACTGTCTCAGCTTGTATTTAGACATTTCTGCCTGGTCATGAGCATCATCTACAGGTCAGCCTTTCAAAGATGGAAATCCTTGTATCTCCTACAGACCCATCAGTTGACCACAACCTCACTGTGTAACTGGGGTCCACAACATTAACATCAACCAGGACAGCAAGGAACCTGTGGCTTGTGTTTGACGACCAAGTCTTTGTTTCCGGTAATATTTTGACAGCAGCTCGATCGTGCAGGTTTGCTCTCAGAAAATTGAACATCAGAAAAGTCATGATGCAGTGTCTACTGGCAGATGATCCAGAACACAGCAGCAAATCTGGTCTTCAACCAGCCTAAGAGAACCAATCACACCACTCCTGATCTCACTCAACTGGCTCACATTTGTTGCCAGATTCAGATTGAAGGTGTTAATGCTTGCTTTGAGAACTAGCATTGGAACCGCACCTCAGTATTCCAGCTTAAGCCAACTTCTGCCTCATATCCAAACATTTGCTCAAAACAGCATCTCATAACTAACTATCTTTGTCAACTCGGACGTCACAGTCTTTAGCAGCGTGTCCGAGCCGTGTGAGAAATTGTCTCACAGTGTTTTTGTGTGAGCGTCTTACTAATGCGGTTGCGGTGTGCACTCTCAACAAAGTGAGCATTAATAGCATCACAGCAGGGTCATAATCCATAGCTGTTGAATATTAACCATGTAAAGATATCTGAGGACACTTTCATACACACAGTTATAGCAGGCGATCTATTCCTGCTCCATAAAACCATTAGAGAAACTCTGAGATCAGTCTGAGAGGAGAAACAATCAAGACATTTGATAAGAAATGAACAACAAATGTCCTGAAGAGAGTTACAGGAGAGAGCAGAGACAAACACTTTCCAGATCTCATGACAAGATCAAAGATCAAAGCAAGATCACAGTTGCTTTAAGATGTTTTTAACATGTTATTGGTCAGTTTGTTTCTGTTGAAAGTCACACCAGTGACTTACAGGAAATTGAGGCCTACTGGAGCTCAAAGTGACAATGATCAAAGTGTGAATTAATCATCCAAAACAGAGTTAGATGATCACATGCATTAACACTGAATAAATATGCAGATATTTTTATAAACAAACTGCTTCAGTGTGTCCCATAGACATCGTCATTGTCTTGCTGCTCCCTCCCCGTTCTGTGATTGGTCCCCTCGCTGAGGCGAAAATCTGGTCCATGGAATCCAGACTGCCTAGCAGCGTGAATAAAATCGCGCTGCGCACAAGGCAGCATGGGGAAACCCAGGCTAGTCGATGGAAACAGTCAGTCTTCGAATGTTTCAGCAAGTCGTAAGTGTGTGTCCCCATCATTTTGTGTAGCAATCTAGTAAGGGAAGAGTCCCCCCTCCCAACACGTATCATTACGATCTGTGATAGCCCGTGCAACCTGGCCGATTTTGTACATTAGCCAACTTGGCATTTGGCCAACTTCCCTCCCACGTGAACCACCGTAAATTCAGGTAGGCTTTGACAACACAGGAGCACACGTTACCTTTTTTTGTCTTGGGAAATGAGAAATAGGACAACCCTTTCCCACTATTAGAACAATGTATCATTGCACACCTGCAAGGCATTTTTCTCCTTTTTCAATTTATATTGATAATTGGCACTATTGCGCGGAACATTGGTTGTTGTTGTTTTTTAAGGTGGCAATACTATACCGTATCCTGTATTTCCTAACACAAGAATAACACAAGTACTCAAATTCAATTTATTTTCTGCGTAAATTTCACAGTACATACATAACCATAGGCAGATAAATGTGCCACGAATCAAAAAAAAAAGTTGTTGCGTTAAAATAAAAATTGGGCGAAAAAGTCCGCCTTAACATTCTGGTCCCGCTTCGGGTGCCATCAATCGGTATCTCTGGTCGTAATCAGTCCTTCACTGACCAATCAGCATCCATTAGCAGAATGCTAGCGTGTTATGGGCAACCACAACCTGTAAGAAATCGAAAGGTCATAAGTACTCGTTCATTCAACTTTCAACCTATAACCCATGTTGAACTTGCAAAACCTACATTCAAATCTGAGATTTCTCAACGGCATTCGGGTGAAAGAGACAAATTTAGCCGCCTAGCTCCATAGACTCCCATTCATTTTGCACTCGGACGATCGCCCCCCAGTGGAACTCTGGTGGAACTACAACCAAAATTCGTTACAATATGACTTAAAGGGTTAGTTAACCCAAAAATGAAAATTATGTCATTAACGACTCACCCTCATGTCGTTCCAAGCCCGTAAGACCTCCGTTCATCTTCGGAACACAGTTTAAGATATTTTAGATTCAGTCCGAGAGCTCTCTGTCCCTCCATTGAAAATCTATGTACCATATACTGTCCTTGTCCATAAAGGCAATAAAGACATCATCAAAATAGTCCACGTGACCTCAGTGGGTTAGTTAGAATTTTTTGAAGCATCGAAAATACATTTTGTTCCAAAAATAACAAAAACCACGACTTTATTCAGCATTGTATTCTCTTCCGGTTCTGTTGTGGATCCGCGTTCAGTGACGCTGCTGACGTAAGACGCTGCTGACGTGTATCTGGTGCGCCCGAGCTTCGTTTACAGTCTGAGGGAGAGGCACGCTGTAAACAAAAAAATCTTCGCAAACATGTCTAAGGATTTCGACACAGGGGAAGACTTGCATTTTTTTTAACCAGACATATTTATTTGAACCCGAATACACGGACGCACCAGATAACACGTCAGCAGCGTCTTACGTCAGCAGCGTCACTGGACTCGTGAACGCGGATTGACAACAGAACCGGAAGAGAATACAATGCTGAATAAAGTCGTCGTTTTTGTTATTTTTGGAACAAAATGTATTTTCGATGCTTCAAAAAATTCTAACTAACCCACTGAGGTCACATGGACTACTTTGATGATGTCTTTATTGCCTTTATGGACAAGGACAGTATATGGTACATAGATTTTCAATGGAGGGACAGAGAGCTCTCGGACTGAATCTAAAATATCTTAAACTGTGTTCCGAAGATGAACGGAGGTCTTACGGGCTTGGAACGACATGAGGGTGAGTCGTTAATGACATAATTTTCATTTTTGGGTAAACTAACCCTTTAATAGGGTGTGGCCAGGCTTTCCGTAAAAAGGCTTTGCTCAGGCCCTGTTTACACGAGAACGATTCCGGGTGAAAACGTAAAAATATTTTATCAGATGTGCCTTACGTTTACACGACGACGGCGTTTTGGGGGCTTAAAAACGCAAAAAAGTGAACCCACGCCCCAGAGTGGAAATCTTAAAAACGCTCAGCCATCATAACGCGAGTTCCCGTCTAAAGAGTAAAAACGCAAATCTGCTCACAGTGGCTCTCGTTGCGTACGCGTTTACGTCACAGGTATGCGCCAGTACAGGAAAATAACAACCAACATGTCGCATTATTTCCATACGTCGGACCTTCGAGTTGCCCTAGAAGCTCTGATAAACGTACAAGAGTTTTTTCAGCAGTAGTACAAAATATTCTCAGATATTGGTGTTGTTGTGTGGCAGTGCTTCACATTGCCACCTAGCCGCCTGGAGTGCATACTACATCAAATTTCACACACATTTGCGTCACCATATATGCACGCGGATTTCCCCCCCATAACGCTCGTCTAAACGCAGAATAAAAAGTGATCACGCAACGCCACTTTTGCGTTTTCTCTTCAGATCGTTTCCTTGTAAACATAGGCTCAGTTTCTGTAATGAGATCCAGTGATTGTGTCTGTTACTCAAGAAAGCCACTAGATGGCGCTGTGTTCAGTATTATGTCACGAATGCTATGAAACGAGTAATGAAGAATAAAACCACATGTTGAAGTGTTCAGAGAAAATAAACAGACATGTTGAGACTGCACTGAGAAATATTTTATTCAAATGACTGAACACAACATGATATTAGGAGTGAACTCAAACTAAAAACAGCTCACTGGATATTTTCTCTTTTTCAGACCATTCTCTGTAAGTCAAGACACATTTATTTATATAGCGCTTTTTACAATACAGATTGTTTCAAAGCAGGTTTAAAGTGATAACAGGAAAATAATTCAAAAAAATTTTGTTTACAAAAGAAAATAACGTCACAGTCCAGCTTAGGTAAATTCAGTGATATTTCATTTTTGTTGTCAAAAAGTATATATATAGCCGCTCTGGAGAAAACCATGCCATTGTCCAGCTAAGTTAAGTTGTCATATAATGGTGTCAATGCAGGCAGATCAATAATGTTGTTGAATATTAAATTAAATGTCCTCTACTAAGCAAGCCAATGGTGAAAACGGTGACAGTGGCAAGGAAACAAAATCCATCAATTCTGAATATTATCCAGTTCATCTGGTTGAAGATCGGAGTCACGCCGGTATGGTCGAGTTTGTTGAGGATCAGTGTCGGCTGTCGTGTTGTCGATGAGGCCTTCACAGGGGAGAGTCTAGTTCACACAATCTCTGCTGACACTTCAGGGATGCGTTGTGGTCGTGTCTAGGCTCAGGGGTCCGTTCTTCGTAGGCTACGTTGCTAACTTACTTAGCTGGATTTGACTGTTGCCGATTTGGCATGATCTTAGATTGTTTGGTTCTTCGATGCTCATCCTGGACTTGCTGTCATAGCAACAGGTGCGTAAGCTTAAACCTGCTCGCGAGCAGGCTTGTTTCATGTAAACAGGATTAGATTGTGTCTTCATAAGCGGAGTTGATACGGGAAGTCCTTTAGCGCAGCGCAATAGTGTAGGCTACTTTCTGAGAGATATATTTTTTTCTTGTGACTCGTAAGGGGGTCGTTTACAGTAGGCTATTAATTTGTTGGAAATGCACATTAATATTCGACTCGTCGGAGTCGGGCTTTAACAATGGCACAAACTGTTTGCATTGCCCTAAGATTCATTGCGAATGGCTCTTTCTTTTACACTATTGGAGATATTGCAGACTTTGAGGTGCTCCCTGGCGTTTTGATTAAACATTAAAATTCAGCATAAACTTCGACTCTTGCTCTTCAGTCTTACTTCACAGAAAGATCTTTCAAGCTTTCATGGAGAGGAGGGGTATCATCTAGTTACTGGAGTGCCTCAAGGCTCAGTGCTCGCTCCTCTTCTTTTCTCCATTTACACAGCTTCACTGGGAATGATCATACATGTGCATGGCTTCTCCTACCACTGCTATATGCAGAAGACATGAAGCTCTATCTGTAATTTCAACCTGATGATCCCACTGTCTCAGCTTGTATTCAGACATTTCTGCCTGGATGAAGGAGCATCATCTATAGGTCAGCCTTGCAAAGGTGGATATCCTTGTTTCTCCTACAGACCCATCAGTTGACCACAATCTCACTGTGTAACTGGGGTCCACAACACTAACACCAACCAGGACAGCAAGGAACCTGTGGCTTGTGTTTGACGACTAACTCTGTGTTTCCACTCATATTTCGACAGCAGCTCGATCGTGCAGGTTTGCATTCAGAAAATTGAACATCAGAATAGTCTGATGCAGTTTCTACTGGCAGATGATCCAGAACACAGCAGCAAATCTGGTCTTCAACCAGCTTAACAGAACCAATCACACCACTCCTGATCTCACTCAACTGGCTCACATTTGTTGCCAGATTCAGATTGAAGGTGTTAATGCTTGCTTTGAGAACTTGCATCATCTCCATACCTCAGTATTCCAGCTTAAGCCAACTTCTGCCTCATATCCAAACATTTGCTCACGTCCAAACATTTGCTCAAAACAGCATCTCATAACTGATTACCTTTGTCAACTCTGACGTCACAGTCTTTAGCAGAGTAGAGGGCAGAGCCAAACACTCACAGGATCTCATGACAAGATCAAACTGTTGCTTTAAGATGTTTAAAGCAACAATGTTTCTGTTGAATGTCACATTATTAACTTACAGGAAATTGAGGCCTACTGGAGCTCAAAAGTGACAATGATCAAATTGAAGGTGTTAATGCTTGCTTTGAGAACTAGCATCATCTCCATACGTCAGTATTTCCAGAGTTGAATTGTTTTTTTAGTCAAATTATTTCTTTATTGGCACGTCTCATATCGAAACATTTGCTCAAAACAGCATCTCGTAACTGATTATCTTTGTCAACTCTGACATCGTAGTCCCTAGCAGCGTGTCTGAGCCATGTGAGAAACTGTCTCTCAGTGTTCGTCTCACTATTGCTGTGTTCACTCTGAAGAAAGCCATTGACTTACAGGAAGTTTAGGACTGGAACTCAAAGTGTGAATGATCAAAGTGTGAATTAATCATCCAAAATAGAGCTAGATGTGCTAGACGGTCACATGCATTAACACTCAAAGATGTGCAGTTATTTTAACTGATTGTAGAGTTTCACGTCACTTTTCATTTTATTACTGAACCAGTTTTGAACAGTTTGTCTTTTTATATTTGTGGACTGAAACCGTTGAAGATGTTTCTCCCTGTTTTGCTCTGTTTGTGTTTGTGGCGTTTGGTTGGTGAGTTTTAAATGTGTTTTTATGACTTCAGTTGTTTCAGTTCTGATACCATGTGATAAATTACTGGTTAAATTAGTTTGAGAGGATCAACATTCACTGTTATTCTCATATAGAAATAATTGAACTATGATTTTACTGTCAGATCAAGTTTGAATTCAGCTCTAAACTCAGTTATTATGGATTAAATAAAATAATGTAAATATGAAGCTCAGATAATCAACAGCATTAGTTTTAGTATCACGTTAAACATTAAAGTAAAAGTTTTTAGTTATTTTAGTTATTTTTTTTAGTTATTGTTCTATTTATAAATATATTTCTCTTTTCATTCATCATCTTTTGTCTTTGTGCTGCAGAATATTGTTAATTTTACATTTAGTGAAGTATTTTAGTGAAGCTGCATCAAACAAACATTGTGATTTTAAAGCTGTAATCTGTGAAAAACTCTGTTCTTCAGGAGTGTTTGCTGATGAGTTAGTGTCAGTTATGGAGCGAGATTCAGTCTCTCTAAACTCTGATCTTACTGAAATGAAGGATGATGATGTGATTCAGTGGAGGTTTGGAGATAAAAACACATTAATAGCTGAAATCAATAAATGGTCCGACAGAATCACTGTATATGATGATGTTCTTGATGGGAGATTCAGAGACAGACTGAAGCTGGACAATCAAACTGGATCTCTGACCATCACAAACACCAGAACTGAACATGCCGGAGTTTATAAACTACAGATCAACAGTGAGAGAAAGAGTTTCAGGCTCTTTGTCTACGGTGAGTCAAATATTTGTTTCACTTGTTTTATATTTTAATCACCACAAATATACCATTAATAATTCAAACTCTATTTTGCTTTTGGTGTTTAATGATGATATTCATTTCAAATTTAAATTTCAACGTCTTAATCTGTGACGAACCCAGTGTGTGTGTGTGTGTGTGTGTGTGTTTGGTTGATTCAAGACTGAAGTCAGTGTTTGAGGGAGATTCAGTCTCTCTAAACTCTGATCTTACTGAAATGAAGGATGATGATGTGATTCAGTGGAGGTTTGGAGATAAAAACACATTAATAGCTGAAATCAATGTAACGGCCGATAGAATCACTGTATATGATGATGTTCATGATGGGAGATTCAGAGACAGACTGAAGCTGGACAAACAAACTGGATCTCTGACCATCACAAACACCAGAACTGAACATGATGGATATTATATACTACAGATCAACAGTGAGATCAAGTTTTTCATTCTCACTGTCATTGGTGAGTTC
Source organism: Gila orcuttii (assembly GCA_026230005.1). Taxonomy (NCBI): domain Eukaryota; kingdom Metazoa; phylum Chordata; class Actinopteri; order Cypriniformes; family Leuciscidae; genus Gila; species Gila orcuttii. The sequence goes on along the minus strand of JAPDVR010000020.1, from coordinate 4,794,737 downwards.
AAAAACGGTTACACCTTTTTTTTAATTACACAATTTAAATGAATTCATACACCATTTTGTTTTTGTTATTTTATATAGTTTATTTTTAATGTAAATTTTAAACCATTCAATTTAGTAAATCATTATAAAGTTATTTAACAGTATTAATCTCTGACAAACCCTGTTTCTGTTTGTTCTCCGTGTGTTTGACAGATGAAGTGGAGTCAGTGTCAGTGATTGAGGGAGATTCAGTCTCTCTAAACTCTGATCTTACTGAAATGAAGGATGATGATGCGATTCAATGGAGGTTTGGAGATGAAAACACATTAATAGCTAAAATCAATAAACGGTCCGACAGATTCACTGTATATGATGATGTTCTTGATGGGAGATTCAGAGACAGACTGAAGCTGGACAATCAAACTGGATCTCTGACCATCACAAACACCACAACTAAACATGCTGGAGATTATGTGCTAATGATGAAAGGAAGATTCTCATCAAAAGCATTCAGAGTTTCTGTCTATGGTGAGTAGAGATCATTTGTCTTCTCCTTCAAATATTATTATTCACTATTTACATATTGAATTGTTGAATCGTTTATAGTTTGAGATCACAGACAGTATAAAAACTCACTTGGAACCGAATATAAGATTGTTAATTAAATTTGATCATATTTCTGTTTATTCATAAATATTAGTTGATGTCAGCGCTGATATTAGTGTTTATTGACTGATCTGATCTCAGTTTGATGTGTTTATTCCTCAGACTCTGTCCACTGTTGTAGTCCTACTGAAGCTGTGATCCGATTGGTCCTCTCTGCTCTGGTGGGCGTGGCTACTGTCATCATTCTGGTTTATGACATCAGATCCAGAAGAGCTGAAGGAGATCAAGCACATATTCACACATCAGGTACATGATTGATGATGTCATTTCTCACAAACTGATTTTGAATATATATATATATATATATATATATATATATATATATATATATATATATATATATATATATATATCTGTGAGATTTATTAATGTTTGGCTTTTTATGTTCATCTTTTTTAGGAAGTATTGAAATCTAAAGAAGAACGCTGAACTTTTTTTTGTTCTTCTAGTGTTTTTTTTTCATAATAAATACTGAATAATTGAGCTTGACGACTTTTTAGATTTAAAAAAAAATCTTATTTGTAAGGCTTTATTGTTTATATTTCTCTCAGATACAAAAAATGAATAAAGAGACACAGATCTCACTATATTACTGCTGTATATTTGCTGTATTTGCTTGTATTTATCAATAAAGTTTCTCACTCTGAGGTTCAAGAGTCTCTCCATATTTTATTACATTTATTATGTTGAGCGCCTCGTGGAGGAATACTAACTTTATGTATATTTTAAAGCTTTCAGAAGTTTGGAACATATAAAGCATTACATTGTTAAAATATTATTTAACAATACTGATAGGCCTACTGTTTTTCTATCTACAATAATAAACAAACAACTTCCACCGGCTTCTCTTTTATCCTGAGAATAATAGTGATTTGGGAAACATTATAATATACATTGTAAACACAGTGAAATACATAAACACAACATATCGATCCTCCGTTTCCTCCAACAGGCAATGATAAAGTCTTTGAATCTCTAGTGTGATTTGTCTCTGTGGTCTCGTCTGAGGAGCAACACCTCCATCTAGTGACTCACCCTGAACTGACATGTTATCAGGAGTTCCCTTTCAAGGGAACTCGAGCTGCGTCAAGCTGTGGGAACGCCTCTGCGTTGTGCGTCCTGAAGCACGTATGGAATCAGCCCAATGGAGAGATGGAACGTCATAGGCGGGTGACGTCATCGACCAGGAAACTATAAAGCACCCCATAAACACAAGCGCAATAGCTTCTGTGCCTTCAGTCGCGCTATATGTGAATCTGTCCCTGTGTGAATATTGTCTGTCCTTACATACTCTGCACCACATAAACAATTTATATATATATATATATATTAAGAGAGATATGGCAAACAAACAGCAGTTTAGGGAGTGTGTCCCTCCCTGCTCGCGTTATTTAACGAGTGGGGATACACACGTTCTTTGTGTTGTTTGTTTGGGAGTGTAGCATGCCCAGTCAGCTCTCGAGGGAGCTGATTGTGAGCATTGCGAGCGTCTGCCATTGAGGACGCTCCGCTCCCGCCGGGCGCTCTTCGAGGAGAGCGGTTCGGTGCGCGCTCCCCGCGGTTCGGGTCCCGCTCTTGCCGAGGCAGAGCGACGACGCGTATCGTGGGGATCGCATATGGATCTCTCAGCGGGGTTAGAGACGGGCTCTGCCTTATCTCTCCCTTCACCTGTGAGATCCAGTGCCTCAGTCCCGTGTTCGAAGCACGCGCTGCGGTTTCTTCCGCTCGGGCTGAGGCACCAGTGTTGCTTCTATCCAGTTCTGAGGAACTGGATGTTGCTAGTATATATGAGGGAGATGTGGAGGATTCGCCACCTTACACTCCCGAAAGCGATGAGCTAGTGGAGGTATTAACAAGAGCTGTAGAAAAACTCAGCATTGTATGGCCAGTGACTAGACAGGAGTCTGTTTCTAAATTAAAATTAGATGAGAGATTTTCGCCGTCACGAGTGCAACCTCCACGCCGGTGCGTGCCGTCTTTTTTTTCCCGATCTCCACACTGAGGTGTCGAAATCGTGGGAAAAACCGGTGTCATATAGAGAAAATGTTTAGTCCCCAGACTTCAACATATTCCAATATTGTGGGGGATAAATCATATGGTTGTTCGGCAATGCCTCGCGTGGTAGAGACGCTTGCGAATTTTCTCTCCCTTGAGGCTGCGTCATCTGTTAAGGCACCGGCATTACCCACCAAGCCTCTTAGGAATATTTCGTTTTTTGTGGGTAAAGCGTATTCGGCAGCAGGTCATGTCTACATACTATGTCTATTATGAAAAAAAAAACAAAAAAACGGGCATACCAGGCTGACCTGCTGAGGGACGTGAGTGAGAGTGAGGAGGTCAGTCCTGACGTGGTTCGCGAACTGCGTCAGGCGACTGATTTTTCCCTGCGTGGCCGTAGAAAGACATCTGTGGTTAAATCAGACAAATATAAAAGGGAAAGGAAAAGCTTTCCTTTTAGACACTCCTCTCTCCCCCCTGGGTTTATTTGGCGATGCTGTAAATTCTGTCATCGATAAATTCCAGGAGAAGGAAAAGCAAACAACAGCTTTTAACAAATTTCTCCCTTTTAAAAATTCATGTCCCTGGGACTGCTGGGCGGGAGCAGGCCCGGCCGTCTGCGAGCTCATCACATAGGGCGCTGAAGCAGAGTGTCGCGTCTCGTGCTCCCCCTGCTGGACAGTGGGCTCAGCCGCGGCACTCTCAGCCGAAATCTCCCAGTAATAGAACTGATCTGAGGACAGTTATATTAGCTAAGAAGGCTTCGGCTAAGAATGAGTCCTGGCGCCACGGCGCGCAGGACACTGAGGGTGGTTCCCACTGAGGCGGAAAGGTGTTCACCTCTTTCTACGGTGCCCATTCCTCCTCGGAGCCCTCAGGGGCCCGTTCTGCCAACCCCGCCTTAATGCCGGGGCGCAGACGGTCCCAACGAGCGATTTCCCGAGGGACGCTCGCTCCCTCTGAGGAGGGTTTCAGAGCGGTTAAACCAGTTGTTCCCTGCCGGTTTGCCGTTACAGGGCGCTGCGTTTGCTGCTCAAGTTACACCAGAGGCCAGTCTCGAGAGACTGGTACCCTTAGTAGAATTTCTGGCAGAGGGGAAAAGCCTTCCAAAAATATCTCATTGGGTCCTGCAGACAATAGAAAAGGATTATGCTATCCAATTCAGGTGTAGTCCACCAAGATTCAGAGGGGTTCTGCCTACAGTGGTGGGCCCCGAGCAGGCTCTGGTTATGGAACAAAAGGTGAAAGCACTCCTTCAAAAGGAGGCTATAGAACGGGTTCCTCCTCCCAGTGTGGAGTCAGGCTATTATGGCCGATATTTCATCGTTCCAAAGTAGGATGGGGGGTTGCGTCCAATTTTAGACCTGCGCCTATTGAATTGCTCGGTAGGGAAGCCAAAATTCAGGTTGCTCTCTATCAAGCAGATCGTGTCACAGATCAGATCCGAGGACTGGTCTGTCACGATAGATCTAAGGGACCACGCGTACTTCCACATTTCCATCCTTCCACAACACAGGAAGTTCCTGAGGTTCGCCTTCGGTGGCGAGGTGTACCAGCACAGGGTTCTTCCGTTTGACCTAGCTTTATCTCCCCGCACTTTCACGATGGTGGTTCGGCATCGAGATTTCGTTCTCGTTTATATCAGGAAGTTGGGGTTAAGGCTGAACGCAAAGAAAAGTGTATTATCTCATTCTCAGAAGACCACTTTTCTGGGTGTTGTTTGGGTTTCGGTTTCGATGCAGGCGCGACTCGCTCCGACCCGCATCGCTTCGATTCTCTCAGCTGTGAAACAAGTAAAGCTAGGCCAGCTACTTACTGTAATACAGTTTTAGAGACTGTCGGGTCTGATGGCAGCAGCGTCCAACGTTATACCTTGCGGCCTGTTGTACATGAGACCGCTACAGTGGTGGCTCAGGACCAAGGGATTCTCCCCGAGGGGAAATCCGCTCCGCACGGTCAAAGTCACGCGGCGCTGCCTTCGTGCTCTGGTCATGTGGAAAGAAACTTGGTTCCTGTTCAAAGGTCCTGTGCTGGGTCGCGTGGCGCTAATGGCGGATGCTTCCCTCACAGGGTGGGGGGCGGTCACAAGTGGTCGTCCAGCCCAAGGTCTGTCTCAGGACCATCATCTATCATGGCTTATAAATTGTCTAGAGATGTTGGCGGTGTTCCAGGCTCTGAAACACTTCCTAGCAGACCTGAGAGGTCATCATGTGTTAGTTCAGTCAGACAACACGTCGGTGGTCTCTTATATAAATCATCAGGGGAGCCTGCGGTTTCGCCGGCTTTACAAGTTGGCCCGTCAGATCCTCCTGTGGTCCCAAGGGAGGTTACTATCTCTGAGAGCAATGTATCTTCCTGGGTATTTGAATGTGGTAGCAGACTCCCTGTCGAGGCAGGGGCCGAGGCCGGGGGGTTGGAGTCTCCACTCCGAGGTGGTGGAGCTCCTTTGGTGAGTTTCGGTCGCGCCGAGGTGGACCTATTCACTTCCAAGGTGACCACGCACTGTCATCTGTGGTTTTCCATCAGCCATCCAGCCCCTCTGAGGTTGGACGCTATGGGGCAGCCGTGGCCGAGGTCACGTCTGTTCACCTTTTCCCCGATTGCTCTGCTACCTGGAGTTCTGGAGAGGGTTCGCCGGGACGGGGTCAGCCTACTACTAGTAGCCCCGTTCTGGCCAGCCCGAGTATGGTTTGCGGACCTGATTTCTCTCCTGGACGGTTCTCCTTTGGAGCTCCCGGTCAGGAGGGATCTACTCTCTCAGGCGGGCAGCATGATATTTCACCCCCGCCCAGTACTGTGGGCTTGGCCTCCGAGGGGGCCCAGCTCATGAACTCTGGTCTCTCAACCGAGGTTGTTGAGACCATTCTTCACTCCAGAGCTCCATCCGCGAGGAAGCTTTATGCCTTGAAGTGAAAACTTTTCACTTCTTGGTGTGGAGAACACCTGCAGGACCCGGTTAACGGCCCAGTGGGTGCAGTGCTGGAATTCCTGCAGGAGCGCTTCTCCACAGGGCTATCCCCCTCCACACTAAAGGTTTATGTGGCGGCACTGGCTGCTCACCACGTCCCTTTCAGTGGAGTTTCTCTGGGGAGACACCCGCTTATAACTCGTTTCCTTCGTGGCACATTGAGGCTGAGGCCAGCAGTTCGTACGAGGGTGCCGGCCTGGGATCTGGCCATCGTATTAGAAGGTCTTTCCCAAGCTCCTCTTGAACCTATCGAAGAAGTTCCTGAGAAGTTTCTCACGTTTAAGACTATCTTTCTTCTTGCTATCTCCTCACTAAAGAGAATCGGTGATTTGCAGGCTCTGTCGGTTTCACCCTTGTGCCTGGAATTTTCGCCTGGCATGGTTAAGGCTTTTTTGCGTCCTAGACCAGGTTACGTTCCCTAGGTCCCTACTAATGTTGTTAGACCTACAGTTCTGCAGGCCTTCTGTCCTCCTCCATTTCTGTCGTCTGACCAGGAGAAACTTAATTTACTCTGCCCTGTTAGGGTGTTAGACGCCTATATCCACAGAACTGCCCTGTGGAGGAAGTCAGAACAACTATTTGCGTGTTTTGGGCCACCCAAGAAGGGGTGTCCCGTGTCTAAACAGAGAATAAGCAAGTGTGTGGTCGAGGCTATCTCACTTGCCTATGAGTCGGCTGGTCAGCCTTCACCTTGGCTGTACGAGCCCACTCTATCAGGAGTATGGCGGCTTCTAAAGCCTTATTGTCAGGAGTTTCCCTCAGTGACGTTTGTGATGCGGCTGGATGGTCTTCACCGCATACTTTCATTAAGATCTATGACCTAGACTTAATTCCTTCCCCTGGGGCACAGGTGCTCTCGCCCTCTGTGCGCTAGTTCTCACATGGCGGTCACTTGGTCCTATGGCTACGTGGGTATTAGCGTTCCCACAGCTTGACGCAGCTCGAGTTCCCTTGAAAGGGAACGTCTCGGTTACGTATGTAACCTTAGTTCCCTGATAGGGAACGAGACGCTGCGTCATTCCACCATACTCCCGGCATTCCCGCTAGCGCTTCCTTCAGGCCTATCAGAAGCTATTGCGCTTGTGTTTATGGGGTGCTTTATAGTTTCCTGGTCGATGACGTCACCCGCCTATGACGTTCCATCTCTCCATTGGGCTGATTCCATACGTGCTTCAGGACGCACAACGCAGAGGCGTTCCCACAGCTTGATGCAGCGTCTCGTTCCCTATCAGGGAACTAAGGTTACATACGTAACCGAGACGTTATTTACTCAGTCTCTGTAATGAGATCCAGTGATTGTGTCTGTTACTCAAGAAAAAAACTAGATGGCGCTGTGTTCACTATTATGTGGCGAATACTATGAAATGAGTAATGAAGAATAAAACAACATATAGAGGGAATGCATTAACGTCACTTTCCCGCCGGAACACGCCCCCTCAGCCGGACTGAGTGGCAGAAGAGCTGCTGCGTGACTGGATTTAATAGATGAAACTGCGAAAACGCGAGTAAAACAAACGATTATCAGTTTAAACTAAAGATTGGACTCAATATAGTGTCCCTTACAACTTACTAAAGATCCAGTGATCCATGGATATTGACATGCAGCCAGGAATCGTGTTTCCTGACATTTATATGTGCCTGATTTCGACACCGGGGAAATACATACAGCAAATTTGCCTGTGTACATATATGAATGCAGATGCAGGGAACTATTATCCCCTTTTGGGAGATTTAACATGTATGATTATCTGGGTCAAACCCGTATGAATAATTATTAATTGAAAAATTACTAATTTTTGAATACATATCCCCAAAGCCTGACCCAGGTTCCTTACACCGCTTTTTGTCATTCAACGTCTTCTCCAAGTCTTCTATTTCGTCTTGTGCCTGGGCCCATTTCTCAAAATTGCCATATTCACCATACAAATTAAACGATATGCAAAAATCATCCATTTAGCCTACCTAAATAAACGTTTTCATATGTGTCTCTCACTCTGTTTGCAAGTGTAACTGTGTTACTATGGTTACCAATGATTATAGTAGCGGATTAATTTCGAACTGTAATCAAACTGACTGGAACTACCTGTGCATTAAACGGTTTTACTGCACACCTTCCAGCCAATCAGAATCGAGTATTTAATAGCTGAATTCAATAAACGGGCCGACAGAATCACTGTATATGATGATGTTCTTGATGGGAGATTCAGAGACAGACTGAAGCTGGACAATCAAACTGGATCTCTGACCATCACAAACACCAGAACTGAACATGATTTCGACACCGGGGAAAAACATACAGCAAATTTGCCTGTGAACGCTTTATATAAATACAATATAGGCAGGTCTAAATCCAGGTGATCACTTATATCAATGTTATATATATCATCATATCGTCTAGACTTAAAACTTGTATAGTTTTTTGTCAGTGTTTATTTAAAAATGTCAAATTATACAGAATATACAGTGGTAAATATTTGATTGATGAGTTGTCACTACAATATATAGCAATACAATATATAGAGAATGATTTTACCACTAAATTCAGCATATTGACACAAAAATGATAACTGCAAATCCACCTTTCGCTGCCTGGAGTCCAGTTGTTTCTATGAATTGCAGCGATCTATTTGCTTCTCTGTTCTGTTGCTTTCGGTAGTCTGTAAAAATATACCTCATATTTCTTGTCAAATCTAGTTGTACAGTCAGTCTCAAAGCTCTTTCCCGTTTTAGACGCGTTTTGTGTGTTTTTCCGCAGCATTCACGCTGAAAACCAATGCTGCCGCTCAGTGTTTTTGCCACTTAGTGGGCGTAACCGCAGTCACTCCGGCCAACGGTGATGTCACGTGCATACCCTCTATTGAAGTGTTCAGAGAAAATAAACAGACATGTTGAGACTGCACTGAGAAATGTTTTATTCAAATCACTGAACAAAACATGATACCAGGAGTGAACTCAAACTAAAAACAGCTCACTGGATATTTTCTCTTTTTCAGACCATACTCTGTAAGTCTCAACATGTGGGTGGTGGTGGTGCAGTGGATAAGACACATGCCTTTGGTGTGAGAGACCCGGGTTCGAATCCACTGTGAGACACCAATGTGTCCCTGAGCAAGACACTTAACCTCTAGTTGCTCCAGAGGCGTGCGACCTCTGACATATAGCAATTGTAAGTCGCTTTGGATAAAAGCGTCAGCTAAATGAATAAATGTAAATGTAATGTAAGTCAACCCAGATAGCAGACCAACACTGAATCAACATTGAATCAATGTTAATGCATTAACCAAACGATCATTGAATCAATGTTGAAATTTACCATTGATTTTTCATCAGGTTTGCACCCTGAAATAATGTTATTTCAACAATGAAAAATCAATCAAGATGGACATAAAATCAATGTTTTTTCATCCTTAATTAATCATTTATTTAACATTGAATCAACATAGAAACAATATCAAATCGATCTTGCTTTATGTACAGCAGGATTCTATGCCAGTCAATTGTCTATTTTTACTAATTTCAATCATCAATCTCTACGTCGTGCATTAAAATATATACCACGGTTATTTGCCAAGTTAAAAATAAGATAAAGCTGTAACTGATGTTTACAGTGTAATTTTTTAACAGACGTGTAAAAATGACGGTTATTTTCTTAAGTTACGGCTCGTTAGTTCTAGCACTCCGTCCGCTTTAAATAAAGTAGAGCCATCGGATTGCTTTTATTTGAATGAATTATCACATTTATTTAAATTCATTATTAAAAGAGAGAGACAAAGAACTGAAAGAGTCCCAATTGCCAAGGTAGTTGACCCCATCGGCTCCCTGGTGAACCACATTTCGGTGCTCTCGGGTTTGCACAGAGGGATGCGTCTCGGATGCAAATAGAACACTCCGGCATTTTCTGGACACTTTGACAGATATTTTTTAAAGCCGTCCATGGGACAAAGTGGGTCGCCGGGGCTCGCAAACATAAATCCTCGTAAATTTTCCCTATCCGATGCGGTGGGATCCTTGTGGTTTTTTGTCTCTGGGTTATGCGCCAGGGTCAGGTACTCTTTCCCATTCTCGTCTTGCCGGAGAACGAAAGACTCTTTTGATAGGTTACGGTTTCCTTCTCTTCCCCTCCGTACAAAACACAGCTGTATGTCAAACCAAACTTTTCTTACTTTTAGCAACTTTTCTTAAGTCCTGTGGGTGTAAAAGGGGAGAGTGCAGGTGCATTTCTAATTTTCTCCAAGTCAGACTTAGTAATACGCGTTTGATGAACGCTGGTGTCTTTTCCATTTTTCCTGTAGCGCTTTAAAACTGATTTAAAGATGACATTTCTTGACTTGAAAGCTTTATCACTTATAATGTTGTATTTTGTAATGTGACAGTTTATACCTGCTCTGAGACACATCAAACTTGCAACACTGTATTCGCGTCCAGCGGTAGACTGAACAGAGGCATAAAACTCCCGCAATTTCTCATTTAAAAGAGAAGCAGAGTAGGTCTCGAAATCACAATTTTTCTGTCTTTGGCGCAAAATGTCACTGAAAGTGTTAACTGCCCATTTAGTTGTCTTTTTCGTATTGACATCATCTTTGTCGTCTTCGATCTTATCTAGCTCTGTCGGTGTTAATTCTTTGTGCCACTGTAGGGTATCTGGACTCTGTCAGTTGGGACTCATTCAAATCCACAGTTGAAAAGCTTTTAATCTTTGACCTCCACGCTGGTAATTCACCAGCAAGCGCCAGGAAGTCTGTCCCTAATGGCGTTCATTGACACTTTCATAACGAACTGAGTTAAAACCAAGCCTCCCCTTTTCCAGCAAGAAGGAACTTGTGTACAACACACACACACAGATTGTTGGTTTTGTCTAGTGAATAGTCCGGCAAACTCACTCTCCCAGCAGGGGTCTGTCTAACTTCCCTCGAAGCTAACACCACTGGCAGAACTCGGACACTCACAGAATCCTGTTACAATAGATAAGGATTTTTACGACCTCTAAAAGGGAATTCCTGAGAGATGTGACACTCACTTAATTCTCCTGAGGAGGAGAAATAAACCCTGTTAATCTTATATATTATATATATATATAAAACCACTTGAGAAATGTATAAACATGTATCTAATTTTCACATCTCATGATTTTCCTTCGGATGTTGTTTTGGCCTTTGTTTTCTTGTAAACTCTAATGGGTAAATGTTTTAGACTTTGCATACAAATATGTGAACCATATTTGGTCTCTAAAAATTCCAATCTTCGTTCCCCATTTGTTAATTTACATTACATTTTGTTAACTTTGTGACACATGGGTATTATAAGAATCTTGAAGATTCTTTCTCTTAAACACCCAATGAAATTACAGATTCAAATGTGCTGTCTGAACACAAAGAGTCATAAAATCTCCCTCCAAAGGGACCACTTCGGATTGGCTCACATACCCCCAGAGGGTGTGACATCTTCACCCTTTTAACCTGTTAAGGTTCAAGGGTACTTTTGAAAAATCCCCAGAAATGGCATACCCAAACTTAAACAGATACAGTTCATGAACCCTTTGCACTAAAAGCACAAGTATGATCTCATTTGAAAGCTGACACCTAGTAGTTTATTGTAAATGTAGAATTAATTATTGTCATAATGAATTTTTTTTTTTTAAATAGCTTCAAAGTTTTGTAAAGTTATTAGAAATTTATTTTTATGAAACATCTTCATGAAAATAAAATTGAAGTTGGCCCTGGAGCAATCTAGAAATGCACTGCAGCTAAAGCCATATGTGTGACCATTTTATATTTAAAATCTGAAAATGATAAGTCTAAAACTCTGTATTTAGTTAAATGTTTTTCAAGATCATGTCAAATTACTTTATTTTGATGAGACTCTAAAATGCAAACTGATGTTTAGTCATCTTCTCAATCATCTATTCAGTCTATTGTCTCTATTATTTTGTGGTGCAAACGAGCCCCATTCAGTGTGAGTCTCCCCTGCACACATTCACACCTCTCCAGACTGGTTATGGCTCTAAATATGCATCTCTTTTGTCTGCATTATAGCTACTAACGACTGGCTATTCACAGGCTATTCATAGGGTTTCAAACTCTAACTTCTTTTATCAAAGTTCTCACTAAATATTTGAAACTGGTATCAAATGCACTGAAACATTTCAGTAAGCATTCCTATTTAGAAAAAAATCATAAAACAATAACTGCTAGTGGCAGGTGCACCTGGGCTAGCTAGCATGTTAGCTTAGCACACCATCAATACACGACCATTTATGAGATTAAAACTATGCTTGTGCTCCAAACTTACTTTATAACGCAGGTCGAGTGTTTTAAATAATCTTCTGTGATCTAATTTGGCTTCAGATTAAAAAAAGTCCGACAGAAAATGTATTATTTATAGTGTTCTGCACGATGATGAAATCTATATCGATTAGCATTACATTATAAATATAATCTATTATTATGAAATACCTGGCATGGCTTGAAGAACACAGGTAACTCAAATATCATTGCAATCATGTTTATTGTCTTCAAAACATCTTTATCTGCATGTTACAGCGATCTCTGTCAGCTACTTTCTGTATCAATGACGTACTGGAATGTCACATGACTAAGCTTCTTCTTCATGAGCAATATTTGGACTGTTATTGTGCATATAGCGCCCTCAGGCTATTGGTATGAATTGAAAACACAGCACATCTCAGTAAGAAGCGATCATAATGATTACATCGACGCATTTGGGTATAAATTCAATAAATATTATTCCTGTCTATAGAAATATGATGTGAATCTATGAGAATATATCAATATTTCTCCAAGTCTGCACATTTTTGAGCTAAAGCCCTGAGGGACGATGTTTTGTGAATCGCTGTCATGACGACAGCACGGAGTGTTTTTTATGAATGGACCAGTTGACGCTCATAATTCATATTAAAGGTATCGACTCATTTTTTCATTTCATAACTCCTGACACAAATTAAGACATAACTGTCACTATAAGTTTCTCAGAATACAATAGTGGTCAAATACTGAATCTTGAGTATTATATCTTTTTAACCATGTATAGTTTGTCACGGTATAACATTAAATCTGATAGTAAATTTGAACTAAATAAACAAAAAACGCGTCAGAGCGCCGGCGCACTGATGAAGGCTAAGAGGTTAAATGACTGATCAAGATCAGTCTCTCCCTCTCTTCCTCTCTCCTCCTCCTCGCATCATGTAACGGCTTCGCGATCCCCCTCTGGGGATCTTCTCCTTTGTTTGTTTAAGTTTTATTTTTCCTTTCTACTTTGTTAATTTTCTCAGACGAGTAAGTGAACTTAGCCTGAATTGTTTCTTTGGTAATTTAAGACTGTTAAACCTTCGTTTGAAAGTGCGCGCTCCGGACCCATTTGCAGGCCACGGGACTCTTCCACGGAACACATCCACCTGCCTTCGAAGCAGCCACACAACGAGCCAGTGCAAGTATACATTCGTATCGAGCTATTTAGAGCATTAAGATGTGTTTCTCCGTGTTGTTTCTCAAAGGTTTTAAGGTCTGTAATTTGCCACTGATCCTTCCAGATTCTCTCTCTCTCTCTTACTTCGTTCTCCTCTTCCTCTTCACCATGTAACTGCTTCGCGTCCCCCTCCGGGGATCTTTTCCATTGGTTGTTTGTTTCTTTAAGTTTTTATTTTCCATTTTCGAATTCTCCTTTGTTCATTTCCACCGACGAGTGAAATTAACTTAGCCTGAATTATCAACCGGCAACTTCACCTCAAACGGAGATTCAAAATCGCCGCGCTTGGCTCGCTCTGGAACAACAAGTGAACACGTGACGCTCCCAGGATCGAGACACACACGCCTTCTTCATATCAGCCACACAAAAGAGCTATATATGTGCAAGTGTTTCGTTTACTAAGCTTTCATAGCATTAAGATTTGTTTACCCCCGTTTAGGGTGATGTTGATTTCTGGTGATGTCTCAGAGGGTTTTGTCCAGGTGAATTTTGCAAAACTGTGATCCTTACGGATCTCTCTCTCTCATTCTCTCTCTAATTCTCTCTCTCTCTTTATTGATGCATTCTCTTTCATTGTCGTTGTATTTTGTTGTAAATACATTTTATTCCTTGTAACGTTAGTAACCGTATACTTAGTTTTCCTTTATTAAATTCATTATATTCATTTATTGATTCTGTCTCTCGCTCATATACAAGTCCCTTTAATGTTACGATCCAGCTACGTGCTTTACAAATTTATTGATACTTAAAGAGGTCTCGTTATAGAACAGGAAAGTTGTTCCTTGTGGCCAGAGGAATAGCTTCTCTTGAAAGTCTATAAAGTAGAATAATTTTGTGAGGTTTGATGAGATCGAATGATCAGGTTTGCTGGACAAGCAGATGATTCGATTATAAATTAATCCCCTTAAAGATTATCCAGACGATCGATCTATGATAGACATAATTGATATATTAAATATTTAATTATAATCCGTTTTGATTAAGTATTGATATACAATTGAGCTAGTTTTAACCTGTCTGTAAAATATAGTCTACATATGCAATTAATTATAATCCTTTGTGGTTAATTGTCTAAGTACATATATGAATGCAGATGCAGGGAACTATTATCCCCTTTTGGGAGATTTAACATGTATGATTATCTGGGTCATACCCGTATGAATAATTATTAATTGAAAAATTACTAATTTTGAATACATATCCCCAAAGCCTGACCCAGGTTTCTTACACCGCTTTTTGTCATTCAACGTCTTCTCCAAGTCTTCTATTTCGTCTTGTGCCTGGGCCCATTTCTCAAAATTGCCATATTCACCATACAAATTAAACGATATGCAAAAATCATCCATTTAGCCTACCTAAATAAACGTTTTCATATGTGTCTCTCACTCTGTTTGCAAGTGTAACTGTGTTACTATGGTTACCAATGATTATAGTAGCGGATTAATTTCGAACTGTAATCAAACTGACTGGAACTACCTGTGCATTAAACGGTTTTACTTGCACACCTTCCAGCCAATCAGAATCGAGTATTTAATAGCTGAATTCAATAAACGGGCCGACAGAATCACTGTATATGATGATGTTCTTGATGGGAGATACAGAGACAGACTGAAGCTGGACAATCAAACTGGATATCTGACCATCACAAACACCAGAACTGAACATGCTGGAGAATATAGACTACAGATCAACAGTGAGATCAAGAGATTTGTTCTCTTTGTCATTGGTGAGTTAAATAATTGTTTCACTTGTTTATGAATGATATTCATTTCAAATTAAATTTTTTTAACTATTTACTTTTATAAACCATCAAGCAATCGTCTTAATCTGTGACTAACCCTGTTTCTGTGTGTGCGGGTGTGTGTGTGTGTGTGTGTATGTGTGTATTTATGGTCCAAAAGGTTGAAGGAACACAATACAAAACATAAAATAATTGGTAGCCGAGCCACCAAGTAAGGGGGCGAGACAGAGGCGAAATCCAATGGACAGGCTGAGGTCAAAACCAATAGCGGACCAACAGTTTCAAGGAAAATGCCAAGGCAATAATCCAGGACGAGAGCAGGAGAGACAAAAACCGGTTGAGGAAGCTGAGACGAGATAGGGAACAGGAACTAGGCAAATAAACAACAAAACAGAATTAATAATCAGACAAGGCTTTAAAGGTCTAGAAGCAACCAAAACAAGACTTTTTGGTGCAAGGGGACAGTGGTGAAGCGGATGGAAACCAAGGAGGGGTGGAGGGGAAACAAATAAAAGGTTTGACACAAGACACATGAAACACCGGGTGCATTCGACGAAGAGTATGCGGGAGCCGAAGCCGAACCGCCACCGGGCTGACCAGCTTAACAATGGGGTATGGCCCAATGAACCATGATGCCAACTTCTTGGATGGCACCTTAAGGGGCAGGTCCTTGGTGGAGAGCCACACCTTTTGTCCACAAACGTACCTGGGTGCCTCAGCCCGACAGTGGTCCGCCAATCTCTTGGTGCGGTCCCTGGTCCTTCTCCAGGTTCGCCGGCACCGATTGATAAACGTCTGAACTGAGGGAACCGCAGCTTCGGGACCCTGTGAAGGAAACAGGAGGTTGATACCCAAGACAGCAAGAAAACGGGGATAACCCAGTAGATGACACCGGCAAGGTATTGTGAGCATACTCAACCCACGTAAGCTGCTGGCACCAGGAAGAAGGGTTATGAGAGGCCAGACAGTGGAGAGCCCTCCCGAGGTCCTGGTTCGCACGCACGGTCTGGCCGCTGGTTTGTGGATGGAATCCTGATGACAAACTAGCAGTAGTGCCAATCTGTCGACAGAACTCGCTCCAGAAGTGGGAGACGAACTCGGGCCCCCGGTCGGAGACCACATCCTCCGTAGACCGTGGATCCGAAAGACATGGTCGACGACCTTCTGGGCGGTCACCTTGGCTGAGGGGAGTTTGGGAAGGGGAATGAAGTGGACCGCCTTGGAAAAGCGATCCACTACGGTAAGGACAACCGTATTGCCACTGGACTCTGGTAACCCCGACACAAAGTCCAGTGCAATGTGGGACCAGGGTCGGGAGGGAACGGGGAAGGGTTGTAGCAAACCAGCGGGTACAGAATTGTTTTGTTTTAAGAACAGACCGAGCAAGCGACTACAAAACCACGGACACGCGATTCCCCTCCATCGAGACGATGTGTCCCAAGAACAGAACCGACTGATTGTGGAAGGAGTACTTCTCCGCCTGACGTGCTGAATGTGTACCTGGAGTGAACGAGAAAATATCAAGATGTCATCCAGATACACAAAGACAAACTTGTTGATCATGTCTCCCAGCACGTCGTTGACGAGCGCCTGGAAGACGGCTGGGGCGTTAGTCAAACCGAAGGGAAGAACCCGGTACTCAAAGTGCCCCATGGGGGTGTTAAAGGCCGTCTTCCACTCGTTCCCCTCCCTGATCCGAACCAAATAGAATGCGTTGCGGAGATCCAGCTTTGTGAAGTACCTTGCTCCCTGCAGGATCTCGAAGGCCGACGACATTAACGGCAGGGGGTACCTGTTCTTTACAGTGATGTCGTTCAGCCCCCGATAATCAATGCAGGGTTGCATAGAACCATCCTTCTTCACGAAGAAGAACCCCGCCCCCGCCGGAGAGAAGGAAGGATGAATAATGTCGGCCGCCAGAGACTCAGATAGAATATTTCTCCATGGCCGCCCGTTCGGGGGCGGACAAGGAGAACAACCGTCCCTTAGGCGGAGAAGTGCCAGGAAGAAGGTTGATGGCACGGCCCGGGAGTGGCTGAAGACCGCCCTCAGATCGTGGTAGACCTCAGGAACTCTGGAAAGATCGACCGGCTCCTCCTACAACACAGAAGAGACAGGAGACAAGGCAGACACAAGACAATGGGCATGGCAATATGGACTCCTTGATAAGATGGTCTCAGAGGTCTGAGAAATAGTGGTCAGTACCCTGCCATCTAAGGCAAGAGCAGTAAGAATAGGAGAGAGACTGAAAAGAAATGCCTCTTCTCAAGGCCCAAGAAAAATCAATAAAATTTCCTTCGGCTCCCGAATCAATGAGGGCAGAGAGTTGATGGATAGCACCTTTATGAATGACTGAGGCTGGAAGCATGGAACGAGAACCAGTGGATGCGTTGGCTTTTGCCGGGCAGGAAGAAGCAAAATGTCCAGGTCGACCACAATAAAGACATAGTCCCTTGGACAGACGTTTTGGTTTCTCCTCTGCAGACAAACGGTACCTGCCCAACTGCATAGCTTCCGGAGTGGATGGGTGGTCTGGAGCAGCTGACACGGAGGAGGTAAGTGCGAGGTCAACTAAGGACGGAGATGGAGGGAACCGAACTCTCCTACGAAGATCCCGACGGTTGTCTAAGCGGATGGCCAGGTCAACAAGATCATCCAGGTGTTCAGGAAGTTTGTGGGCATATACCTCATCCTTTATGTCATCCTCCAGTGCCTCCGTATACCTGGCCACCAGGGTGCGGAACTCTATGGCGAAGACCGCCATTGAGCGTCTCCCCTGACGCAGTGCTGCCAACAGCCGCAGCGCCTCCTTACCGAGTGCTGAGTGATCGAATATCTTGACAAATTCTGCCTTGAAGCTGAAAAAGTCCTCGCAGCACGTTGCCTCTGCAGCCCAGACGGAAGTGGCCCATTCCCGGGCCCGACCGTCTGAGGTATAAGTGAGGGGTTGCAGAGAGAAAATCACCTCACACTGAATTATGAAGGCACGACACATTGTAGGCTCACCGGAATAAATGGGAGGGTTGTTGATACGTGGTTCGGAAGTGACAAGAGGGCGTTCGATGACCGGTGACACAGGGTTGCGATCGATCTGCATCCGGCGAATAGTGTCTGTAAATTCAGTGACCTGGTTGACTAGCGAGTCCATGGTTTGATGAGCGGCCACCAGCTCCCCTTGATGCTGTCCCAGTAGCGCACCCTGGGCCTCCACAGCTGAGCGTAGCTGAGATTGGTCTGCTGGGTCCATCCTGGTCAGTGTGTACTGTTAGGGGGATGCAGAGACAACAGGAACCCAAGAGCAGATCAACTGAGAATAAGATTTATTGTCCAAAAGGTTGAAGGAACACAATACAAAACATAAAATAATTGGTAGCCGAGCCACCAAGTAAGGGGGCGAGACAGAGGCGAAATCCAATGGACAGGCTGAGGTCAAAACCAGTAGCGGACCAACAGTTTCAAGGAAAAAGCCAAGGCAATAATCCAGGACGAGAGCAGGGGGGTCAAAAACCGGTTGAGGAAGCTGAGACGAGATAGCGAATCAAAGAAAGAAGAGAAGTATAAAGGCGGGCGTACACGGTGCAAATTCTGACGGTCGGAAGATCGAATGTCCACTCACACTTTACGAGTGAGTTTATCCGAAAATCGTACGGAGGCAGTGATATACGACAAGATTTTACGACCTGCCGAATTCCGAAGAAATCACACGTATTGTACTGTATAGCCTAAACAATACCAGAAAACAAACAGCAACGTTAAATTATTCTGTCTTTAGGCTCTCTATTTATTTAGGCTGGCCAGATTTATTTTATTAATCCTTAGAATGGCAGTGTTTAATAAACTGTGTATAGCATGTCATAGCTACAGTTAAATATAACTGTTCTCTCTCCCTCATAACTGGATATAAAATATTGATACAAGCCGTGACAATTGTGCTACATATAAAGGCTCGTTTTCAGCACCGGGAAACGGACGTCTGGTCACCCTTTTATGTGTGTGTGTGTGTGAATGAGTTAAAAAGGTACACACTATAGCTAACAATATACGTGTGACGTACAACAACAGAAGCTCTACGCTTTTACACTAGTGAACTCACTCGAGCCCCACAGAGAAGGACATGAATAGTTGAAATAAAGTCGTTATTTTTGTTTTTTTGCGCCAAAAAGTATTCTCGTCGTTTGATAAACTTAAGATTGAGCCACTGTAGTCACTTGGACTATTTTAACGATGTCTGTAATAACTTTTCGGGGCCTGCAAGTTCAATCCCTCAAGAAGCCTATGGAGGAGTGATCCAGTGATCCAGCTCTCAGATTTCATCAAAAATATCCTAATTCGTGTTCCGAAGATGAACGAAGGTCTTACGGGGTTGGAACAACATGAGGGTGAGTAAATACAGACCGAATTTTCATTTTTGGGTGAACTATCCCTTTAACCTTTGCTGTATGAGCAGCAATTTGACTCTGCAATTCAAGCACCTCCTTCTTTTGTCTAATTTGTTCCTCCTGTTCCTCCAGTTCATGCTTTTCTTTTAGGGTAGCTGCCAAAGCAAGAAGAGCGGCCCTTTCAGCCTCTGCTTTGAGGTATGCAGAGGAGGTTGATGACTTTAAAGACCTGTGGCTGGAGCATGAAGCTGATGTGCACCTTTTACCACCAACATTAGAAACACTGTCATTTGGACCAATATCATCAGTGATCACAGTCATGTGTTGCGCACCATTGTCAACTTCTTCATCATCATCATCATCACCTTTGCATTGCTCCTTAGTGTAAAGCAACCACTCTTTAATCCTTCTAATTATTTCTGTATTGCTGTTCATTTGGGTTTCAAACCATTTATTTTGTTTTGACTTTTCCTCCTTTGGTAGTAATGGTTTCAATGATTCATGCAACTCTGTTGTTTCCACAATCATTTTTAGAAAAGTATCATATATGATCTGTACCTCGGACACATTTTCTTTTGAAAGCATTAGTTGCTCAACTTCCTTTCTTAGTTTGTAAAGTTTTTTTATCCTAAGGTTCCTTTCTTTGTGATGTGATATTTTTTCTTCTAAAGCTTTAACCATGAGTTTAACTGGTCATTTACCAAGTTCATTCTCCGTTTCACTTTGATTGACAGGTGCATTCAAATCCACGTTACTCATTTTGATAATTATTTAGCAGGGGTGGCTCGATACCACATTTTCATGTCCGATACCGATACCGATACCACACACTTGAGTATCTGTCGATACCGATACAATACCATATTTTTTTTTTCTTAATTAAGCTGTTAATAACACATTTGTCAGGAGGGTGCACTGTGCTTAACCTAGCCATCTAAAAAGCATCATGCTCAAACAGTGCAATAAATGTTCTACTTTCCTTAAGGAGGAAAAACTTAGCCCACAACATGACTCAGTTGTGCAATACTGCTACTTAATTTTTATTAAAACAATTTTTAAACAGAACTTGTAGCAGCATTTTTAATTATTCAGCACCATTCAATGAATGAAATTTAAAGTGCAACTGTGCAAATAAAAAAAAATATATAATTCCAGTGCCAAAAACTGGATGTAAAACAAAACTTGTATGTAGTCATAATAACTTAAGTATAACCTAACATAAAAATAATGGCATCTCCATTATACAATGTACAATAGAACACAGTACAATAAGGCACTCACAAATTAGACTCTAGGCCATTACACCTAAAGGGGGGGGGGGGGGGGGGGGGAATCTAGGGTAGACAGTGCAAGCTCTAAAGTTTTTTTCACATGTAACATCTGGGGTTGAGCTCTAAAACACCTGTATAAAACTAATCATTAGAATGAATACAATTCCATGTATGAAAAGATACTTGCAATGTTAACAAAAATATTTGGTTCAAGTTTTCCCATAAGACGAAAAGAAACCGCAGTAACTGCCTGACGTTTAAAACTGTCACAAAAAACACTGACTGTTTTTACAGTCCATTTTGACTTCTAATAAGTGTGTTCACTTTAACATGAGAGGCAAATTCTTCTTTAGAAAGATTAGCATTTCAGCCTTCTAAGCTGTCAGGCTGCTCCTCCTTTCATCAATAATAATAGAGGCTGTGCTGAAGAGTCTCTCGCTCTCCACACTTGTGGAAGGTGCAGAGAGAAATTTCGTTGCCACAGCTGCCAGGGAGGGCAGCCTAGGTTGGTTGACTTTCCAGTACAGCAGTGGATTGTCCGAACGCGGAATAGTTGGCTCTATGAGGTAGGTTTCAATTTCAGTGCGTGCATTTGTGGTGGTTGACTGAGGATCAGTTTTTCCTGTGCTTTCTTCCAGGATTTCATCAAAAAAGCTCCCAAGTCTGTTCTTGCTTGCAGCTTCCACCCGTGGAGTCTTCTTTGCTGGCTCTGAGGCTGCTGATTCAGATGAGGTCCCCTCTGCTGGCTCTGAGGCTGCTGATTCAGATGAGGTCCCCTCTGCTGGCTCTGAGGCTTCTGATATGGTCCTCCTCAGCATTTCTTCCATCTTCCTTGCCTCTGCCATTAATGCATCCTTTACATGTCTTGAGATTTCTGCATTTGCAAAGTACCTGTGTAAATAAAAATACACATAATGTAACATTTAAAATGAGCCTACCCCTTAATGCTTGAGATTAAATACTTATGTGCATCTGATAATCATCAGATGTGCAAAAGTAAAACCTTCACAGACACATTTGTGTGTGTCTCTCTCTCTCTCACACTCATCTAATCATTAGATGTGCAAAAGTAAAACCATCACAGACACATTTGTGTCAATCTCTCTCTCTCTCACACACACACACACACACACACACACACACACACACACACACACACACACAGACACATTTGTGTGTCAATCTCTCACACTCACACACGTACACACACACACACACACACACCTAATCATTACAGATGTAAACAAAAGTAAAACCATCACAGACACATTTGAGTGTCAATCTCTCTCTCTCTCTCTCTCTCTCACACACACACACACACACGTGCACACACACAAACACATCATATTAAAAAAGTTAGACCCCACATACCTGTTTTTATATCTTGGATCCCGTAGCGTTGCAACTGAATATAGTGGCTCAGATTCCACATCTATGAAACGTCTGTTCACAGCTGCAAGGAGGGTGCCTTTCATGGTTTTAATTCCCTCGTCGGCGTCGTTTCCTCGTGCGAGAACACGTTTAAGGACACTGACAATGGGGATAACATCAGATGCAGAGGCAGATGAAGAGCATACCTCTCTTGTCAGCTCCTCAAAAGGGGCTAGAACTGCGATGGTCTTTTCCAGTAGCCCCCATTGGTTTGCAGTCAATGTGGTGGGCAGGTCGTATTCCGCTGTGTATGCACCCAGAGCCCGTTTCTGTGCTATGAGGCTCTCGATCATATAATAGGTGCTGTTCCACCTCGTTCGTACATCTTGTTGAAGGCGCTTGGGCGGCATATTCAGCTCCAATTGAATGTCCTCTAAGCGTGAATAGGCAAGTGGTGAGTGCTTGAAGTGACCCACGATTTTTCTGCCGATAGCCAGTGCATCACTAACACTGCGCTGTGCTAGCAGTCCCTCATTCACAATAAGTTGCAGGGTATGCGCGAAGCATCCCAAACTGGGAACTCCAAGGCGACCCATTGCTTTTATTACGTTACTAGCATTGTCACTTAAAATGACATGGACTTTACTCTTCTCAATTTTCCATGTATTTAAAATCTCCTCCGTTGCTACAGCGATGGACTGTCCTGTGTGTGAGCCACGAAAGTGTTTAGCCTGCAGCACTGCTTTTTGCAAAATAAAGCTCGAGTCTATCCACTGTGCAGTCAGGCTTAGTAATGACATAGGACACACATCTGAGCTCCAAATGTCAGTTGTGAAGCTAATCATGGCAACATTTTCCAAACTTTTCAAAATGAATTCACACACTTGCCTGTACTTATTTGGGACAGCCGTGTCGGAGATGAAATGCCGGTTTGGCATCATGTAGCGAGACTCCAAATACTCCATTAAGCGTCGAAAACCCATATTCTCAACAACAGAAAGGGGTTGGTCATCCAGCACAATGAATTCAGTCACTTTCTCTGTTATCAGCTTTGCTTTGTTGCTGTCTGTGGGGAGTTTCTCACACTTTTGAAATGTTTCCCGCAATGTTGGTTGTTGCGGCACACTTTTCTTCTTGGCACCTGTCGCCTGTATAAATTCATCATACTCTTTTCCATGTCCTATTATATGATTCCCTCTTGGCTCTCAACGAAGGCGGTCGCATTTTTCTCTCCCTCTCCCTCCCCTTACCTCTCCTGCTTTGCTTCTCTCGTCACGTTTACTGTCTTGTACTTTGAGAGACTCTCGCTACACTGCTCTCCAAAACCAAGAAATTATGGATTTGATCAACTGGTCTCTCAACGCAATTGACACCATCTTCTCAACGAGAAGCTTGGGTTCGGGGGAACCTGACTGCCCTGCCGGGACGTTCGCAGCTGGCTACACGATGGACGCGTAGGAGAGGTGGCGGGTCGTGTGTCTGGCGGCTCTTTCCGTGGAGGACATTGAAGATATCTACCTATTCGGCACCATGATAACAGGTCTTCTGCTGATTGGATTAGGCATTGCCCTGGTTTATCGAGGAACTAAGCAGACGGTGACAGCTGTCAAAAGCCCCGCAAGGCTGCCCGTGATGATTGAAGCGGTGGGCAGAGCTGTCAGCACTCAGACTGGGTCTATGAACCACAATATGGATAACATCATGGAGAAGCTCACAGCTTTGCAAAGGCAAATGGATTGTTTCAGAGACCAAAATGGACCAGGAGAATAGCCTGTATAAATTGAATGCGGCTACTCACCCCAAGACCAAACAATCCCAATCTTATCTGTTTCGGCACCCCGCTACCAGCACTGGCCTTGGCCAAGGCCGCTGCTGGAACAACAACTCTCCCGGAAGAGCACTGCAGTGAGCCGCTCTTGCGTTCCTTCCCCGATTCCCCAGACACCTGGTGATTGTTGACTCTGCCTGGGACATGATCAGGGTTGTCTCCATGGCAACTTGCTGTGTATCGCTATGACAATCCTGCGGACTGAGGCTCCTAGATTATGGTGCTGGCTTAGCGACTCTCTCCAGGCCTACACACACATGAACTTACACATACACAGATATGCACCTGCCCCACACCCCATCCCACGCCTTCGCCGCTTCGTACCCCCAGTCTGACAGGCGGGTCTGTGACCAGCGCCATAATGGCTGCAGGACCGGATGCTGCTTGCCTGTGCTGGACTACCTCCATCCCCCACCCCCAACCGTGTTGCAATGTCTTGTTTGTAGAGTGTACTGTTTATGTGCTTATGTTGCTGAGGTGTTTTTTCCTGTTCCCAGACTGTTCTCCTTACAGGAGCATAGTCTGGGGGTTGCCTTTTTTTCTCCTCACATCTCCTCATGTCATGCTGTTTTTTTCTCAAGTTGGCGCTGATTATAGCAGCCTCGGTAACACCTTATTACCAAAGCAAATTCCTTGTATGTGCAAAACACTACTTGGCAATAAAATTTATTCTGATTCTGATGTTTAATCAGGTTTGTGGTGTTGAAGCTTCCAACGATGCTGCCACCTCTCGAAACGGTTACATTTCATAAATTGCACTCTGCTTTTGTTTTGTCTTCCTTTAGTTTAAAATAACTCCACACAGCTGACATAATTGCTGACAGGTTTCCCCTTACTCACGTTCTAGCTACCGTGATGCCTGTGTTGCCAAGTCCGTGGTCTCTCCCACCCCGAAACGCGATTGGCTATTTTTTAAGAAACAATTGGGCTGGATTTGTTGTGAAAATCTGGCAACCCTGCGTGACGCATGTTGCTCATCTCTCTTTAGGGCCATGTCTCTCAGGTGTTGTTAAGCATTTGTATGACAGTTTATGACTAAGGTCCGTGATAGTATCGGATCGGATTATACTCCCGTGATTCATACGATATCCGATCCAGTGATTTTGGCCAGTATCGGACTAATACCGATACTGAATATCGGATCGGCGCACCCCTATTATTTAGACAAGCTGTCGAAGGCTTTATTTTATAATTGAAGCAGGATTTACCTGTATCCTGATTGTGAGAAGTCCAATCTCTTCCACACAGCTTATAACAATTCAAAAACAGTCCTACCATTATTCTCCAGTGTTGTTTGTTTAGCCCACTTTCATTTATCAGCGTCCAATTTCTCCTGTCGGCGTTCACTGATTGGAATCAGCTGGAGCGCTGTACAACATCCGCGTGATCCGTCCATTGAAGCGTAGTTTTTCAACTTTATGTAGTGGCGATCGTACCACAAAAAAAGGCCACTTGAGGGAATTTGAAGTCATCTCCAACGCGTAATGGTGCAAAAAATCAGGTCTGCCATGGCATGCGTTTAACACTTTATTTTATGCATAATAAAATTACTTACAAAACAATGCTGCTTGCATTTATGATGTAAATTGAGCTCTTACATCTGCAAAAACAGTAAACACCATGCTAACTGCATGACATGATAAAATCCATCACGAACATCCACACATGCACGCAAACACGGTTGAAAAACTGTGTGGCTTCCCCAGATCGTAATTCCCTGACGCTATTCCATAGACATCATCTATATAGACGCCCTATCGACCGCTACTGCCTATTGGCACGGACGAGCCGTGGGGCCGCCATGTTAAACCGGTCACCCGCTCCGCTCAGTGTAATCTGTTTGGCAGGTGCAATGAGCTGTCAGCGCATTTAATTAATCATATCTCACTGAATACCGAACTGATTTTCACGCGGGTTTTTTTGCTGCAAAGGTCATACACGTAGCTACGATACAGGACACATTGAATATTTTGTTCACAAAATACAACCAATAGTACGGTAATGTTAAATGTTAAATCTTACTTGTGAAAAGTAATCCCCGAGTGATGGTCCGCCGATTTGAGCAGGAATATGCTGCACAGTGCTCTGGCATCTACTGCTGCTATGCAACACAAATAGGAGTATGACCGGTTTAAGATGGCGGCCGCATTTCTTGCGCCACAGCGGACAATAGGGCATCTAGTCTCTATATGATATCTATGCGCTATTCACCTGTGACTTCCTCATATATTCTCCGTAACTACTGTGATTCCCTGCCTATGCCCCCTGGTGGGCAAGTGGAAGAGCGTCACCCCTATACAACTTACTACTAACAAAACACATATAACACACATCAAAATTGGCTACAACAGGTACAGTTGAGACAAAGTTGAGACAAAAAGCACCTTATTTTTATGAGCTAATTGTGGAAAATATAAACTACTTATGGGTATTATTGATTGATAATATCTTAGTCTACAAGCTAATGAAATGTCATGTGGAAATTCACTTCTTTTCAGTATCTATTTTTGTGTGAAAAATCAAAACGCAAAAAGTGTCTCAACTGTACTCAGTCTACCCTACCGGTACTAATAAAATTTCATATCGTACCGATTTTAATAGGTGGGTATCGCGATACCTTTCTAGTACCGGTGTATCATGCAACACTACTTTGAACTGCTGCAAAAAATTAATCATTTCACATTTACATGATTTACTACTTTATACAAACCAATATCAAGTGATTTAGAGCTTTAATCTGTGAAAAACTCTGTTCTTCAGGAGTGTTTGTGTCAGTGTTTGAGGGAGATTCAGTCTCTCTAAACTCTGATCTTACTGTAATAAAGGATAATGATGTGATTCAGTGGAGGTTTGGAGATGAAAACACATTAATAGCTGAAATCAATGTAACGGCCGACAGAATCACTGTATATGATGATGTTCTTGATGGGAGATTCAGAGACAGACTGAAGCTGGACAATCAAACTGGATCTCTGACCATCACAAACACCAGAACTGAACATGAGGGAGATTATCAACTACAGATCAACATTGTGGTCAAGAGATTCAGTCTCTTAGTCATTGGTGAGTTACTGGTGAGAACTATTCAATTTAGTAAACCATTATAAAGTGATTTAACAGTATTAATCTCTGATAAACCCTGTTTCTGGGCTTCGGCTGCTGTTGTTGTTCTGGTTTATGATGTCAGATTCAGAAGAGATGGACAGGATTTTTCACTAGTGATTTTTAATGTCTTTCTATATTCCTCTTCCTCAAAGAGTGAAATCTGAAGCTCCATCAGTTTGAACTGAGAACAAGAGAATGAAGATCGAAACTGAAATTAAAACCTTAGAAAACATTTAGTTTCATGAAATAGTATAAATGTTAACTGAAAAATAAAACTTAACTTTTTATTTCAGCTAGTTGACATAAGGGTACATTTCTCAATTTAATTGTTTATCTTGATGTTCTAAAATAACTAAAACTGGAAATTAAAAGAATAAAAACTACAAAAATGAATTACAATCACAAAAACACAACAATTACTAAAACTTCAACTAAATTGAAAATGGAAAATATGAAAATAAAACTGGTTCAAAATATTAATATCTATTTATTAAATAAAATAAAATGCATGTACTGCATTAGATTAAACTGGGAAGGGTCATAGCACTTGCATATTGTTGTCCTATTGTTAGTTTTTTTTATTGTCATTTGTAAGTCGCTTTGGATAAAAGCTTCTGCTAAATTAATAAATGTAAATGTAAAATTAATAAAAATGATAATAGTATCTAAATGATCCTGACATAACACTGGTTTGATTCTCATAGAGTAAATGTTAATACAAAATGTTAAATGTTAGTTTAAGAGTATGTATGAAAGTTGTTGAGGTCCGGATCTTAAACTAGGTGACAACCGCTACAGATTGTTCAGGCAGAACAATAAATCACTTGGTCCATGTCCACAACAAAGTTCTTTACTGTTATCTTTTGATTCATACATCATTATGGGTGTGGTTCTATAAGTGAACAATAATAACAATAATGAATATAGACAATGAGGTAGAAACAGTAATAACTGCAACAATATAAAAGTAATGCAATAGCATAAAGATAAGGACATATTTAAGTCCAGCAGCTGTAGATTTCCTCAGGTTTATACACATATTCACTTTGAATAAACTATCAGATGAAATAGAATTCAATATTTTCACATAATATTCAAAGATTAACATTCAAAGTCTAATTCAGCGTGTTTTATGCTGAAATGAATGTGCGATCGAGCTTACGTGTGCATTGACTACCTCACAGGAATAAACAAACTTTTAGTATTGCAATATAACATAGCAGCAAATAAATCTACGAATATTTACATGAAAGAGTATTTAACTAGGCCTACTTACTTTTAAGATGTACGCACACAGTATGAACAAAAATCGGACCAGATCAACAAGGAGATCACTACAAAAAATGCCACAGAATTTAGCAACATAGTTACATGCCTGGGCATGAACACTGTTTGATTGACATTGACATTCAGTTCTCTCGATCTAAACCAATGAAATTGCAGAAATGATAGTCAGGTGATTCAGAAATAAAAGGTAGCCTATATACTAAAGTGCAACAAATTAAATGTCCAGCAGAGGGCAGCACCAGCGTCCTTAAAGCTTAGCCTTTTGCACAGCATATAAATAGCGCTTTTTCAAAGAAAAGTGTCGGCTGAAGTTCAGCTTAAGTCAGTTTAGTGTTGATCCAGTTCTGTTGTAAATATCATCAATTATTAAACTAGTTCATGTCAGCTAAAAAGCAGTTCTACAGAAAATAGTGATGTCATCATCATCCAGCTCAGTTCAATTTTACCGTCAGTAAAGTCAGATCAATAATATTGTTGAATTTGAACTGTTGATGTGTGTGACCATCGCCATTTTGTTTGACATTTTTTACTTCTGATCTTCACGGGACACTTTTGAAATAAGAACCATTGAACAGGATCTACAGGAAGTTTCAGCTTAAAGTGACACTCAGAGTGTCGAATAATCAGTAAACAAACAAACAAACGACGATGGTCACACACATCAACACTGTCACAGATGTGCAGTTATTTTTGCTGACGGTAGTTTTTTAGATCATTTTACTAAAAACCAGCTCTAACATCAGAGGATCTGTCATTTTATCACTGAAGCAGTTTTGAAGAGTCTGTCTTTTCATATTATTGGACTGAAACCGATGAAGAGAAAGTTTCTCAAATTAGTTTTGCTCTGTTTGTGTTTGTGGCGTTTGGTTGGTGAGTTTTAAATGTGTTTTTATGACTTCAGTTGTTCAGTTGAGGATCACCATTCACTGTTATTCTCATAGAAATAATTGAACTGTGATTTTACTGTTAGATCAAGATTGAATTTGAATAGTTGAATGAAAGATGCATGGACACAAACTTTCCTCAGATCATGTGTGTAATGACTGCAGGGAGGAAGCGTAACATAGCTCAAGCGTTCCCCCTGCTGGAGCCCTCTAGTAACTACAACACTCTTGTTCACACTGACTGCTGCTGTTGTTAGAATGACATTTTGCACATGAAAAATAAGAAAAGTACTGCACTGTAACTGCTGCAACTAACAATAACAACTTTAACCATAACATATGATATACCATTTAACTATGCGAATTGCAAAATAACCTCAATATGAACCCATTAACTGTTACTCGACTGCTTACTTAACTCAAATGATTGCTATGACTTACTGGTAAAGCACATTATTTCCATCTGTCACGTGTGTGTGTGTGTGTGTGTGTGTGTGTGTGTGTGTGTGTGTGTGTGTGTGTGGTGATTCAGGACTGAAGTCAGTGATTGAGGGAGATTCAGCCTCTCTAAACTCTGATCTTACCGAAATGAAGGATGATGATGTGATTCAGTGGAGGTTTGGAGATGAAAACACATTAATAGCTGAAATCAATAAACGCCTGACAGAATCACTGTATATGATGATGTTCTTGATGGGAGATTCAGAGACAGACTGAAGCTGGACAATCAAACTGGATCTCTGACCATCACAAACACCACAACTGAACATACTGGAGGTTATGAACTACAGATCAACAGTGAGAGAAAAAGTTTCATTCTCTTAGTCATTGGTGAGTCCAAAAACCTTTACACCTGTTTTTTAATGAAAAAAAATTAAAGGAATTCATACAAGATTATGTTTTTGTTATTTTATATTGTTTATTTTTATGTACATTTTAAACTATTCAATTTAGTAAACCATTTTAAAGTTATTTAACAGTATTAATCTCTGACAAACCCTGTTTCTGTTTGTTCTCTGTGTGTTTGACAGATGAAGTGGAGTCAGTGTCAGTGATGGAGGGAGATTCAGTCTCTCTAAACTCTGATCTTACTGAAATGAAGGATAATGATGATGTGATTCAGTGGAGGTTTGGAGATGAAAACACATTAATAGCTGAAATCTATAAACGGGCCGGCAGAATCACTGTATATGATGATGTTCTTGATGGGAGATTCAGAGACAGACTGAAGCTGGACAATCAAACTGGATCTCTGACCATCACAAACACCACAACTGAATATGAAGGAGATTATAAACTACTGATGTCTTCAGGAGGAAGATTCTCATCAAAAGCATTCAGAGTTTCTGTCTATGGTGAGTAGAGATCATTTGTCTTCTCCTTCAAATATTCTTATTTACTATTTACATATTGAATTGTTGAATCGTTTACAGTTTGAGATCACAGAGAGTATAAAAACTCACTTGGAACCGAATATAAGATTGTTGATTAGATTTGATCATATTTCTGTTTATCTGTTTATCAAACTGATCTCAGTTTGATGTGTTTATTCCTCAGACTCTGTCCACTGTTGTGGTCCTACTGAAGCTGTGATCCGATTGGTCCTCTCTGCTCTGGTGGGTGTGGCTACTGTCATCATTCTGGTTTATGACATCAGATCCAGAAGAGCTGAACGAGATCAAGCACATATTCACACATCAGGTACATGATTGATGATGTCATTTCTCATATAACTGATTTTGCATGTATAAGTATCTGTGAAATTTATTAATGTTTGGCTTTTTATGTTCATCTTTTTCAGGAAGTATCGAAATCGCTGAACTTTAAAGGTTCTTCAAGTGTGTTTTTTGTTCTTCTAGTGTTTTTTTCATAATAAATACTGATGATTATTTGAGTTTGTGCTCTCTTTCAGTGTCAGATTTTAACAGTGTCACTTTATTGTTTATATTTCTCTCAGATACAAAAAATGAATAAAGAGACACAGATCTCACTTTACTACTGCTGTATATTTGCTGTATGTATTTTCTTGCCTTTATCAATAAAGTTTCTCACTCTGAGGTTCAAGAGTCTCTCCATGATTTATTCAGGAATACAAACTTTATGTATTTTTTAAATATTTCAGCAGTGTAAATACACAGCTTTATTTGTACTTTTTTCCACAGGTGCTTCTTATAGCCTAACTGTAAAGACATTATTTATTTATTTTTAATATTACCAATTAGTTTGTCTTTTTTGCAATATATTCCGGTATAAACAACATATACAGCTAAAATATTATTTTAAATTTTATTTAAAATATACAATAAGTTCAATAAGTTCGTGTTAAGTTCATGTTACAGATCACATGCATCACATATATTTTTCTTGTTTATTATCACGTCAAGAATTTCGCGATACTTATTTTTAAAAAAAAATGATGCACTGTAATAACAACAAAACATAATATACATACAGGAGTACATATAACCATACTTGTGAGAGGTAAACAAAAGGGGAAAAGAAAGGTATTTTACAGAAAAAAACAGCTGTTTAGTTTTCCTTGCTTTTAAGTTTTTATATTTGGATATTGTTTCTAAATATATTTTAATATCAATTTTAAATTGTTCAAAATTTGGCATTTGACTTTATGATTATACTAACGGGCAATCATAATTAAATCAAATATAACAAAAGATTTTTATCACCATCAAATGAAAAACATTTTACTATAATATCAACTTCTTCAAAGTTAACAGGAATCATAGCTTTTCTTAATAAAAGTAATGACTGAGTTCTCTCCAAAATATTTGGGTCTTGGGACACTTCTAAAATAGATGATTAATAGTCTCAGAGGAAATTTTACAAAAAACACAAATATCTTCAGTGTTCACTTTAAAACGCTATACCACAAGTGACTTTCTCTAACTGATCATGTATCGATCTTGAAATATCTGAGGCTCATAACAGTTTTCAGAGACGACCAGGATACTGGAAGATGAATACTTCGTTTTTGCAACTTCCTTCATATTGTTCAGGCATTAAGAACATTATCGAAAAATGTAAAGTTAATTCAGACTCTGCTATTGCAAAGCGGAACCTTTTTAAATATGAGTGCCGAAATTTCTCTCTACAGTTCGGTAAAGGAGTCGAGAAGCTCTGCGATCATAAAGGAAATAAATAATATTTTATGTCTGTCATCTCCCAGTGAACAGGACAAGGAGAAGTTGTATTTATTGAAGGAAGACCTTGATGTTCTTTATGCAGAAAAGGCCAAAGGTGCATTCAGCAGATCAAGGGCAAAATGGATATAAGAGACTAAAACCCTGCTTAGAAGAAGATTTCTCACTCACACAATCTGGCTTCATGAAAGGTCGACACATTTCAAATAATATTCGTCTTGTTTTAGATCTTTTAGATTACTCTGAGTTGGTTAATGATGATGCACTTACCTTGTTCTTAGATTTCTACAAGGCATTTGATACAGGAGAGCGTATACCTTTATGTATGATGCTTTAGGATGATTTGGCTTTGGTCCAAAATGTATGAAAACTGTTCAGACCCTGTATAAAGACATCAATAGTAATGTATCCTTGTCTAATGGGACTTCACCACGGTTTGTCATTGAGAGAGGCATCAGGCAAGGCTGCTCTATTTCTCTCTTTTTTTGTTTCTGTTGGTTGCAGAGCTTCTTAACCTTTATATAGTGAATTGTTCGAATATCGAAGGCATCCAAAAAGCAGACCGCACTATTTTAACCAGTCAACTGGCAGATGATACATGTATTTTCCTGAAAGATAAAAGACAAGTCCCCATTATATTAGAGGCATTACATTTTTTCACATGCCTCTGGCCTTTCTGTTAATCAGAGTAAATCAGAAATTATGACAATTCATCATTCTGCTATCCCAGATATATGTGGAATTAAGGTAAAAGAAGAGGTTAGGTATCTTGGCATTATAATCAATAAATGTCCACATGAAAGAGTTGAAAATAATTTTACTATGTGTTTACATAAAGCAAAAATGTTTTTTAATTGCTGGTCTCAGAGAAACTTGTCTATCCATGGACGTGTTCTGCTTTCTAAGGCTGAGGGAATTTGGAGGCTGGTTTATCCGGCTCTCTCCTTGTGTGTTAACTCTAAAATGTGCAGGTATTGACAGGTCCATATTTAAGTTCATTTGGAAAAACAGGACTGAATATATAAAGCGAAAAACGATTATTCGAACTCTTTCGGAGGGTGGGCTCAACGCTCTTGATTTCAGTACCCTTAACACCATTTTTAAAATCAACTGGATAAAACATTGCTTGGCCCATAATAATTCTATATGGTTTTATATCCCCAATCTGTTCTTTGAAAAATGTGGTGGGTTAAACTTTTTATTATCATGTGACTTTAAATGTAGTAAACTTCCCATAAAATGATCTAACTTTCACAAGCAATCAGTAGATGCATGGAAAATAGCCTTTAAACGTAATTTCTCCCCTCACACATGTATAATATGGAATAACCAACATGTATTATAAAAGAAAAAGTATATATAAAAAAGAATGGTTTGATAAGGGAATTATTTTTATTTCTGCCTTATTAAATTGTAATGGTGAGATTTATAATTATCAACAATTTCTTGCTCTCTCAGGGATTGAATCTACATGTAGAGATTACCATATGGTTGTTAAAAACATCTCCATTAAATTGCTTCAGCTTGTGAAAGCGCATCTCAGTTACAACTCAGTCTTCCGACAGACTCCTAAACTTGTTATTGGAGGTGTTAATATGTTGGATATGAAGTGTAATAACTCTTACATTAGAAAGTGTCTTAATCAAGATATCAGTTGTTACCCTAAAGCAACTGTGAAATGGAAACAAGTTTTTCTTCTATACCGTCTACTGAGAAAATCTGGTCTGCAAGTAATACATTTTTACTGCCAAATAAGGTCAAGGAAACTCATTTCAAAATACTACACAGGTATTATCCCTGTAATGCATTTCTGAATAAGTTTAAAAAAGACACTCATACATTTATTTAGTAATTGTAAATACTCTGAAGACTTTTGGAAGCAGGTATCTATGATGGTTTTTGATGCATTCTACAAAATAATCAGAATAGATGAGGCTATGATCTTTTTCTTGGATTGTAATACTGGCTCAGATTTAATTGATAACACATTAAAGTTAATAATTCTTCTTGGGAAGTTTCATATACATAAAGCTAAAGTAATGTCTATAAGTAATGTCCTCCTTTATTTATTTTTTTGTAAAGATCTTAAAATATTCCATGACTCATTGAATTCAATCATTAGAAATAAGAAGTGCATAAAAACATCTCATATTTTATATTTTACTCTATACAATGTAAGATCTGTTATATGTATTCCCCAAAATATGTTTGTCTTGTGTTTGATGTTAAATGTCATTGTAAGGTTTTGCAAAGTTGAATAAAAAAAAAAAAAGAATTTCATCACAGAGCTTAAAAACCAATAGGGATACGTGGCCTCCATCGCCGTACGGAGCATAATTAAGAGTGGAAACCGAATAAAAATAAGGGCTAATTTAGGAGGCCAGTGAGCTAACGTACTTATTGATTCTGGCACATCTTGCTCCTGTACAGACATTCCATTACCTTTATCCAACGAAACTATTCAGATCAAAGGCATCGGCGATACATCAATGATTGAGACAAAAACACAGCCAATTGAACTCGATTTAGGCGTGACAGTATTGAAAGAACCCCTCTGGTATTTACCTAATAACAGTGAAGGGACTGTGCTGGGAATGGACATCATGCGAAAGTATGGCTTTGTAATTCACTGCTTTGAAAAGCAAATTGAGCTGAAAACAGACAAAACAGTGAAACATTGCCAACCAAAAAACAGAACGAGCATTATGTCCATATCCACCCCAGATCCCATTCAACAGATTGTAAACAAACATGATTGCATTTGGGCTACACATGAACATGACTGCGGCCTCATTGACTTTGTTGTGTGCATTGAAGGGGAGCCCCCTCCCCCACAAAAACAATACCGCATCAAACCAGAGGCCGAGTCAGCTGTTCATGAAATTGTACAACAACTTGAAATCAGAGGAATAGTCCGTCGATGTAGATTATCAGCGTCTCAACAAAGTTTTGCCCAAGGCTACACCTATAGTGGCAAATCCGTCGACATTATTGTCACAGATTTCAACACAAGCGTCTTGGTTTACAGTGCTCGACGTAAAGAACGGTTTCTGGTCCATCCCAATCAAACGCGGTGATCAGTGGAAATTGGCCTTCACTGTGAATCAAATACAGTACACATGGGAACGAATGCCACAAGGCCTCCATAACAGTCCTGCGATTTTCCACAGGGCATTGGAAGACACGCTCAATCCACTGACAGGGACCGGAAACGTTATTCATTACTTTGACGATATACTTATCGCGACCGATATGTTACACGTTGACGAAGTACTGTTAACACTCGGTAAAGCTGGCTTCAAATTAAACAAAGAAAAAGCTCAAATCGCACAAAGCGAGGTCCAGTACCTGGGTTACACAATAATGCAAAGCCACCGAGCATTAACACTTTGTCTCGCATTCCACCAACACCGCCCGCACACTAGAAGCAATGTTCATCCTAGCTTTCTTCGGTTTTCTTCTCTGCTCCGAATTAACAATCACATCTAACTTCGACACAAATATCCACCCTACAATTTCAGATTTACAGATGGTAGATAACGAAACCATATCTTTCTTCATTAAACAAAGTAAAACTGATTGAGCTAAAAAGGGTCTCTTCGTTTACATTTTCAATCTGCCAACTCCCATTCAACCGTACCATTTTCTCATAAATTACCTGCAGTATAGACGTTCCATGTTCAAATCCCCACTCAATCCTCTCTTCGCAGATGACTCCAATCATCCAGCCACGAGATTCTGGTTCCAAAAACATCTTAAAGCAGTTCTCATCCAGTCAGTATCACAGCAAATAAATTTTCAAGTCATTCTTTTTGTATCGGAGCAGCAACCACAGCCGCCCAAAAGGGTCTTTCCCAACAACAAATTCAAACCCTTGGTCATTGGTCATCAGAAGCCTTCAAAACATCAGATCCAGACACTTCCACATCAGAAACGCACACCAAGCCGTAACTAATTAAAATTGTTCATTCCCATCACCTGCGCACCATTCATTGTCACTCTCCAGCCCACTTTCCAAAACCCTTTTGGCTCGCCGTATTCACGCCAGCAATAACTAAAATTTGTAATTTGCTTCAAGTTCAAGTTTTATTTATATAGCACATTTTACAACAGCCACTGGCTGTGCAAAGTGCTTTACAGAACAGAAGAATTAAACGAAAAAAATACCTTCATAACACAACACAAATAAGCGCAGCAAAGCTAAGAGCACCCTTAAAACAGGAGTAGCAAAACACTATCAGACTCAAATATAAAACAGTAAAACAGAGATGGCAGTATCAGACTCAGAAAAAAAATGAAAAAACAGTATCAGACTCAAAAAATAATAAATCAAAGGTGGCAAGGCAGTATCAGACTCAAATATATAATGGAAAGAACCAGGAGGGGCAAAAACAGTATCAGCCTCAATGGAAAATAGTAAAACCAACCAACCTTAATTGTTATCCTAATTTCTAATGGCACGTCCACAGAAAATCCCCTCTGCGTTTGAGTCTGGAAAGTGGGACTAATGACAGGTTCTTGTCGCTTGATCTCAGACTTCTAAAAGGAGTAGTAATGATGAAAAATTATGTTTTAGTAATAGTTTTTAGTAATAGTTTAGTAATGATGAAAAAGCAAACGGATAATTTCTCTTGATTGGTAAATACATTTGTGTATCGTCCGCATAACAGTGAAAAGATACCCTGTGTCTTCTTAGAATGGTGCCCAATAGTAACATATACAGAGAAAAGAGAAAAGGCGCCAAGATAGATCCTTGAGATCCTAGATGTGCAACAGAAGAGGACAAATTGCCTAACTTGACTAGGAAATTCCGATCAGAGAGATAGGACTGGAACCATTGGAGGACGATCAGTATATATTCAGTATATTTTTTTTTTACAAACAATTGCAGGCTCCCCCATTCGCACGCACTGAGGGCTCCCCGTTCGGTGGGCCGGACTCAGTCCCCCTTCCGAAGCGCCGGTCGAGCCCTCCCGTTTGAATAGCAGTGAGAACCTGTCCATCTTAGTCATCGTCGGACGCCCACGCTCGTGTCGCCGTCTGGCCTCCCCATTCGTTGGGCAGCGAGGGGTATATTCCCGTGTCCCAGCCCCCTTTGAAGCGCTGGTCGAGCCCTCCCGACCGATTACAGCAGGCGGCCTCCATGAGCACTTCATCCACGCTCCCATCGGACGCTGCGAGGGCCGTCCTGGTCGAACGGCTAAACTTGTTCCTGAATCGCGCTCGTATAAATCTCGGGCTGTACTCAAGAGCTTACAGCTCAACTGCTGGCGGGGCTTACCCGTCCGATGCCATGAGCATCCAAACTCCCGTCGGACGCTGCGAGAGCCCTCCCGGTCGAACGGTCAAGCTAATTTTTTGCAAATACCTTCTCGTGCCCTTCACTTTTTTGGGGGGTTAATTTCCCATCGTTTTACGATTGCTGTCCTGCGCTTACTTGGCTTTTTGTGGGAGTACTCTGGGTTCAGGCCAAATTTGGTGCTCGCAGCCCTCTCCCGGACAGCACGCCAAATACACATAAATTACTATGTCTGATTTCATGTACGTGTGAACTCATGAATTGGACACAATAGTGTCTGGAACCTGGCTGAATGGAGTTGGTTGGCCTTTTCTTGTCTTATCAGAACCTTATCAATGGCAGGACACCACGCTTTACTTTGATTTGATGGTGTCTAAATGTCCTTCATGAGCTAAAATGAAAGACTTTAGCATTGAGTGACTGTGGTAACAATGTGTGAATCCCTCAAGACTAAAGGTCCTTGCACACTGAGTCTGAAACTTGTGTATGCGTTTTTTGTAATCGTCATTTGGTGGCTCTAAATTGTCAAAACATCTCTCAAAATGCTTGCTACGGATGTGAAAAACGCAGAAAATTGAACCTGATTCAATTTTTTTGTGATGGACGAAAGTTTCGGAGTTAGTGTGTAAACGTGGTTAACACAACGTGAGGTCAAATTTATTTATTTAATGTGTGAATATTTCGGACGAGAATTTCAGACTCAGTGTGCAGGGACCTTAATTGTCCAATCACACTTAACTCATTGGCAATGTGAGCGTATGATTTGCATTCATCAAAACTACAAGTCGTCTCAGGTTACTATTGTAACCATAGTTCCCTGAGAACAGGGAACGAGACGATGCGTCCAACGACGCCATGGGAACGCCCCTAGCGTGACTGCGTCTGAAGCATCTATGTCAACTAGTCCAATGGAAAGAATGAGCGTCACGGGCGGGTGACGTCATGACCAGGATATGATAAAAGCACATCCGGTGCAAACCGGCATTAGCTTAGAAAATTGCCGAAGCAAGCCGATCGCAGGGATGCAGGAAGTATGGCAGGGTGACGCATCGTCTCGTTCCCTGTTCTCAGGGAACTATGGTTACAATAGTAACCTGAGACGTTCCCTTACGAAGGGAACTCAACGATGCGTCCAACGACGCCATGGGAACGAGAATACCCAAAGCGCCAGAAGTCCAAGTACCTGAGTGTCAGTCTGTTGTAACTAAGCACTAAGCACCTGAGAACCTGGGGCAGCATCCAGGTCTAAACTGTAAAATCTAACGAATGTGAGCGGAGAGGACCAGCCCGCCGCATCACAGACGTCCCGAAGAGAAACCCCATATAGTAAGGCTTTAGAAGCCGCCATACTTCTAGTAGAATGAGCTCGGACCACCAAAGGACATGGCTGGTCCGAGTACTCGTATGCAAGTGAAATAGCCTCAACTATCCACCTACTGACCGTCTGTTTAGAAGCAGGAAGACCCTTCTTAGGTGATCCGAAGCAAATCAGTAATTGGTCGGACTTCCTAAATGAAGAAGTCCGATGCACATAAGTGTCCAGTGCTCGCACTGGACACAAGAGGTTCAGTCTTTCCTGGTCTGCAGATGCAAAAGGAGGAGGACAGAAAGCCTGCAGCACAATAGGCCTCGGAGTCGAGGTCGGCACCTTAGGGACGTATCCCTGTTTTGGATATAAGAATGCCTTGACCATCCCCGGTGCAAACTCAAGGCAAGTGGGGGAAACCGAAAGGGCCTGAAGGTCTCCAACTCTCTTAAGGGACGAAATAGCTAGCAGAAAGATAGTCTTAAAGGTAAGAAACTTATCTGAAACCGAATCTAAGGGCTCAAATGGAGCCCTAGAAAGGCCTTCTAGTACTATAGCAAGATCCCAAGCTGGCACCCTAGTGCGAGTTGCAGGCCTCAGCCTTAAAGTGCCACGAAGGAAACGTGTAACCAGGGGGTCTCGACCCAACGATGTACCCCCCACCAGGGCGTGGTAAGCCGCAATGGCCACCACGTAGACTTTGAGCGTGGAAGGACATAGGCCTGAAGTAAAGCGCTCCTGCAGGAACTCGAGTACTGTGTTCACAGAACAGTTAACTGGATCCCACTGATGTTGGTGACACCATAAAGAGAAAACTCTCCATTTAAGCGCATATAGTTTCCTAGTAGCTGGGGCCTCGGCTGAAAGACCACTCTCTATGAGTTGGGCCCCCTCAGAGGCCAAACCCACAGGTTCCAAATCTCTGGTCGAGGGTGAAATATTGTGCCCCCGGCCTGAGACAGAAGGTCTCTCCTGATCGGGATCTCGAAGGGAGGACCATCTAGGAGATGGATCAGGTCCGAAAACCAGATCCGACTTGGCCAGCGTGGTGCTACTAGCAGTAGGCTTATTCCATACCGGCGGACTCGCTCCAGAACTCCTGGGAGCAGAGCAACAGGGGGAAAGGCGTACAGACGTAGCCTCGCCCACATCTGCACCATAGCATCCAGCCCCAGAGGGGCTGGGTGAGTAAGGGAGAACCACAGAGGACAGTGCGTCGTATTCTGAGACGCAAACAGATCCACTTGTGCTTGGCCGTAAAACTCCCAGATTTTCTCCACCACCTCGGGGTGGAGTCTCCAGTCCCCTGGCCTCAGCTCCTGCCTCGACAGGATGTCTGCTCCTATATTCTGGACCCCAGGAATATACACTGCCCTCAGAGAGAGTACCTTCCCCAGAGACCACAGGAGGATCTGGTGCGCCAGTTTGCAAAGCGGACGCGAACGCAGGCCCCCCTGACGGTTCAGATAAGAGACCACTGATGTGTTGTCTGTTCGTACGAGCACATGATGGCCCCTCAGGTCTGGGAGGAACTGCCTCAACGCATTGAAGACAGCCATCATCTCCAGGCAATTTATGTGCCACGAGAGATGATGACTCTTCCACAGACCCTGAACCGAGCGGCCTTCCATTACCGCTCCCCAGCCGGTGAGGGAAGCATCTGTCGAGATAGTAACTCGATGGCAAAGAGCTCCCAACACCGGACCTTGGGTTAAGAACCAGTGCTCCCTCCATATAACTAAGGCACGAAGGCAACGCCGCGTGACCTTGATCATACGAAGTGGGTTTCCCCTCGGGGAGAACCCTCTGGTCCTGAGCCACCACTGTAAAGGCCTCATGTACAGCAGGCCAAAAGGTATCACGTTGGACGCTGCTGCCAAAAGACCCAACAGTTTCTCGAACTGTTTTACAGTGCGTGACTGGCCTAGCTTCAGCTCTTTTGTGGCTGACAGGATAGCAGCTACACGAACGGGCGATAGGATGGCCCGCATTGTCACTGAATCCCATACCACACCAAGGAAAGTGGTTCTCTGTACTGGAGAAAGCACACTCTTCTTGGCATTGAGCCTCAACCCCAACATCTGCATATGAGCGAGAACGACACCTCGGTGCCGAACCGCCAACTGCTCTGATACCGCTAGAATCAGCCAGTCGTCGATGTAGTTCAGAATACGTATGCCCTGAAGCCTGAGAGGGGCTAACGCTGCATCCACGCATTTCGTGAACGTGCGGGGTGATAAAGCTAGACCGAACGGAAGAACCCGATATTGGTATTCTTTGCCCCCGAAAGAAAACCTTAGGAACTTCCTGTGCTGAGGGAGGATGGAGATATGGAAGTAGGCGTCCTTCAGATCTATCGTGACAAACCAGTCCTCGGATCTGATTTGAGTCACGATCTGTTTGAGTGTCAGCATTTTGAACTTTAGTTTCTGAACTGACCGATTTAACAAACGAAGATCTAAAATAGGACGCAACCCTCCATCCTTTTTTGGAACAATGAAATAACGGCTGTAAAAACCCGACTCTCGGTCGGGTGAGTACACCTGTTCTATAGCTTCTTTCGCTAACAGGGCCTTTACCTCTTGCTCCATTACCAGAGCCTGCTCGGGATGCACCACTGTGGGCAACACCCCGTTGTAACGAGGAGGACGACAACCAAACTGGATTCTGTATCCTTTCTCTACAATCTGCAGGACCCAACGAGAAATATTCGGCAGAAGCTTCCACGCTGCCAGAAAATTTACTAAGGGAACCAGCCTCTCGAGGCTGGTCTCTGGTGTTACTGAGACAGCTAATTCTGGAGCCTGAAACATCATGGCAGGAACTACCTGAACTGGCTGCTCTAACGCCCCCCTCAGAGGGCGCGGAACCGATGCTGTGCCGCAGCATAGCATCAGCAACTCGCTGGAGACCGCTGCGCCCTGAAGCACCAAGGGTGGCAGGGTTGGTAGAATGGTCTCGTGAGGACCCCGAAATGGAACGGGCACCGTATAATGAGGTGTACACCGCTCTACTTCGGTCGGGGCTGTCCTCACAGGCCTGACGCATGAACATCAGGACCTTTTTTTTTCTGAGCCGAAGTCTTCTTCGCCTGAAGAACGGTCCTCAGATCCGGCTTCGACTTAGAAGACTTCGGCTGAGAGGGTTGCGTCTGTCTCCAGTGTCTACGTGGAGGTGCACGAGACGCAACACTCTCTTTCTGTTGCACATGATATGATGAGCTCGACGGCTGGGGCTGCTCACGCCCAGCAGCCCCAGGGGGCTGGACACGGCGAGGGATAAACTTTTTAAAAGCGTCAGCTTGCTTCTTAGACTCCTGAAATCACTCGACGACCGCGTGGACTGCGTCGCCAAAGAGACCAGAAGGTTCAAGCGGAGCATCTAATAAAAAAGCTAGATCTTTTTCTTTAATCTCTGACAGATTTAACCATAAATGTCTCTCAGTAGCTACCAAGGCTGCCATAGACCGCCCAATTGCTCTGGCGGTCTCCTTAGTAGCCCTGAGAGAAAGATCGGTAGCACGACGAAGTTCTTGAATATCGTCATGAGTAATTCCCTCACTACTATCCAGATCCCCCAGCAGGTCAGCTTGATACGCCTGTAGCACTGCCATTGTATGCAGACATGCTCCAGCTTGACCTGCTGCCGTATAAGCTTTGCCCACTAAAACCGAGGTGGCTTTAAGCGGTCTAGTGGGCAAAGCCGAGGCTTTCAGGGACGATGCGGGACCAGGCGAAAGATAGCTGGCTAAATTCTGTTCCGCCTGGGGCATCGCCTCATAACCATACTCTTTTAGCCCTCTTATTCTCGAATAAGTTTTAACTTGAGGGCTAAAAAGTCGTGAAGAGTAAGGTTTATTCCACGATTTCGATATTTCATTGTGAAGATCGGGAAAAAATGGAAGCTCTCGTGGTGGAGATAATGTCGTGGACGATAAAAAGCGCTCATCTAATTTACTTTTAGGACGAGCGCTTTTATTCTCAGATGGCCATACAATATTTAATTTTTCTACAGCCCGTGACATAACATCCACCAGCTCATCATATGCTGGGGAAATAAATTGTGAATCTTTTTCCCCCATGTGTGTGCTTTCACTCTCCATACTCATAACATCGACCTCCTCGGAGGAAGAGCATTGAAGTAATGGAGTGCTCTCTCCCCGGGCGGAAGAAACCGCAGAGCGTGCTTCCGACACCGGGGGGAGAGCGCTGGATCTTCCGGGTAAGGAAGGAGAAAAGGCCAAGGGACCCGTCTCCAACCCCTCCGAAAGATCCTTCTGCGATCCCCAGGAATGCATTCTCCGCGCCGCCTCGGCAGACGCGGGTCCTGATCCCTGAGGATCGCGAGCCTGCACACTCTTTACATCAAAGAGTGACAGGCGAGAGCGGAGCATGCAGAGCGGTAGCATTTCACAGTGTTGACACTCAACCTCCTCGAAGGCTGAGACCGCATGCTCCACTCCCAAACAAATGACACAAAGCTCGTGTGTGTCCCCACCCGTTAAATAACGCGGGCAGGGAGGAACACACTGCTTGTACACTTGTTTCGCCATAACGTTTCCGAATAAATTGCAACAGACAACAATAAATAGACAGAGACAGTATAACACAGATCGCTTGCTGAGGCAACAGAAGCTAATGCCGGTTTGCACCGGATGTGCTTTTATCATATCCTGGTCATGACGTCACCCGCCCGT
This sequence comes from Gila orcuttii, assembly GCA_026230005.1. Classification (NCBI taxonomy): domain Eukaryota; kingdom Metazoa; phylum Chordata; class Actinopteri; order Cypriniformes; family Leuciscidae; genus Gila; species Gila orcuttii. Next base: position 4,751,319 of record JAPDVR010000020.1, on the reverse strand, counting down.
GACGCTCATTCTTTCCATTGGACTAGTTGACATAGATGCTTCAGACGCAGTCACGCTAGGGGCGTTCCCATGGCGTCGTTGGACGCATCGTTGAGTTCCCTTCGTAAGGGAACTGTCTGATTTCCCTTCATTCACTCTCTGATGCTGATGCTTCCTCTACAGCCCTTGCAGTAACATTATTGTAATGGAAAATTTTGATTTTCATTGATATGTATGTTTATACATCTGAAATGCAGGAGCGAGACACTTTGGGAACAGCTGTGCCCTCTGAGGTCAGAGGTCATCTAGTCCGAGTGGGTCTTAAGGGTCAGCTAGTAATAAATCGAGGCTAGCAGCCATGGATCCTTTATCTAAGGAATGCGGCAGAAAGGAGTCCTGCTTCTAGGAAGACCTTGAAATCAGTATAAAGACAGCTCAGCTCTTCCTGGTGTGGTCTCTCTCACTCTACAGCGTAACTTCTGTGTGCTGACTGGGCCTTCTTGCAGGAATAAATGCCTTTTAAAAGACAATTTGATTCAGAGTGTCTCTTACGCAGTGATGATGGTTTGATAGAAATTGTTGTCAAAACAATTATATATGGGAACAATTTAACCATTCTGTTTTTCAGACTTGCATGTGCAGTGAGTTTAGTTGTTGCTTTCTTGTTAAAGTGAGCTTCTGTTTTCCTCTGGTTCTCTGGCCTCAACCACATCCTGAACCCTTTCGGCGGTCGGGCCAAAACCGCATCTCGCAACTGCAATCTACAATCAATAGCCAGAGATTGAGTTATAAACTCAAGCATTTCTTATCATATTTTTTCAAGACCAAATCTAACATTTGTCTTATTTGGTTTCAACTGAATAAATCAGATTTACAGGCTACTGTTCTCATTAACTTGCACTGTTTGACTTTATTATAGCAACATGGCAAAAATGGTGAAAGTCATTCACTAAATGTAGAGCGTAAGCAGCTCGTTTTGTGAGTCAAAGTGAAACTGCTGTGGTCTGATTTTTCTACATCTAATGTGGTTTGACCTGTTGGTGGACAAACAGCTTCAACATCAGTGTCTATTATTTGATGAATGAGGTCAGTGAGTCTGTCAATTTGTGGGTGAAGCGTTTGTTCAATAACTCTCCTGCTTACATTAACCAAATAATCTGACTTTCACTCCATACAAAACATTGTTACAGTAAAATAAAATTAATCCAATTATGAAATCAAACAATATCATTATCATACATCACTGATGAATTTTGAAGATTGACATCTGATCATCAACACCAGTAGATACAGACATCTAATCTAATATTTCACTCTTTCATGACTTCCTGTTTTACAGGAAATGGTTTTGAGAATAAACTGTGACGAAGGTTCAGTCTTTATTGGGAGGATCACGAACACACACAGCATCAGTTCAGTCGTGTTTCAGATCAATCTGAGTGTTTGCATCGGTGAACCGATGAAGAAAATGTTTCTCAAATTAGTTTTGCTCTGTTTGTGTTTGTGGCGTTTGGTTAGTGAGTTTTAAATATGTTTTTATGACTTCAGTTGTTTCAGTTCTGATACCATGTGATAAATTACTGGTTAAATTAGTTCAAGAGGATCAACATTCACTGTTATTCTCATATAGAAATAATTGAACTGTGATTTTACTGTCAGATCAAGTTTGAATTCAGCTCTAAACTCAGTTATTATGATTAAATAAAATAATATAAATATGATGCTCAGATAATCAACAGCATTAGTTTTAGTGTGACGTTAAACATTAAAGTAAAAGTGTATTTTTTTAATTATTGTTCCATATATAAATCTTTTTCTCTTTTTATTCATCATCTTTTGCTTTTGTACTGCTGCAGAATATTATTAATTTTACTTTCAAATGATTAAAAGTATTTTAGTGAAGCTTCATCAAACCAACATCAAGTGATTTTAAAGCTTTAATCTGTGAAAAACTGTTCTTCAGGAGTGTTTGCTGAGTTTGTGTCAGTGATGGAGGGAGATTCAGTCTCTCTAAACTCTGATCTTACTGAAATGAAGGATGATGATTTGATTCAGTGGAGGTTTGGAAACACATTAATAGCTGAAATCAATAAATGGACTGACAGAATCACTGTATATGATGATGTTCTTGATGGGAGATTCAGAGACAGACTGAAGCTGGACAAACAAACTGGATCTCTGACCATCACAAACACCACAACTGAACATGCTGGAAATTATATACTACTGATCAACCATGAGAGAAAGAGATTCATTCTCGCTATCATTGGTGAGTTCAAAAACGTTTCATTGAAAAAATCTAAATGAATTTACACACAATTTTTTTTTTTGTTATTTTATATTGTTTATTTTTAATGTAAATTTTAAATTATTCAATTTATTAAACTATTATAAAGTTGTTTAACAGTATTAATCTTTGCAAACCCTGTTTCTGTAAGACTTTATCAGGCAATATGTCCTCCAACCACTAGGGGTCACACTCCTGCCATGACCAGTGGTATTACACACAGTCACTAGGGGGAGTAGCAGGTCTTTTGCCTGCAATCCTCCTCACAGTTGCCATAGGGAAACCATTGGCAAGAACTCTCAGTTGTACTTAGCAATCATTGTTGATGATACTCACCAGTGTAGGGGCCTATTTAAGTTTGCCTTTTGTCATTGTTTTATGTTCAGTCTTGAGCCTACCTACCTGTGTATCCCGTGAGTTTATTGTCTGCCATTGTGCTTGTCTTTTTGTTTTTCTTTTTCTTGAAAGCTTGCTTCTAGTTATTTGTTTATACTTTGTTTTTTGATTATTCTAAAAGTAAAAGCTATTTGGAGTATATGCTGCTTGTCTCCTTGAGATCTTTGTTACTCCTCTGCACTTGGGTCTCAAAATCCTCAAAGTTAGCCAAGAAATGGACCCAGCAGAGAGTCAAGGTCCTTCATCAAATGTGGAGAAAATATTATCCGAGCTCACCAATCAAGCTACCGCAACTCAACATCATGGATGGATGCTCACAGAGATTCTTCAGCGTTTTTCTAGCTTTGCCTCAAAATCCTCCGTCCCAGGAGGTTCCTGAGTTACCCACGCCACCTCCGGTACCTCCCATCTTTCTCCAACCTCAACCAATTCCGGCATTTCCTCTTCTCGAGCCCAGGCTTCCACCTCCTGAGAGATACGATGGAAATACCAGGGGCTGTTAAGGCTTTATCACTCAATGCTCTCTAGCCTTCCAACTTCAACCCAGTAGTTTTCCTACAGATAGCAGTCGAGTGGCTTATATCATCACCTTACTGACTGGAAGAGCTTTGAAATGGGCTACGGCTCTCTTGGAACATTGTTCACCATTCACTTCTAACTCTGAGCAATTCCTAGCAGAGATGAGGAGGGTATTCCATCATCCAGGAGGAGGAGTCAGAAATGACCAACGATTTCTTCAACTCACTCAAGGAACGCGCAGTGCAGAAGAAATGGCTATTGAGTTCCGTACCCTGGCAGCGGAGAGTGGCTGGAATGAACATGCTCTTCAAGCAGTGTTTCATCAGGCTCTAGCACCTGAGCTAAAAGATGAATTGGCCTTCTGAGATCCTGCGCCTAACTTCGATTCTCTTATTGATGTCGCCATCTGAGTGGATAATCGAATTAGGGATAGGAGGTCTGAAAAACAACAAGACGGAGTCACAGCCCAAAGCAACGTCAGTCCAGTTCAACCTGCTTTCCAAACTCTTCAGTTTGGGAAGAATTGCTTATCACAATCTGAACGGGACGGACGTATGTGGGAGCGGCACTGTCTATACTGTGGAGAACTGGGGCATTTTCAAACTCATTGCCCTGAAATTGTGGGAAAAGAGATTTCTCATCCAGAGAGAGGGGGGCTGAGACGAGATAAATAATTGACCCCAGATTTTCAGCTGGATTTTCGTCGGTGATGCATTTCTCCTGGGGCAATGGTTGACTCAAGGGTTCTGCATTTGTCGACTGCTGGAAATTTCATGGACAGAACTCTGGCTAAGAGCTGGAAGATACAACTCATAACTCTCCAGGATAAACTCACAATAACATCCTTAGACAACAGATCTCTGAGGTCCGGCCAGGTAGCCTATCGTACCATTCCCATTTCAGTTGAAATAGACTGAATTCCCAGTTATCCTTGGTGACCCTTAGCTAGTTTCTCATAATCCTCAGATTGACTGGCCAACTAGCAGTTTCACCAGATGGGGATGTGCATGTCCAACGGCTGGAATTCTTTCATCTCCTGATTATTTGTTGAGTCCTAAATGACAACTCTGAATCCAGCATGAGTCAAACACGCCAATAACCAAAGTAATAGTCGTTCTTCAAGTTAAACTTACACCCCCTGCTCTGGTTGTTCCTTCTCCTGTCCTATCTCGAGTTACCCAGGTATATGTCGATCTCCAGGATGTGTTTAGTAAGTCCCAAGCCGATACTCTTCCTCCTCATCGACCCTATGATTGCGCCATTGAATTGTTGCCAGGATCTTGCCCTCCAAGAGGTAGACATTTCTTGTTGTCAGCTCCAGTAAGTCGGCAATGGATGAGTACATTCAGAAGGCACTAGAGAATGGATTTATTCGGCCTCCCACATCTCCGGCAGGGGCTGGCTTCTTTTTTGTGGTTAAGAAGGATGGAGGTCTTCGCCCATGCATTGACTATCGTGGCCTAAACAACATCACAGTAAATAACCGATATCCACTGCCACTTATGGCCACAGCCTTCAAACTCCAGGGCGCTACTATCTTCAATAAGTTGGACCTCCGGAACGCGTACCATCTGGTGAGAATTCGTGAGGGGGATGAATGGAAGACGGCTTTTAACACCCCTACTGGGCATTACGAGTATCAGGTGATGCCCTTCAGGCTAGCAAATGCCACGGCTGTCTTTCAAGCCCTTATCAATGATGTCCTGAGAGAGCTGTTGAACCAATGTGAGTTTGTATATCTCGATGATATTTTAATATTTTCCCAGAGTTATGAAGACCACGTTCAACATGTCCGGCAGGTTCTGTCTCGTCTGCTCTTGAACAACCTCTTCGTCAAGCTAGAGAAATGTGAGTTCCATGTAGAGCCCTGCGCGGGACTGTTTTCTTCATCCCGCTCTCGCCCGCCGAATTTCTGACCATTACCGCCCGCTCCCGCAACGTATGTGTTACACTCCCGCCCGTTCCCGCAATATGTATGTCCACTCCCGCCCGCACCCGCAAAACTTTGAGAACTTATTCCCGCACAATAATAGAGATGCATTGATTTTGTGTCTTCTCCCATCCCGCAGGAAAAAAACACGTATTTGTGTTGCTATTATTAAAGAGATTCATGGGGTTGTTTGTTTCGTTTCCCTGGCCTGCATGTATTCTGACGCACTGATCAGGAAGATGAATAGTAGTCCAAATGTCAGCCTTGCTTAGGTTTTGTGCCGTAAATACCTGTTTGAGGTTCTTTTCCACATAATTTCTTGACATCTCTCCATCTTGTCGACTCGCTAGGCTACCTCCCGATCCCGCAGGGTTTTTTTTTAGCCGCCCATTCCCGCCCGCAGCAAGGTTCAAATCGCCCGCTCCCGCGAGATTTGCGTTGGGTCCCGTGGGACCCGGCGGGACTCAATCCCAATGCAGCCCTCTAGTTCCATGTCACTACAGTCTCTTCCTTGGGTTTCATCCTTTTATGCGGCAGTGTACAGATGGATCCCAGCAAGGTTTGTGCGGTCTGGAGTGGCCATTCATTGAAACAAGTCCAACACTTCCTGGGTTTCGCCAACTTTTATAGGAGATTTATTCGAGACTTCAGTTCCATTGCGGAACCTCTCACAGCCCTCACCAGGAGGCTTGGCACACCCTTCCAGTGGACCGAGAACGCTAACCAGGCGTTCGAACGACTCAAACAGCTATTTACTTCAACTCCCATATTGACTCGAGGTGGACGCATCCGACGTGGGTGTGGGAGCTGTACTGTCCCAGACAGCGACTAGGGATAATAAACTCCATCCTTGTGCCTTCTTTTCACGTCGGCTGACAGCAGCAGAGAAGAACTATGATACTGGGAATCGGGAGTTGATGGCGGTTAAGCTGGCTTTGGAGGAATGGAAGTACTGGTTGGAGGGGGCTAAACACCCATTTCTGATATGGACAGACCACAAGAACCTCATTTACATCCAGGGAGCCAAAAGGTTGAATCCTCGGCAAGCTCAGTGGGCCCTTTTCTTTAACCGTTTCGACTTTGTCCTGTCTTACAGACCGGTTCCAAGAATATAAAGCCTGATGCTCTGTCAAGGCAGTTCGAGTCACAGGAAGAGGACAGGTTGGAACCCATCATACCAAGGTCCAGAGTGCTGGCAGGCATCCAGTGGGACTTGGAGATGGCAGAAGATGGCAGTACGGAAGGCTCAACATCGCCAACCTGACCCAGGTAATGGCCCATCGGGTCTCCTCTTTGTGCCAAACATCGTCAGGTCCAAAGTACTGTAGTGGGGTCATGCCGCACCTTCATCTGGACATCCGGGAGTCCTTAGAACCCTGAGGCGGATCCAATCTAAGTTCTGGTGGCCCATCATGGGAACTGATGTCCAGAGATTTGTTGCCGCATGTTCCACTTGCGCCCAAAATAAGGAACCTAGAGCCCTCCCTTAAGGTATACTACATCCCCTCCCTATCCCGAGACGACCCTGGTCCCACATATCCATGGATTTTGTTAATGGCCTACCCAATTCTCAAGGTAACACAGAAAATTTGTCGACTACTACGAGAATCACTAAGGCATGTCATTCTCCACATTTCCACCTCTAAAATTCCTACAGCAGGCCAGACGGCAGAACTTCTCATGCAACATGTCTTTAGAATTCATGGTTTTCCTCAGGATATGTTGTCTGATTGGGGTTCCCAGTTTACCTCAAGATTCTGGAAGTCTAATCGGTTCCACCATCAGCTTGTCCTCAGGGTTGCAGAGAGAGTGAACCAGGAGATTGAGAAGACCCTCAGATGTCTTGTCTCGAACAACCCTAGTACATAGAGTTCCCAGCTGGTCTGGGCAGAATTTGCCCATAACACTCTCTATCACTAATCACTGAATATTTTTCCATTTGAATGCCAGTTTGGATTCCCCCCTCTCTGTTTTCTGAACAGGATATCCAAGCACAGGTTCCAGCAGCGGCCCAGTTAGTCCGGAGGTGCCGGGGGATCTGGCGGAGAGCTCAGGCAGCCCTGTTAAACTCATCCCGGGAACAAAAGAAACAGGCCAATTGACGTCGGCGGATAGGTCTGTCATTCCGCCCTGGACAGAGAGTGTTGCTTTCAACTAAGAATCTTCTATTGCACCTCCAGTCACGGAAACTAGGTCCAAGATACATTGGACCTTTCAAGATTCTCAAGAAAATAAACCCGGTCTCTAAACGACTCCTGTTGCTCAGGTCCATGCGCATACACCCCACATTCCATGTCTCATGCCTCAAACCTGTCATCTACTCTCCTTTGCCTTCTGTAGGTAGACTACCTCCAGTTTCTCGGATGGTGGAGGGGCAACTGGTTTACTCTGTGCAGAGATTATTGACCATGCGCAAAGTAGGGGGAGGGGTCCAATATTTGGTTGACTGGCAAGGTTATGGTCCAGAAGAGCGCACGTGGGTACCGGCTAGAGACATACTGGACCCAGATCTTATCAGGGACTTCCACAAACAACAGTCTAACAGAACTAAAAGTAACGTCAGGAGCCGTTCATCAAGAGAGGGCTCCTGTAAGACTTTATCAGGCAATATGTCCTCCAACCACTAGGGGTCAGACTCCTGCTATGACCAGCGGTATTGCTCCCAGTCACTAGGGGGCGCAGGAGGTCTTTTGCCTACAATCCTCCTCCCAGTTGCCAGGGGGAAACCATTGGCAAGAACTCTCAGTTGTACTTAGCAATCATTGTTGATGATACTCACCTGTGTAGGGCCCTATTTAAGTTTGCCTTTTGTCATTGTTTTTTGTTCAGCCTTGAGCCTACCTACCTGTGTATCCCGTGAGTTTATTGTGAGCCATTGTGCTTGTTTTGTTTTCCTTTTTGTGACCATTGGAAGTTTTACTTCTAGTTTATTTGTTTGTACTTTGCTTTTGATCATTCTAAAAGTAAAAGCTATTTGGCGTTTATGCTGCTTGTCTCCTTGAGATCTTTGTTACTCTGCACTTGGGTCTTAAAATCCTCAAAGTTAAGCTCACTCAGGAAGAACACCAGCTCTGTGAGGAGACCAGGAGAATGGGGTTCTAATCCCGCTGAAGACAACATTCCAGGTCTTAGTCTATAGTCCCTGCTTCTAAATCATTACAGTTTCTGTTTGTTCTCTGTGTTTGACAGATGAAGTTAAGTCAGTGTCAGTGAAGAGGGGAAATTCAGTCACTCTAAACTCTGATCTTACAGAAATGAAGGATTATGATCGGATTCAGTGGAGGTTTGAAAACGCATTTATAGCTGAAATCAATGTAATGGCCGACATGTTCACTGTATATGATGATGTTCTTGATGGGAGATTCAGAGACAGACTGAAGCTGGACAAACAAACTGGATCTCTGACCATCACAAACACCACAACTGAACATGCTGGAGATTATAGACTACAGATCAACAGTGTTTTCAAGCCTTTTATTCTCTTTGTCTATGGTAAGTTAAATACTCCCCCCCCCCCCCCCCCCCTCCGTTTTATGTTTTAATCAGGACAAATATACAATTAATAATTCAAACATCATTTTGCTTTTTGTTTTTAATGATGATATTCATTTCGAATTTAAATTTCAAACTATTTACTTTTATAAATCATTAACTGATCGTGTGTGTGTGTGTGTGTGTGTGTGTGTAGTCCTGGAGTCAGTGGAGGAGGGAGATTCTGTCTCTCTAAACTCTGATCTTACTGAAATGAAGGATGATGATGTGATTCAGTGGAGATTTGGACATGAGAACACATTAATAGCTGAAATCAATGTAACGGCCGACAGATTCACTGTATATGATGATGTTCTTGATGGGAGATTCAGAGACAGACTGAAGCTGGACAATCAAACTGGATCTCTGACCATCACAAACACCACAACTGAACATGCTGGATATTATATACTACAGATCAACAGTGTTTTCAAGAGATTCATTCTCTTTGTCATTGGTGAGTTCAAAAACGTTTACACCTGTTTTTTAATGAGGAAATTTAAATGAATTCCTACATGATTTTGTTTTTGTTATTTTATATATTATTTATTTTTAATGTAAATTTCAAACTATTAAATTTAGTAAACCATTATAAAGTGATTTAACAGTATTAATCTTTGCAAACCCTGTTTCTGTTTGTTCTCTGTGTGTTTGACAGATGAAGTGAAGTCAGTGTCAGTGATGAAGGGAGATTCAGTCTCTCTAAACTCTGGTCTTACTGAAATGAAGGATAATTATGAGATTCAGTGGATGTTTGGAAACACATTAATAGCTGAAATCAATAAACGGTTCGACAGATTCACTGTATATGATGATATTCTTGATGGGAGATTCAGAGACAGACTGAAGCTGGACAATCAAACTGGATCTCTGACCATCACAAACATCAGAACTGAACATGAAGGAGATTATCTACTACAGATCAACAATGTTTTCAAGCCTTTTACTCTCTTTGTCTATGGTGAGTTAAATACTTTTCCCCCCTGTTTTATGTTTTAATCAGGACAAATATACAATTAATAATTCAAACCTAATTTTGTTTTTGGTGTTTAATGATGATATTCATTTCAAATTTAAATTTCAAACTATTTACTTTTATAAATCATTAACTGATCGTCTTAATCTGTGACAAACCGTGTGTGTGTGTGTGTGTGTGTGTGTGTGTGTGTGTGTGTGATTCAGGACTGGAGTCAGTGATTGAGGGAGATTTAGTCTCTCTAAACTCTGATCTTACTGAAATGAAAGATGATGATGTGATTCAGTGGTGGTTTGGAAACACATTAATAGCTGAAATCAATAAACAGACCGACAGAATCACTGTATATGATGATGTTCTTGATGGGAGATTCAGAGACAGACTGAAGCTGGACAATCAAACTGGATCTCTGACCATCACAAACACCAGAACTGAACATGAAGGACGTTATTATCAACAGATCAACAGTGTTTTCAAGCCTTTCACTCTCTTTGTCTATGGTGAGTTAAATACTTTTTTCCCCATTTTATGTTTTAATCAGGATAAATATACAATTAATAATTCAAACCTCATTTTGCTTTTGGTATTTAAAGATGATATTCATTTTAAATTTCAAACTATTTACTTTTATAAATCATTGACTGATCGTCTTAATCTGTGACAAACCCTGTGTGTGTGTGTGTGTGTGTGTGTGTGTGTGTGTGTCTAGTCCTTGAGTCAGTTATAGAGGGAGATTCAGTCTCTCTAAACTCTGATCTTACTGAAATGAAGGATGATGATGTGATTCAGTGGAGGTTTGGAGATGAAAACACATTAATAGCTGAAATCAATAAACGGTTCGACAGATTCACTGTATATGATGATGTTCTTGATGGGAGATTCAGAGACAGACTGAAGCTGGACAATCAAACTGGATCTCTGACCATCACAAACACCACAACTGAACATACTGGAGGTTATGAACTACAGATCAACAGTGAGATCAAAAGTTTAATTCTCGCTGTCATTGGTGAGTTCAAAAACGTTTACGCCTGTTTTTTAATGAAAACATTTAAATGAATTCATACACAATTTTTTTTTGTTATTTTATGGAGCTAGAAATGTGTCTTTATTAAATATGAGACAATAAATGATCTGAGAGAAAAAAAAAACGTTTGAGAGAAAAAGTTATCACACTGATAGCAAAAAAGCATTTCATGAGAGAAAAAAGAATATTTGAGAGAAAAAGTTTTCATACCAATAGCAAAAAATAATATTTGAGACTAAAAAATGTTTTGAGAGAAAGTCTTTTCTCATAGAACATAAAAAAATATAAATTTTAAAATTTTAAAATTATTTCTGAGAAAAAAATCTCTCTCAAAAAAATTGAAAAAAATCTCTAATATATATTTTTTGCTATCAGTGTGAAAACATTTTCTCTAAAAAAAAAAGAAGTGTTTCTCTCAAAACGCTTTTCTTTGCTCTCCATGCAATTTTTTGCTCTGGTGTCAGGATTTTGCTTTAGCTGTGAAAATTGTGTCATGGGCGGGGCCACGTTCTTTTTTTCCTATTGGAACGTTCCTATTGGCCAGTCGGGTGAGGATCGTCTTGTCTTGGGAGTCGAACTGAAGCATTACACCATTGTTCGCGTTCGGTTCACCTAGATAGATGCCTCCTCTGCCTTGGAGCTTAGATTATCTGCCCGAGCCCGAGCCCAAGGTCGGGCCGATATTTCCCGTAACTATCCTCGGGACGGGCCGGGCCTTTGATCTAGAGACGTGCACTCCCAACGCAATAGAGTGCGGCGCGGGACTAGATTTGATGGCCGAGTGCGAGCGCGGGCTGTAATCCTCTCACTCTGTGTGTGTGGGTTCCGGGAGAATAAAACGATTCGTGGGACTCCCGCAAACTAGAAATATCTATGAATAAAACATAAAAACGAATACATTTTTATTAATCTGTTGCAGAAGAGCAACAAGAACAACTAAAACAAAATACAAATGATTTACAGGCCAGAGTTTCTTTTTATAACATGTTTGCAGCGTTGAGCGATGTAGCCAATCACAGACATATGTGTTGATTTTTTGAATGCAATGGCCAATCACAAGGATTCAAGATAGACTCCCCTCACTGCTCAAAACTGACTTTTTGTTCAGAGCTGAATTCTGTATGCTGGCAAATCCTCTAATTATAAATAACAAAGTGTATATATTATGAAAGATTCATTGTGCAGTCAGCTTCATTGATAATAAGAGATGTGTGAGATCGCGATGAACTGATGTCAGCTTTAGGAATTTTTAAGGGAGCGCACTTTGCGCGCATTCAGTCATGCCAAACCATTCACGCTGTAGCCTGCTTGATTTTATGTTATAACAGTGGTTTGTGTGTTAATGCTTTAATAACACATAATTTATCAGGATGGCATTTATGCTGATGTGTATGATGGCGACACGTAGGCTAACTTGAAAGTATTTGGAGGTGCAGAACAGAGGAGGAGGAGGAGAAAGTAACATAGAAAGTAGTTGAGAACGTCAGTTATAACGACCCACGTATTAAAATGGTCGGGTTTAAATCGGGCTCGGGCTCATAATTATAGTTAATGTGTCGGGCCGGGCTCGGGTAGGGTCGGGCTTGATTTTTTGGGCCCGATCTAAGCTCTAAGTTGAGCACGGACACTCCAATGTTTGGGTAAGATGATGACACACACAACTGGATGTTAGCTGGCTGAGCAAGTTCAGCATCACTGAAGATTAAACATTAAAATAGCACTCATATTCATGAATGAATGTGTATTATATTATTAGCTTGCTAATCGCTAGTAAAGCTAATTATTAATTAGCCATCATGCTAGGTAAACTTGCATGAGTGCTATTTTTTAATGTTTAATCTTCAGTGATGCTGAACTTGCTCAGCCAGCTACCCATCGAGTTGTGTGTGTCATCATCTTACCCAAACATTGGAGTGTCCGTGCTCAACTAAGGCAGAGGAGGCATCTATCAAGGTGAACCGAACGCGAACAATGGTGTAATGATTCAGTTCGACTCCCAAGTCAAGACGATGCTCACCCGACTGGCCAATAGGAACGTTCCAATAGGAAAAAAAGAACGTGGCCCCGCCCATGACACAATTTTCACAGCTAAAGCAAAATCCTGACACGAGAGCAAAAAATTGCATGGAGAGCAAAGAAAAGCGTTTTGAGAGAAACACTTTTTTTTTTTTTAGAGAAAATGTTTTCACACTGATAGCAAAAAATATATATTAGAGATTTTTTTCAAAGTATTTTGAGAGAGATTTTTTTTTCTCAGAAATAATTTTAAAAATTTCAAATTTATATTTTTTATGTTCTATGAGAAAATACTTTCTCTCAACTTTTTTTAGTCTCAAATATTATTTTTTGCTATTGGTATGAAAACTTTTTCTCTCAAATATTATTTTTTCTCTCATGAAATGCTTTTTTGCTATCAGTGTGATAACTTTTTCTCTCAAACTTTTTTTCTTCTCTCAGATCATTTATTTTCTCGCATGTAATAAAGACACATTTCTAGCTCCATATTATTTTATATTGTTTATTTTTAATGTAAAATTTAAACCATTCAATTGAGTAAACCATTATAAAGTTATTTAATAGTATTAATCTCTGACAAACCCTGTTTCTGTTTGTTCTCTGTGTGTTTGACAGATGAAGTGAAGTCAGTGTCAGTGATGGAGGGAGATTCAGTCTCTCTAAACTCTGATCTTACTGAAATGAAGGATGATGATGAGATTCAGTGGAGGTTTGGAGATGAAAACACATTAATAGCTGAAAAATGGTTTGACAGGATCACTGTATATGATGATGTTCTTGATGGGAGATTCAGAGACAGACTGAAGCTGGACAATCAAACTGGATCTCTGACCATCACAAACACCACAACTGAACATGCTGGAGATTATCTACTACTGAAGTTTATAAACAGTTTCTCATCAAAATCATTCAGAGTTTCAGTCTATGGTGAGTAGAGATCATTTGTCTTCTCCTTCAAATATTCTTATTGACTATTTACATATTGAATTGTTGAATCGTTTATAGTTTGAGAGGACAGACAGTATAAAAACTCACTTGGAACCGAATGTTTTTATTGTTGATTAGATTTGATCATATTTTTGTTTATTCAGAAATATTAGTTGATGTCAGCGCTGATATTAGTGTTTATTGACTGATCTGATCTCAGTTTGATGTGTTTATTCCTCAGACTCTGTCCACTGTTGTGGTCCTACTGAAGCTGTGATCCGATTGGTCCTCTCTGCTCTGGTGGGCGTGGCTACTGTCATCATTCTGGTTTATGACATTAGATCCAGAAGAGCTGAACGAGATCAAGCACATATTCACACATCAGGTACATGATTGATGACGTCATTTCTCACAAACTGATTTTGCACGTATAAGTATCAGTGAGATTTATTAATGTATGGCTTTTTATGTTCATCTTTTTCAGGAAGTATCGAAAGTATGGCTTTAAGGTTCTTCTAGTGTTTTTTTCATAATAAATACTGATGATTATTTGAGTTTGTGCTCTCTTTCAGTGTCAAAATTTTAACAGAGTCACTTTATTGTTTATATTTCTCTCAGATACAAAAAAATGAATAAAGAGACACAGATCTCACTTTACTACTGCTGTATATTTGCTGTATGTATTTTCTTGCCTTTATCAATAAAGTTTCTCACTCTGAGGTTCAAGAGTCTATCCATGATTTATTCATAAGAATACAAACGTTTCGTATATTTTAAATATTTCAGCAGTGAACCATATACAGCTTTATTTGTACTTTGTATATATGACGTCCTGTCTTCCCCCTCAAACCTTAACCAGTAGTACGGAGAAGACCCAACGTGTCCATCCACCGCAAACCTAAAACACATGGTTGCTGCTGCAAGACAAGCTTGTCACAAGGCCGCTATTCCTGGCGGCACAACCGTGTCCTGAGGTGCAGACGGATAAAGATCAATGCCCTCCCTCCTCCATCATTACATCCTTCATACGCAAGAGAGTTCATCCGAGAAGGTGCAAAGACAGCCAAAGTCCATACAACATTGGCCAGAGGGATAGTTTTGATGTTTTTTTGTGACTGGGTATGTTTAGGTATAAAGTAATAATTAAAACACAATTTAACATATGGATCATAAATTGAATATCTCTGTTACTTACTTTGTGGAGAAGATAAGATGAGAATCCTTAAAGGGGTGGTTCAGGATTCTGGACATCGGACCTCATTTCCAAGTTAGCCTGGGTGTTATTTATCAGTGGAGACAGTTTTCAAAAATCTTCCAGTGTCATAGTTCACCGGTGCTATGCTAGCGCGAGTCAACAGTATCTGCTAGCCTGCCATTAAAAACAGTTTTACCCACTCCACAGTACACCAAAAGCAAATAAATGATAACGCCAGACTATCGATGTAAACGTCTGTTGAGAGAATAATGTTAGAAATCAAACTACCCTTTCATCGCATTGCAATAGTTATACTTTGTTCGCTGTATTTATTAGCACAGTCTACAGCAGCGGCGGAGTGATTTTAAGTAGGCAACCGAGAGAGCCGGTCACATGACAATCACGCAAGTGTATATCCCTGCCGCTGACACTCATCACTACAGAAGCAGAGTATATCACCATGTGCCAATTCCTTCGTTTACAATCGAATGTTTCAATATCGTTGTTCAAGGCTACTACTAGCTAGCTGGACGTCCCGACTGTAGTGCGCTTCTGTTCTGTTTACTTTTCGGCGCAGTACTACTAACCGGAGCAAAGTAAAACTCCGCCGCTGCTGAGAAACTAGTTCCTGTAAATATAATGCAATCATTGAGATGCAAGACTAGTTTGATTTCTAATGTTATTCTCTCAATAGACATTTACATCGATAGTCTGGCGTTATAATTTATTTGCTTTTGGTGTACTGTGGAGTGGGTAAAACTGTTTTTAATGGCAGGCTAGCACATACCGTTGACTCGCGCTAGCCTAGCACCGGCGAACTGTGCAACTGGAAGGACTGGATGAAATTTTTTGAAAACTGTCTCCACTGATAAATGACACCCAGGCTAACTTGGAAATGAGGTCTGATGTCCAAAATCCTGAACCACCCCTTTAACTGAACAGAGCTGCTCACACTTACTTGTTCTGTTAAATTAAAAAAAGAAAAGAGACATGATTGGTAGGAAACCGGTTACAATTTTTTAAAAGTTATTTATAGACATTTTAAGAATTAAATCATTTACCAGTTGAGAGTGTGTTGAGTCTGTGTAGTTGTATAGAAGTTTTGAAGTGAGCTAAATAACACATTGCAACTATAGCTAGCTTGTATGTTGGCAAACTACAGTGAAGTTAAAGAAATCTTTTGAGCTGGACTGGTTTTATAAGCACAGCGCTGCATTGTGTTCAGAGGTTACCAGTGAAACAGCTTTATTTCTGCTGATCCATAAGCGCCATCTACTGTCAGAGAGTCCATTACATTTCCATTCGCCCGTCGCTGTTTTTCTGCAGACCAATGTGAAAAATGTCATGTTCTCTTCTGTATAGAACTGAACCAGTGTAACATTTAGTTAAAACTGTAAGCAGAGATGGACACAAATACATCAAAAAGTATTTAATTACATATTACAAATACTTACTCATCAAATGTATTTATATACAATACAAAAAAGTATTTAATTAAAATACACGTAATTTGTCATTTACAAAAATACAAACAAATTTACAGTCATTCGAAGTGTGAGAGTGACTTTGGAGTTAGATATACGTAAGAGTATAGAATATCGGAATATCATCGTTTACTATAGAAGATGCGATTTTACTGTAGAAGAAAGGCGACTTTACATTAAAGGGGCATTCGGCAACTTAATAAATCCGTTTAGTAATCATTTGGATGGTTAAATAACCTGTTCTGGTGAGAATGGAGACTTTCCCTGCTCCCCCCAACGTTCCCAGGTGGAAAACCAACCTTGCAACATGAGGATTAACGTCCCGGTAAGTTGGAAATAGGAAGTCTCGTGAGAAGCGAGAACGAGCGAGAAACACAAACTGCTTTAAGGCAATTCGACATTAACACACACGCCATATGATACTGTGTATGATGTATTACCCACCTCGGTAGACATAGCTCCACACGATAAAGTTGGCTGGCTCCGATAATAACAAATGCACATGAGCAGCGGTAGAAAGGGGGAGGAGGGGCCGCATGTGAGTTTTTTTATGACAGTGTTGTGAAATATACACCCCACATCTGTAGGGGGAGCTCGCTGAGAAAACATGCGACAACAAAAGTGAAAATCAGCAAAGAAATGGCTAGAGTTGCCGAGTTCCCCTTTAATTTAAGAAACGACCGACTGTGTTTACCTGAATATTCTCCAAGGCGGGCATTTTGACATAATTTTGTGTGTATCTGGCAGTTCCCCTCCAAACAGCAGTTCATCAACCAATCAGATTTCAGCAACACACTCACGTACACATGTAGACCTACACGTTGTTTTAATATTTCCATCATTAATGATTTATATCGACCCACCCGCAATTAATCAGAATGTTGTTTTTTTTTTTTACTTGACCCCCCCGCCTGCAAATATGCACATCACTAGACAGCGCATGTCACTCTTTAGCTAGCAAGTCAATTCTCAAGTTCTAGCTATTTGCACCAATCTTCTGTGCTATAATGACATCCAGTGAACAATATCTGATATTATATTTTACTACATACTTTACCTTAAAGCAGTTTGACTGAGCACAAAACTTTACTTAATTGCATCTGACCTTGTTCACAATGAAGGAGCTGGACCTTTTCCACAGACTGTAATGATGCGTTTTAACGGTCATCAGCATCGTAAATCCTGCACATTTTTTTATATAGGTAATAAAAAAAATGTATGTACAATACATATAACACTATATTTGTATATTACCAAAAAAACTAGTTAACGCTGCTGTGAGGGTGTTTCAAATGCAGCGGCTGTGACAGTAAAACACATAAACACATCAACAATATATTGTTTCCACGACTTTCCAAAACAGAGGGGGAAAAAAATATAGAGATTGATTAGATTGAGTCAGAAGAGAGAAATATGTTTAATTCACAGTCACTACCTCAGAATCTGTATTAGAAACACCCTCACAGCAGTGTTTACTAGTGCCTCTAATGCCAAGGTATAACACAATGTATAGTGTCATGTGATACACACAAAGTACACACTTGTGTTTTTTTATGAGTATTGTTATTCACTGATTACGCTGCTTTATTTCCTTCATGCAGTGCTGATGTGTAAAATAACGAATGTACATTGAACTACATGAAAAAAAGAAGAGAATACAGAATCGCGCACTGCGCATGCGTCCTCATATCAGCAGAGGAGCTGTGACAGACCAGACGCGACTCTCCTGCTCTTCTGACTTTATCCTGCTTTACAGGTAAAAACACGGGAATTAAAAGAGAAACCATTACAAATGGATCCGTGACTGCACTATTACAATGTACAATTAATGTAAACTGTTATTGGTGAAGCAATTCGAAGACGTGCTGTTTTTCTTGATTTATGGTGTTCACACTAACATGAAGAAAATTATTTAATATGCTTCAGTGATCATTATATTTAAGTATAGTATAGTATTTATTATTTCGGGGTTATTAAATGTTTATTTGTTCGTGTTAAAGAGTTAATAGATCACTCTGTGATCG
This sequence comes from Gila orcuttii, assembly GCA_026230005.1. Taxonomy (NCBI): domain Eukaryota; kingdom Metazoa; phylum Chordata; class Actinopteri; order Cypriniformes; family Leuciscidae; genus Gila; species Gila orcuttii. Next base: position 4,733,028 of record JAPDVR010000020.1, on the reverse strand, counting down.
CGTTTGGCGCGCTTACTAGTCACGTGATCAGACTGAGGAAAGTGTAGGAAGACGCTGAATCTGTGTGCATCCATTATAAATCCACTCTTATGAGGGAAATAAGAGTGAATTAGCTTTAAGAAGCAAGTACAGATTGAAAAACATAATTATACTGGGTATACTATGCAGTGCCGATCCTGACCTCCCTGGGGCCCTAAGCAAAATTCTGCTAAGGGGCCCTCTACCTGACCCCGTGGGTGAATGTGATTTCACCAAGTACCACATGTTCCTGGATCAACATCTTTGTTGATCCTGGATCAACTTTCCAATCAACCAATCAGATTTGAGGGACAAGTTTACAGTTTATGTCAAGTTTAGGCTTAGAACCAGGGTGAAGTCCTTAAACATCAGTGTTATTCACTGATCATTACCCTCTGATTTTAGGGAAAAGTTGTGGGTAGGGTTAGGTTTAAGGGTAGGGATTGGGTAAGGACTACATTTTGGGACAGGAATGTTGATCCAGGATCAACAAAATATGTTGATCCAGGACCATGTCTTACTTGGCAAAAGCTATGTAAACCGATTGCCATTTCCACACAGTCACACCTGACACTTCAGTGCTCCCAATACAATCCTCCCTCCTTTAAACAAAACAGTCAAAGAATAAGTACAAAAATATAGAACAGAATAAGGTTCAAACAAACAATATTTATTGAATATAGTATTTCTATAGAATATTGGCTGATGATCCAGCATCTCTTCTACTGACAAACTTAAGCATAGCACCTGCAAATTATAGATAACTCATTTTATAAGCTGCATCAGACCCATTCAAACTGGCTCCCAATTTCCTTTTATTCATTTTCAAATATAAAATACTATTAATACTATGGCTTGGCTCTTGTAATATTTAACTAGTGAACTAGTGATGCAGATATCAATAATCCCTGTGAGTGATGACATCATTGATATCAAAAATTAACTTTTGTACAAGTGAACGTAATTCCTGATATCAAAAATAGACATTGGTAGATAAAAATGTAACTAAGGGGCCTATAGTAAAAAATAATCAAGAATTCACATTGCAAATAGTAAAAAAAAAAATCTTGATATCAAAAATGCATGAACTGTAAATGAATAAAATCTAAAATGGCTTGCCATTGCATGTTAAAGGTTTTTTTTATTATGCATGTTGAAGCAATTTTTGATTTATGATTAATATTTACTGAGGGATGTCCATCCATATTGACCAGTATGTCCAGCTAGCTATTCAACATTTAAAATTCAATATAGCCAATAAATCAGTAGTCAAATTGTCAATACATTGCTTTCCATCTTGTATAATTAGTGCAGTTGTTTAGAGTTTTTAACTACACATTGACTGAGACTAGATAATCAGTGTCTTGTTTTAAAAGTATATACTGTATAATGTGTACTTTGATGAGGAGTGCCATCATTCACGCCCATATATTGTACAGTATGTCTGGTCGTGGTCTCCACATATATTTCTGCTTGAAAAATGCCCGTTTCATTTCGTGCGCGCGCATATGAACGCATGATAACACACGCGACGCGGTTATCTTTTCCGAGCTGCAGTAAACAAACACCGTTGCACTTTGTCGTTCATCAAAAACAAACGTAATAAATAAATGTATTTTACTCTCACTTTTGTCAGGCACAAAGTGATGCAAGAGATGCACTGACTGCCTGCCCAGCTAGGTTAGCAAGACCGAAAAAACACAGTAGAAATCCACATAAACTTAACTTTGCTGACATCAAACTTGGAGAGGAGAGAACACAAGTTTACCTGATTGTTTTTCCCGCATTTCACTCTCATGTTTTTCCCCCCTCTTTTCGTGACCAGAAGAATAGTTTCACTTAATTTTGTCATGGATGTTGTAAACATTAATTGACGCGCTATGGCACAAGGGGGAGGCGGGGCCTTGAGTAATTTGCGGGGCCCTACGCAGCTTGCGTAGTGAGCGTATAGGGCGGATCGGCTCTGATACTATGAGTTAATACGCACTAATTTTTTTTCCCTTAGCACATTGGCTAATGCATCATCATAATCCTGTACATGCTCGGATCTACGCTCGATTGCTTTTGTCCGCCTCGCTGCCTGCTGTGAGCTGTGAGTTTGTTTGCGTCGTGGCTGTCTAAGCCTCGTATTAGCTTCGTATTTCCTTCTGTTTTTCCGTATTTCTCTCTTTATTCTGTTCTGAACCATCATTTAACTCATAATTACAACTCGGACTGTTGGCCAGACGCGTCTCAAGCCATTATACGGCTGGAACGGCAAATACGGTTGGAACATTGGTTGTTGGTCGTAGAGTGAGACACCGCTTCACTGCTGCTCGCCCTGCGATCGACTGCTTTTATCAGCCTCGTTGCCTGCTGTGAGTTTGTTTGTTGCGTTTGTTTGTTTGCGCAAATACGGTTGGAACATTGGTTGTTGGTCGTAGAGCGAGACACCGCTTCACTGCTGCTCGCCCTGCGATCGACTGCTTTTGTCAGCCTCGTTGCCTGCTGTGAGTTTGTTTGTTCGCGTCGTGGCTGTCTAAGCCTCGTATTGGGTTCGTATTTCTTTCTGTTTTTCCGTATTTCTTTCTTTTATTCTGTTTTGAACCATCATTTAACTCATAATTACAACTCGGACTGTTGAGCAGACGTGTCTCAAGCCGTTACCCAACACCGGTCCTTTACACCTATGGGTCACGGCTGAGCGAGTCTTCTTTACACTCACTTACAAACGAACATTTTCCCGTCTATCGTGCGTCTACATTACACCCATACCACTAAAAAGACGTTTTTTTACCCAAGACTTGAGTCATAAATTAGTATAAATATTAATAGCATCAGTGGTTGCATCATTGCTAACTTACTGTCCATCTGTTAAAATGGCAAATATATCAGGTGTATGTTATCTACCTTTTGGTGCAGATGAGAACAAATCTGATTTGCTCGCGGTGCAGTCTGAATTAGAAGCTGTAGAAAAGCAGATCCGTGACCTTCTAGAAAGACAAGCTGAGCTGAGAGACCGGCGTTTAGCTCTTGAAACATCACGTGCTGATACACACGGATTAGTGATTAACATTAGTAACCCGCTGACCACGTCTACTCCGTGCGTTTCTCAGCATTGGTCCCGAGCGTCCAGGTCACGATCAGCCATGGTTTCATTCACTCCGGCTCCAACACACCACCACGAAGCCTGGGTGGTTCCGCGGAAGCCGCGAGCCAGGACAAGAATCTTTTCGCCCCTCCCGGTTTTCGAGATCTCCACTCAGAACCGCTTCTCCCCTCTTCGTGAAACGGAACGCGATGCTGTGATCATCGGCGATTCCACCGTCCGACACGTCCACGCTACGTTAGGTAAAAGTAAGGTGCACAGTCACTGCTTTCCTGGTGCTCGTGTTCTCGATATCACTGCGCGGGTAACTGAGATCTTGAACGGTGAGGAGCGCGTCGGAGCTGTTGTGCTGCACGCGGGAGCTAACGACATTAGACTGCGACAGACTGAGGTTCTGAAGTAAGACTTCAGGAGCCTTATCGATACGGTACGCAGCACATCGCCTGAAACATCGATTATTGTGTCTGGACCGCTTCCTACGTACCGACGAGGGCATGAAAAGTTCAGTAGATTATTCGCGCTAAATGAATGGTTATTGTCATGGTGCAATGAGCAGAAACTGATCTTTGTAAATAATTGGAATCTGTTTTGGGAGCGACCAAGGCTCTTCCGCGCTGATGGCTTACACCCAAGTAGAATCGGGGCAGATCTTCTGTCGGATAACATCTCCAAGATGTTAAATACCGTTTGACTAGTAACCGAAAATCCGAATCACAGTCTCTACTGCACCAATTTAAATGATATTAATACTAGTGTAGAACATTGCATAGAAACTGTGTCTATTCCTCGTGTACTAAGATCAAATAATAAATCTACGGGATCTAGAAAAAATCTAATTGTTATTAAAACAAAAAATCTCGCTATTAGTTAACAAAAACTATTTCTAAAGCTAGGTCTTCTAAACATTAGATCGCTCACACCTAAGGCGGTTATTGTAAATGAAATGGTCACAGATAATAATTTCGATGTTCTGTGCCTTACTGAAACCTGGCTTAAACCAAATGATTATTTCGGTCTAAATGAGTCTACTCCGCCAGGATACTGTTATAAGCATGAGCCCCGTCTGATCGGTCGTGGCGGCGGTGTTGCAACAATCTACAGAGATATCCTTAATGTTACTCAGAAAACTCGTCATAGGTTTAATTCGTTTGAAGCACTTGTGCTAAATGTTACGCTCTTAGATGTAAGAAAGAAATCCCTATTATCTCTAGCATTGGCTACCGTATATAGACCTCCAGGGCCTTACACCGATTTCCTAAAAGAGTTTGCAGACTTTCTATCAGATCTTTTGGTCAACGTCGATAAAGCATTAATTGTTGGAGATTTTAACATACACGTAGATAATTTAAATGATGCGTTAGGGGCAGCGTTTACAGATTTATTAAACTCCTTCGGGGTCAAGCAAAACGTCACCGGACCAACTCATCGTCTTAATCATACACTCGATTTAATTATATCATATGGAACCGATCCAACCGATATAGATATCATTCCACAAAGTGATGATGTCACTGACCACTACATGGTAACTTGCATACTACGTACCGCTGTAATATGTCATGCTGCGCCACGTTATCGACCAGGTAGAACAATTCGTCCATCCACCATAGATCGTTTCTCAAATAGCTTATCTGATCTGACTCAGCTGCTGCCTGAACCCAAACAAACAGATGAACTAGACGAACTAACTAGCACTATGAGCACCATTCTCTCTAGAACATTGGATATTGTTGCACCCATTAGATTAAAAAAGGTCAGAGAAAAAAGTATAGCACCATGGTACAATAATACTACGTATGTTTTAAAGAGAGAAACCCGTAATTTAGAGCGTAAATGGAAAAAAACTCATTTAGAGGTCTTTAGAATCGCGTGGAAAGACAGTATGTCACATTATAAAAAGGCGCTTAAAACGGCCAGGGCTGAGCACCTCAGCAAATTAATAGAAAACAACCGAAATAATCCAAGGTTTTTATTTAATACCGTGGCTAGACTAACAAATAAACAGACGTCGTTTGAACAAAATACCTCGTTACAGTTTAGTAGTAATGATTTCATGAACTTCTTCACCAAGAAAATTGAAAGCATCAGAATCAAAATCGTAAACGTTCAATCTTTGCTCGCGCCTTATAATTCAGCCGCAATTATCACCCCGCAAGAACAATTAAAATGCTTTACAACCATAGAACAAAAAGAGTTAAATAAACTTATCACTTTATCTAAAACAACAACATGTTTATTAGATCCTATACTAACTGAACTACTGAAAGAAGTGTTACTTATAGTGGAAGAGCCTCTTCTCAATATTATTAACTCATCTTTATCTTTAGGTCATGTTCCAAGAACGTTCAAGCTGGCAGTTATAAAACATCTTATTAAGAAACCACAATTAGATCCAAATAACCTAGCAAATTACAGACCCATTTCGAATCTTCCATTTATGTCAAAAATATTAGAAAAAGTTGTGTCCACTCAACTCGGCTCTTTCTTGCAAGAAAACGACATCTATGAAAAGTTTCAGTCTGGATTCAGGCCACATCATAGCACTGAAACTGCGCTTGTTAGAATCACAAATGATTTACTTTTAGCTTCGGACCAAGGCTGTATCTCAGTACTAGTTTTACTTGATCTTAGTGCTGCGTTCGATACTATAGATCACACAATACTCTTAGATCGACTACAAAATTACACTGGTGTTCAAGGACAAGCATTAAGCTGGTTCAGGTCATACTTATCTGACCGCTACCATTTCGTCTACTTAAATGGAGAAAAATCGATCATAACTTCGGCAAACTATGGAGTGCCGCAGGGATCTGTGTTAGGCCCTTTATTATTCTCAATATATATGCTGCCACTTGGTAATATTCTAAGGAAACATGGAATTAGTTTCCATTGTTATGCTGATGACACTCAAATATATATTTCATCACGGCCAGATGAATACGCTAAATTATCCAAATTGACAGATTGTGTTAAAGATATAAAAGATTGGATGACGCGTAATTTTCTTTTATTAAATCCAGACAAGACAGAGGTAATACTTATCGGTTCTAAAAACCGTCCACAAAACCTTTCACAGCACGACTTTACCATATTAGGATGCCCTGTTACTTTATCCGCTACAGTAAAAGACCTGGGTGTTACATTAGACTGCAACCTGTCTTTTGAAAAGCATATTTCATGTTACAAAAACAGCCTTTTTCCACCTTAGAAACATTGCTAAGCTACGTAATATGCTATCAGTCTCTGATGCAGAAAAGTTAGTTCATGCATTCATGACCTTGAGACTAGATTACTGTAATGCTTTATTAGCTGGTTGTCCTGCATCTTCAATAAACAAGCTACAGTTAGTCCAAAATGCAGCCGCTAGAGTTCTTACTAGATCAAGAAAATATGATAATATAACACCGATTTTATCATCACTTCATTGGTTACCTATAAAGTTCCATATTAAATACAAGGTATTGCTTTTGACTTATAAAGCTCTAAATGGTTTAGCTCCAGTCTATTTAACGGATCTTCTATCGCCTTACAATCCATCGCACTCTTTAAGATCACTAAATTCGAGGCTTCTGGTCATTCCTAGGATATCCAGATCCACCAAAGGAGGCAGAGCATTTTCACATTTAGCTCCGAAGCTCTGGAATAGCCTTCCTGATATTGTTCGTTGCTCAGACTCGCTCTCCCAGTTTAAAACTAGACTGAAGACGCATCTATTTAGCCAGGCATTCATATACATTTTTTATCTTACAGTTACTGTAAATTCGGCCTTTAGTCCATAAACGCCAGAGGAGAACTGGCCCCCGACTGAGCCTGGGTTCTCCCAAGGTTTTTTTTTTCTCCATTGGGTCATCTGATGGAGTTTTAGGACACCGTTAGGTCACTGGATGGAGTTTTTCGGTTCCTTGCCACTGTTGCCTTTGGCTTGCTCAGTTGGGGATATTCAAATTAATTAACCAATCATACCATTGATCAGCTCTACCAAACTTGGATGTCTTTTTTCCAGTAATAAACAAACATTGTAAAGTTGTTTTGATTGATACTGTGAAGCAGCTTTGATACAATCTGTATTGTGAAAAGCGCTATATAAATATATTTGACTTGACTTGACTTGACTAATTCTCATGGTCTTGGTCAAAATTAATATTGCAGTTTATAAGACGTCAAGGTAACTAAAGAAGGTGAAATGGAGGCAAAAGAATGACAAAAGATTATTTATTTTTGTGTTGTTGACACTGTCATAGAATAGAGACACAGACAAAGGAATGTGAAGTAATGCTTTAAATCAATTGTGGAACTGAAATTAACTGGTTGTTAAATTAAAGGGTAACTAAACCCTAAAAAAACTTTTTTTAGTTAATGATCTGTAAGACTGGGGCTTTATTAATGCTGTTCATTGATTCGAGTAAGTTTTTTGACATTTGGGTATAAAGTGTTTTAATTCTACAAGATATGTTGTAAAAACGTCTGAGTGCTGCCCTCTTCAGGTGGCTACGGTGGCTACTCCAGTTGAATTTTCCTATAGGGATGTCCCGCGTGACGTCACGCCATTTGGAGCAGCCATTTTGACGGAATAGAAAATGCTATACTGCCAGTGATAATACAGCTCGTCGCAAAATATTTCTATCATGCCCGAGCGATGCTGTGCAGTTGGATGCGATCAGATACGTGATCATACAAAAGGAATATCTTTATACCGTATCCCAAAAGAAACAAAATGGAGAAACAAGTGGTTGGCGGCAATAAACAGGCAAAACGCTGATGGCGGTGTTACTGTTTGGCTTCCAACTCAACACAGTCCAACTCAACACAGCTTTGCAGTCTTCATTTTGGATCAGGTAAGTTGTCCCCTCGAAGGCTAATGAATGATTTCTCGGAGTTCGGGATCAAATGTTATAAATCCACTGTTGCCATAGAAATCCGCAATGTGTGTGTGCACTACCATTCAGCATAACATAAGCTTGTCTTAGCCGGACACATCAGGCTCCCAATTTTACGATATATATACAGGTCCTTCTAAAAAAATTAGCATATTGTGATAAAGTTCATTATTTTCCATAATGTAATGATAAAAATTAAACTTTCATATATTTTAGATTCATTGCACACCAACTGAAATATTTCAGGTCTTTTATTGTTTTAATACTGATGATTTTGGCATACAGCTCATGAAAACCCAAAATTCCTATCTCAAAAAATTAGCATATTTCATCCGACCAATAAAAGAAGTGTTTTTAATACAAAAAAAGTCAACCTTCAAATAATTATGTTCAGTTATGCACTCAATAGTCAAGTCAAGTCAAATATATTTATATAGCGCTTTTCACAATACAGATTGTATCAAAGCTGCTTCACAGTATCAATCAAAACAACTTAACAATGTTTGTTTATTACTGGAAAAAAGACATCCAAGTTTGGTAGAGCTGATCAATGGTATGATTGGTTAATTAATTTGAATATCCCCAACTGAGCAAGCCAAAGGCAACAGTGGCAAGGAACCGAAAAACTCCATCCAGTGACCTAATGGTGTCCTAACACCCCATCAGATGACCCAATACTTGGTCGGGAATCCTTTTGCAGAAATGACTGCTTCAATGCGGCGTGGCATGGAGGCAATCAGCCTGTGGCACTGCTGAGGTGTTATGGAGGCCCAGGATGCTTCGATAGCGGCCTTAAGCTCATCCAGAGTGTTGGGTCTTGCGTCTCTCAACTTTCTCTTCACAATATCCCACAGATTCTCTATGGGGTTCAGGTCAGGAGAGTTGGCAGGCCAATTGAGCACAGTAATACCATGGTCAGTAAACCATTTACCAGTGGTTTTGGCACTGTGAGCTGAAAAATGAAATCTTCATCTCCATAAAGCTTTTCAGCAGATGGAAGCATGAAGTGCTCCAAAATCTCCTGATAGCTAGCTGCATTGACCCTGCCCTTGATAAAACACAGTGGACCAACACCAGCAGCTGACATGGCACCCCAGACCATCACTGACTGTGGGTACTTGACACTGGACTTCAGGCATTTTGGCATTTCCTTCTCCCCAGTCTTCCTCCAGACTCCACCTTGATTTCCGAATGACATGCAAAATTTGCTTTCATCCGAAAAAAGTACTTTGGACCACTGAGCAACAGTCCAGTGCTGCTTCTCTGTAGCCCAGGTCAGGCGCTTCTGCCGCTGTTTCTGGTTCAAAAGTGGCTTGACCTGGGGAATGCGGCACCTGTAGCCCATTTCCTGCACACGCCTGTGCACGGTGGCTCTGGATGTTTCTACTCCAGACTCAGTCCACTGCTTCCGCAGGTCCCCAAGGTCTGGAATCGGTCCTTCTCCACAATCTTCCTCAGGGTCCGGTCACCTCTTCTCGTTGTGCAGCGTTTTTTGCCACACTTTTTCCTTCCCACAGACTTCCCACTGAGGTGCCTTGATACAGCACTCTGGGAACAGCCTATTTGTTCAGAAATTTCTTTCTGTGTCATACCCTCTTGCTTGAAGGTGTCAATGAAGGCCTTCTGGACAGCAGTCAGGTCGGCAGTCTTACCCATGATTGCGGTTTTGAGTAATGAAACAGGCTGGGAGTTTTTAAAAGCCTCAGGAATCTTTTGCAGGTGTTTAGAGTTAATTAGTTGATTCTGATGATTGGGTTAATAGCTCGTTTAGAGAACCTTTTCATGATATGCTATTTTTTGAGATAGGAATTTTGGGTTTTCATGAGCTGTATGCCAAAATCATCAGTATTAAAACAATAAAAGACCTGAAATATTTCAGTTGGTGTGCAATGAATCTAAAATATATGAAAGTTTAATTTTTATCATTACATTATGGAAAATAATGAACTTTATCACAATATGCAAATTTTTTGAGAAGGACCTGTATGTATGTATATATATATATATATATATTTTGCTTTAAACAGAAAATCATTCGTTAATCAAACGTTTAGCTGTCGCCCTTTATGATAGAACTATTGTGCATTTTTTTTCACGGTTCTAACGGTGTATGGATTGACTACATTTTTCTACGTTTTTTTTGTAGCAGTGAAAAAAAAAAACTACCAACATTAGCTAGAAACAGTATTAAAGTAATAGTAAAGAGTAGAGAAGAGAGCCGTGGAACTGCTCAGTTAGCTTCAGAGTCAGTAACGTTACTGGTAAATGCATTTACCTAACACACTGTAGCCCAATGTCAAAACGTTTTTTTGTAATTATATTATTAGTATAATAATATACTAATAATATATATTACCCACGGCAATGGATCTATTATTAGGGGTGGCCCACCCCTAATAATAGATCCATTGCCACTGAGTAGCTGACGGATGTATTCCGTCAAAATGGCTGACACGCGGCTAGGGGTCACGTGACTGGGAGATCCCAATTGGATGTTGTGGTACTGCGTAATGTAAGCAGGCACCAGCTCACCGCACCCTTGCTTACAGAGAGACAGGTCTCAGGTGCACGTTGCCAGTGGGAGTCAGGCTCTGACCAGGGGTTGAGTTACCCTTTAAAAATATCAGCAGAGGAGCTGTGAAAGACCAGACGAGACTCTCCTGTTCTTTATTCTGTTTTACAGGCATCAGTTAATCTGTCAGCCGGGTCTCCTGCAACATTATTAGTTAATTGTTCATTAATTGTACATTATTTTTTAAAGGGGTGGTTGATTGCGATTTCACTTTTTTCATTTTAAATAGTGTGTAATGTTGCTGTTGGTGCATGAACAGTATCTGCAAAGTTGCTGCGCTGAAAGTTCAACGTATGCAGAGATATCGTCTTTTAAAAATGAGGAAGTTTAATGCCTGCAAAAACGACTCGAATGGGACTACAACGAGATACTCCCGGGTTTTATACATAACTAACCCATAATCAACCCTCCCTCCGGAATATGCAAAAAAGGGGGCATGGCCATATTTCTGCGGCTTTGTCGAAGAGGAAGAGTTATAGTGGAGAGCAGTAGCCATGCCGTCGAAAGTGTGTTATTTTCACCCAGCTGTCAGGTCTTCTGTGTTCGGGCTTCCTACGGACGCTGTAGTTCGTCAACAATGGCTACAATTTATGTTTGATTATGTTCCAGAAAATTACAATCGTAATTTAGCTCTCTGTGCTGCGCATTTTACGGAAGACAGCTTCCAGAATCTCCACGAATTCAATGCCGGATTCAACAAGAAACTGTTACTAAAACATGAAGCAGTTCCAACTTTAAAACTAGAGGCAGCAGTTGTTGGGCCACAACCAGTAAGTAAGACTTAATAATTTTAAATATATTTGCATGTATAATTTTAGACGTAATGTTTTATTTTTTATCAAGAACGTAAACAAATGCCAGCGCTGGCTTTAGTAGCCACTTAGTTATGCTATTTCGTGTGTCTATGACAAACGCGTACAAACATTTTGGACCTGGCTGAATTTGTAATTATGTACTAATTTTGTAAATGTATTTTCCATGTATACTTTATGACGTAATTTTTCGATTTGATCAAGAACGCTGTTTGTAGCCAGTTAGTTCGATGCTATTTTGTGTGTATAAGACAAACGTGTATAAAGTTAAAAAAAATTATATGTAATCGCAACAGCAAACTTCAGCTGCTGTTATCAGATGTTTTCACGTTCTGTTGGCATTTTAACACAGTTGCCACATGTACACCTAAAGAAAACGATACACTGAGTAAACTAAGTTTTGTGAATAGATAAACGGTTGTTCATTATATCGATAAAACAATAACTTTAAAAAACGGTATTACTCAGTCATTTATTCAGTTATATTAAATATTTAATCAGGAGAAAACCGTATCTCAAAAGCTAACAAGCAGCAGTAGCATTTTCAAGTAACAGCATATCGAAATTCTTATATAATAATAGTAGAATAGAATAATAATAATGATTCAAAAATTTACCATTCAGAAACGTTTTGTAAGAGCCGTGTTTGGGGAGGTTCTGCTTGACTCTCTTCATTGCCGCTTTCAAGCTGATACGCAGTATTTACATTTGACCGGAGCACATGCAACTTTCGCCCGTAAAGGTAATGGGCGTGAAGTTTCCGGACTACGTGCGCTACACAGTTTAGCCAATTGCAACACACCGGCCCAACTAACCAATCTGAGCCCATTGCCTGTTTCTGAGGGAGTGGTTTCATAGAATCAGGAAGTCAACCGGTCGTTCAAATGACAGAGGAGAAAGCGGCTTACAATAAAGGTGAAATTTATGAAAAATAAGGCTTTAAAAAAATAAAAAACACGAAGACATTTTATATTGCACCCCATAAACACAATCATGCAAAGAAAAAAAGCAGTAAACCACCCCTTTAAAAAGATCGACAGTTCATCCAGCAGGAGGCGCTCAGTGTTTTTTTTTTTTAGCCTTTTGGTTCACTAAAATCTTGGAATATTTTGACTCAATTGCTTGAATGTTTTTTTCTGAGCCTTGTTACTGTTAGTATACAGGATTATAGTGTACTTGTCATACTTGTATTTTAGGAAAACATTGATCCAGGCCTCTAAAGAGTTTCTTAAGAAGAGAAGACCAAGGTAAACTCACATGCATGTGTTTCAACTAGAGTTTCAAAAGTGTTATTTTGCCAGATTTGCCAAAATACCAAAGTCTGCAATCATAAAAGCGAGAGATCTTGTTGTAAACTCAGATTTTCCAAACCCCAAATCTCTCTGGTAACAACTGCAAATTTATCTAAATGAACAATAACATTCACAGGTTACAGTGCTTTTTCTCATTAACATTCACTCATGAATTTGGTTTTAACAATGCAGGCAAACATTATAAATGCTATTCACTGGTTTTGGATCGTAAATGGACCCTTCAAAATGATTCATGTTTGTTTTATCTGTACAAAAATTGGTAACACTTTAGAATACGGTTCCTTCGTTAATGAATAACTACACAAGAACCAATGAGTAACACAATATTAACAATCTAGTAACTATTATTAACTAACAAGAAACTCTGATTAACGAACTAGTAAGTAATAGCGCACAGATGAAAGTGGTAGTTCACTATTAACTAATCAATAACTACTATTTTTTTAATGCTTCCCAGAGAACTACTGAAAAAGTTTATTAACAATCTAGTAACTACTATTAACTAAAAAGAAACTCTGATTAACGAATTAGGAAGTAATAGTGCACCTGTGACAAAAAGCTTGGCCCCCCTTGTGGCCCCCGTAAATGTGGAGTGTGAAATAATTTTTACAAAACTGTTTTTTGCTATCGTTGTATGCGTATTATTTTTTTTATTATTCTATCTTTGTGGATTTGCTTGTTCACGTGACAATTCGCATCACATTCGCGGGAATCGCGGCAGAATAACGTCTGTCTCCTGCACGCGAGAGAGGAGAGAAGAAGAAAGCTGGTAAATGTCAGTTCAGTTGCAAGTTCATTCTTTATGTGCGTATGGGGTGTGCGATGTGTATTGTCTATTATGATATTGTAATCAATGTTTTAACTGTATACGAGGCATGTGAGCTGACATTTGTCTATCGTCCTTTCACTGCTGTGTGCGGTTCATAGGTAGGCTATGTCCCCAAATTAGTTTATGTCTTATATTTATATCATATTATGTTCTTATATTAGAATATCAAATCAGCAAGAGTGCCGTTTTCCCGTGCACAATTGCAACTGTGATATTGATGTTATACAACAGTTAAATTAACAATAAGTTAACATTGGGAGTTACTTTTTAGACACAATATTGTCAATATTGTTTGTTTTCCCTTTATTTCGCCGACTAGAATTTCAAAATGAAACCGTAGCAGAGTCTCAATGCAACAGACAGCGATGATTTATTGACTGAAATCCGCGTTTTGAAGGAATGAATCAGCTGTTTGAACAAATCGGTTGAATGAATGAATCCCTCAACTCACTTATTAAGACTGTGACTTGCCGCCCCCTACTGGCGGTTTTAGTTTCATATTTAAAGTACCCTTTAATTAAAACGTTAAAATTAGAAATCATTTCATATTTAAATATTGATTTAAAAAAAAATCTCATAGCTTTATTAATGCAATTGTAAATATATTAATGCCGCTTCTGTGTCACCTCTAGACTGCACTGCAAAGATGGATTTTGATTGAATGAATTAATTTGACTGGTAACAGTGGTACTGTATAATTATTGTATAATTAAGTATTATTGTATAAATAAGTATAATTACTGAATAATTTGAATGTTAGTATTTGACATAAAAGGTGATGCATAACTCTAAATAAGTTTAGAAAGAATGTCCATATATAGGTGAAAATGCCCCTGGAAATCAATTTAAGGTGGCAAATTAAATTAGTTAAAAATTAATTAAAAAATTAATTTCGGTCCCTGCTGTTAACTGGCCACTGCATAGAATATTAAAAAATATGAATATCTTTGTGAGTCTGCTGTCAACAACAGGCCTAAACCAGCCATGGCACCAGCACAAAAACACAATCAGTAAAATATCATCAAATTATCAACAAAACATTGAAAATATTGATATATATTTTTGTCAATATTGCACACCCCTAATGTACGGTATGAATTTTGATTTCTTCAGGTCTTAAAAAGCCTTAAATTTGACTTTAAAAATTGTGCAGGAACCCTGTAAATGGTTAGACATAGTTACCTAGCAAGTCAGTTATTTTCACTAAATTAATTAATAAGCTTCTTGGTCCCCATTGCTTTTGCTCTATAGTTCTCACCAAAATGAAGAGAAAGAAGGACATCATATCAATTACAGTTACTGTGACTAATACTGAATATGTAATGCAAATGTAAAAATATAATGGAAATGCAAATACATTGTTGAATGATTATAAACATGGTATTTTGCCTGTTAATGCCTGCAGTGCAGTGCAGAAAATGATATGACAACAATAAGGTCTATATGTAACTGGCCCCTCTAACAGTATAACTGGCCCCAGCTTGGCCCCCCCAGTTGAAATGGTCTAGAACCGCCACTGCGCTTGGGTGACCTGGAGAAAAGAGCAGAAAATCCTGCAAGATCGGGAAAAAAAGTGCAGATTTTGGGGATGTGTGACGTTGCGAAATCTGCGCGCTTTACTTCCTCCAGAATGTAATCCTTTAGCATTGACAGCATGCAGTCTAATGGCTCGTTTTGTATGGTCTTTGAAAACGGTGGCTGTCTTAAGGTGCTCCTTTAGTACGCTGTCGAGTGAGGCGACGAAGTCCACCAGTCCCCTGAAAATGCCGGGATTATTCGGGATCAGTCTCGTCATGCCCACGCAAGGCCAGCTCAAAAGCCCCACAAAACTTCACACAGTCGATTATTTTGGATAAGATGTGCCGGTTTTTATCCACCTCCTCGCTGTGTTTCCTCACCGCAACCCTGTGGCCTTCGTCAAGCTGCGTAGCGATGTTAACTCTTCGCAATATAGCTAGCTTAACGGAATTATCCATGTGTACCTTGGTGTTCTCGTGTTTCGTTACCTTCTCAGACAGGTGCTTCATATCCCTCACTCCGGTAACCGTCCATGCTGGATCTGTCCCTGTAGTTTTAAAAAGAGATAGAGATGTGAGGTTGATCTGGGCCCAGCTCTTTCACAAGGAGTTTATTTGCTAAAGTTCTCCTCTCAAACGGATCTTGGAGAAGAGATTGTACCAAGTTAGAGTTGGATCTTGTGGGAGTAATTTTGTTCGCCATTATCATACAGTAAAAATGATGCCCTAAGACTCGTCCTGACTATAGTAATGACACACATGGGCGTTGACGCGCGTCGGGGCGCTAAAAGAATCGCCCATAGCTGATTAGATTTGAGCTCGCTGATTGGCTACAGTTTATGTCAAACATTTATATCTTAAATCAGCGATTGGCTTTCAACTGTGTTCTTTACAGTGAAGTTTCTTGCTAAATTTCTCCCACATGTAAGATTGTTGTATCATAATAGTAGAATAAGTAACCCTTAGTTTTAAAATACTTACAGTATAAATAATTTGTTAATTCTTCTGGTTATTACCCCTTTATTCCTGAAACTTTACATGTTGTAGGTACACTATAATTACAGAAAGTTACACTGTAAATTGTTTTAAATACGCAGTATTTGCGGGCTGTATTATAAAATACTATTACTATCAGAGTTTAGAGTATATTTGCTGTATGTATTTGCTTGTCTTTATCAATAAGGTTTCTCACTCTGAGGTTCAAGAGTCTCTCCATGTTTTATTAAATTTATTATTTCGAGCGCCTCCTGGAGGAATACAGACTATATATATATATTTGAAAGATTTCAGCAGTGTCGCATATAAAGCTTTACATTATCAAAATATTATTTAAAACATTTGTAAATGTTTACATTATTAATAGCTCATTCATTTTTTTTGTTCTTCTATCCACAATAATATACAAACATTTTCCTCCAATCTTCTCCTTTAACCTGAGATCACAGTGAAATACATAAACACAACATATGGGTGCTCCTTTTCAGGCAATGATAAAGTCTTTAAATCTCTAGTGTGATTTGTCTCTGTGGTCTCGTCTGAGGAGCAACACCTCCATCTAGTGACTCATCCTGAACTGACATGTTATCAGGAGTTATTTACTCAGTCTATAATGTTATCCAGTGATTGTGTTTGTTACTCAAGAAAGCCACTAGATGGCGCTGTGTTCAGTATTATGTGACGAACACTATGAAACGAGTAACGAAGAATAAAACCACATTGAAGTGTTTAGAGAAAATAAACAGACAGTTAGACGTTTTACATAATGTTATATTAATATGAAACACAAACAAACAGATCTAACTCTGAAATTGCAGTTTATTATTGAGTCAATAAGAAATTACAAACAATGCAAAATCTACGTTAATTACAATGTTCTTTTACAGAACTCGGCATAACAGATAGCGGTTTTTTGCCCCCTGGATGCGCGCGCATCCTGTATTGTTTGTATACAAGAAACCCGTGTATGAAATAAGTAATGAAGAATAAAACCACATGTTGAAGTGTTCAGAGAAAATAAACAGACATGTCGAGACTGCACTGAGAAATATTTTATTCAAATCACTGAACAAAACATGATACCAGGAGTGAACTCAAACTAAAAACAGCTCACTGGATATTTTCTCTTTTTCAGACCATTCTCTGTAAGTCAAGTCATTTATTAAGTTCAGTGATATTTCATTTTTGTTATAAAAAAAGTATATAGCCGCTCTGGAGAAAACCATGTCATTGTCCATCTAAGTTAAGTTCTCATATAATGGTGTCAATGCAGGCAGATCAATAATATTGTTGAATATCAAATTAAATGTCCCCTACTAAGCAAGACAATGGTGAAAAAGGCGACAGTGGCAAGGAACCAAATCAGTGACAGAATGGAGAAAAAAAAAACTTGGGAGAAACCAGGCTCAGTAGGAGGGCCAGTTCTCCTCTGGCCATCGAATGAACAGTGTATGATTATGATTCAGGCAGCATTACAGGTCAGAGGTCAGATTTGATTGGAACAATCAGAATATTATCCAGTTCATCTGGTTGAAGATCTGAGTCACGCCGGTATGGGGACGAGTTTGTTGAGGATCAGTGTCCGCTGTCGTGTCGATGAGGCCTTCACAGGGGAGAGTCTAGTTCAGTGTTTCTCAACCAGTGGGTCGTGGATCATTCTGTAGGGGGTCAGTTAGGCTATTGATTTATTTCATTAGCGTACATGCCATTCTTCTTATGATGTAACGAGTACATCTGGTGTTAAAGTAAGTGTTCCCGGTTCCAGCTGACCTTATTTATGCAGCCTAATAATCATTTAACTGATTTTAATAATAGAAATGTATAATGTTATATGTCTATGCCAGGTTAAAGAGATGTGTTTTTACTCCAGATTTAAACTGACAGAGTGTGTCTGCTTCCCGGACAATTTTAGGAAGACTATTCCAGAGTTTACAGAGCTAAATAGTATATTAAATATATATATATATATATAATTCAAATTGAAGGTGTTAATGCTTGCTTTGAGAACTAACATCCTGTCCATACCTCAGTATTCCAGCTTAGGCCAACTTCTGCCTCATATCCAAACATTTGCTCAAAACAGCATCTCGTAACTGATTATCTTTGTCAACTCTGACGTCACAGTCTTTAGCAGCGTGTCTGAGCCGTGTGAGAAATTGTCTCTCAGTGTTCGTCTCACTATTGCTGTGTTCACTCTCAACAAAGTGAGCATTTAGAGCGTCACATTAGGATCATAATCTTTAGCTGATGAATATTAATCATATGAAGATATCAGAGGACACTTTCATACACACAGTTATAGCAGGCGATCTGTTCCTGCTCCATAAAACTATTAGAGAAACTCTGAGATCAGTCTGAGAGGAGAAACAATCCAGACATTTGATAAGAAATGAAGAACAAACGTCCTGAAGAGAGTTACAGGAGAGAGCAGAGACAAACACTCTCAGGATCTCATGACAAGATCAAACTGTTGCTTTAAAATGTTTTTAACATGTCATGGGTCAGTTTATTTCTGTTGAAAATGATGTCATTGACTTACAGGAAGTTGAGGCCTACTGGAGCTCAAAGTGTGAATGATCAAAGTGTGAATTAATCATCCAAAATAGAGTTAGATGTGCTAGACGGTCACATGCATTAACACTGAATAAATAGGCAGATATTTTAACTTATTGTAGAGTTTCTCTTTACTACAGAGCAGCTTCATATCAGCGCGTCTGTCATTTTATTACTGAATCAGTTTTGATGAGTTTGTCTTTTCATATTTGTGGACTGAAACCGATGAAGATGTTTCTCCCTGTTTTGCTCTGTTTGTGGCGTCTGGTTGGTGAGTTTTAAATGTGTTTTTATGACTTTGGTTGTTTCAGTTCTGATGTGATAAATTACTGGTTAAATTAGTTTGAGAGGATCAACATTGTTATTCTCATATAGAAATAATTCAACTGTGATTTTACTGTCAGATCAAGTTTGAATTCAGCTCTAATCTCAGTTATTATGGATTGATTAAAATAATATAAATATGAAGCTCAGATAATCAACAGTATTAGTTTTAGTTTGACGTTAAACATTAAAGTAAAAGTGTCTTTTTTAGTTATTGTTCCATATATAAATATATTTCTCTTTTCATTCATCCTCTTTTGTCTTTGAATTACTGCAGAATATTAATAATTTCACATTTAAAGGGGTCATATAATGCCATTTTTGTACAAGTTAGTATGAATCTTTAGGGTCTAAATGAAAACTTTGTAATATACTTTTATTAAAAATTCTCATTAGTATTTTAAGAAAACACTCATTTTACCTGCTCAAAAACAGCTCTGTTTTCAGCACACCGTTTAAGTGCATATGCCTTTAAATGATAATGAGCTTCGCTGACTCCGCCCCTCTGTTCTGTGGGCGCTTTGACACAACGCACGTGGAGTGTTGACTTGACAACAGTTGAGGGTTTATTATGGCAGCGGGATTCTCTCTGAGGACACATCTGTGCAACCGTATCAGTTTGAACTGGAGTCGGACCCGAAACAACATGACGGCCCCGAAGAAGTTTGACAATTAAGGCTCGAACAGGACGTTTCTGAATGGTTGGTTAACAATGTCACTTTGATCTATTTTTGCATGTACTGGCAGGGTAACGTTAGAGTTGTGAGATACAAACGCTATGTGTTTAACGTTACTCATGCAAGTTATAGGTTAGTTCGTTGACAGATTTATGTTGAAAAACTTTTTTTTTTTTTTTTTGTAAATGTAGGCTTGTCAGTGATGCGTGACGTTATCTCAGTGTTAGGTACAACTATCGTGACTGAAACTGACATGAGGTCATGTCAGTAATGATTCTAGCAGTAGTTGAAGGATACCTAAGAATTTGTTGTATGTTTATGTTTAGTGCAGTACGAAAATGTTTTATGTTTTAAGAAAACTTTTAAGTACATCTATAGTATTGTAACTGCATTGATATTCCTGTTAATATTCCTGTTACGTTAACTGTAACACCTGCGTACACAGTTTTTAATAACACAATAACTATAATGCGTTTTTTATTATAAACGTGGGATTATGAATTATATTGAGAACGTCGTAACGTTACATAGAATACATGCCGTAATGCACCCCGAGTGTAAACATTAGCCACAATCATCGTGAAGCGTGCAAGGGATTTGCAAAGATTAATATAAAGGTTAATAAAACGTTACACTCACTTCTTCTGGAGGTCCAACAGGAACACGAATAGTTGGTACCGATTCCTTTTTCAGTAGCAGCTTCTTAGCAAAACCTGATTTATATTGACCCTCGCCTCGTTTAAAAAGCAGTCTGGTGAGAAATGATTTGTGCAAACATGAGCGCATTGACGTTGCTCGTCGGGAATATTCCCTTCATAAACAAAACTCAGCCACTGCGTCTTCAGCGGTTCGGATTTAGGAACATTAAAATGACTGCTGTGTTTCTTATTACACCCAAGAACAGAACACCACAATCGCTTAGACGCCATTCTGCTCCAGTGTATCAACAATGACGAACTATGATTGACATCTCACGAGAGAGGGCGGGTCTGTGTTGAAACGCTGCTGTCAATCATCAATCGTGGGAGGGGCGTGCGAGCTTGTGACGTCACAGGCTCGAACGGCTCGATTTGAGGCAGGGGAAAACATATAAGGAGATTAAAACAAAACCACTGGATGGATTTTTATCATTATATGATGGCTGTGGACAGGCAGGGCGTTGGGGGGGGGGGGGGGGGGGGGTTGGGGGTGGTGGTGTTTATATTTTTTTATTTGTAAATAGATGTTAGTTTTTTTAAGCATGTGATGAGGTCAAATGTCCAGTTTGGGACATAATAACATGTAATAAGGGATAGAAATGATGTTGCCCAATCTCAATGGTAAAGTGTTGCACAGCAACATTGCCCAAAACATCACCTGCCATCATGTCTACCGGCTCGCTTTCTGGTTAAACTTTCTGCGACTGCGCAACTGGGTTATAGGTTGCCAGGTTGAGGTGACAAATGGGTTGAAATTGTAAATGGTCTGTGGATTGTGTGAATATAATGCATTTAATACAATCTGGCAACTGGTCAACATTAGACAAACATATTGGTCCGATTATTCATAAAGGAGTTTGGGTAATGCAAATTATGGGAGTTTCCCGGGAAAAATAACAAACCAGGAGGGGTCCAGGAGATAGGGCTAAAAAATGGGAGAAACCCGGGAAAAATGGGAGCGTTGACAGGTATGGGTTCGCCATGGAAACAATAACGTTCTAAATTAATGTCGCCTTGAAAAAACTCACCCAGTCAGAATCACGTGTGAAAAGGTTAAATAGTCTATTGGTTTCACCTGATTTTAATGACAAAATTAAATTAAACTCCATTTTTTTGGAGGATATTATTAATTTCACATTTAAAGGATTAAAAGTATTTTAGTGATGTCACGTGATGGGTTGTAGAAAAGGAGCGAGGACTCAAGTGCGAAGAAGTGAACATTTATTAAAGATAGAAAATAAATAAAGACCACAAGGCAGGTAACAGGATAAACAGATCTTGGCAGGAACAAACACATGGAGATTAAATAGGGGAACAAACATAAGAGGGTAACGAGGCAGGCAGGTGGGGAAAATTAAACAATAACGAGATAAGATGGGCGGGGTTGACAATTGACAGGAGAGCACATGGCACAAGGAAATAACATGACAGCCATGTGCTCACAACAGACCAGACTAAACACAAACACATGAAAAACCGGGAGTGTCAGAGCTCTGTCACTAAACCAAGAGAAAACAAAGACAAGGGTGACAGAACTGTGACACTACCCTCCCTCAAAGGGACGCCACCTGGCGTTCCCAAGGAGGGACACCAAAAACAAGACAGGAACATGAAAATACATGACCAAAGAACAACAACAGACAAGACAAGCAGATCAGAACACAGAAACCAAGAGGGGAGGAAGCGAGGGGAGCCTAAATGAAAGTCCATAGATTCCTAAGCAGCGACGAGGGAGGGGCGGGAGGGTTGAGCCAGGGAGCCTCAGGCAGGTCAGGAGTCCTGACTGAGGGCCAGGGTGGTGCAGGCTGAACAGTACACCAGGGCGGATCAGGCTGTGCAGTACACCAGGGCGGAGCAGGCTGAGCAGTACACCAGGGCAGAGCAGGCTAAGCAGTACACCAGGGCGGAGCAGGCTGTGCAGGACACCAGGGCGGAGCAGGCTGTGCAGGACACCAGGGCAGAGCAGGCTGAGCAGTACACCAGGGCGGAGCAGGCTGAGCAGTACACCAGGGCGGAGCAGGCTGAGCAGTACACCAGGGCGGAGCAGGCTGTGCAGGACACCAGGGCGGAGCAGGCTGTGCAGGACACCAGGGCGGAGCAGGCTGTGCAGGACACCAGGGCGGAGCAGGCTGTGCAGGACACCAGGGCGGAGCAGGCTGAGCAGTACACCAGGGCGGAGCAGGCTGAGCAGTACACCAGGGCGGAGCAGGCTGTGCAGGACACCAGGGCGGAGCAGGCTGAGCAGGACACCAGGGCGGAGCAGGCTGTGCAGTACACCAGGGCGGAGCAGGCTGTGCAGGTCACCAGGGCGGAGCAGGCTGTGTAGGACACCAGGGCGGAGCAGGCTGTGTAGGACACCAGGGCGGAGCAGGCTGTGCAGGTCACCAGGGCGGAGCAGGCTGTGTAGGACACCAGGGCGGAGCAGGCTGTGCAGGACACCAGGGCAGGACACCAGGGCGGAGCAGGCTGTGCAGGTCACCAGGGCGGAGCAGGCTGTGTAGGACACCAGGGCGGAGCAGGCTGTGCAGGACACCAGGGCGGAGCAGGCTGTGTAGGACACCAGGGCGGAGCAGGCTGTGCAGGTCACCAGGGCGGAGCAGGCTGTGCAGGACACCAGGGCGGAGCAGGCTGTGCAGACCCTTCGGGCGGCCATGGTGGGGACGACCGTCCATCGGGCGGCCACGGCGGAGATGGCCCCTCGGGCGGCCACAGCTCGGGAACAGACACCGGCTCGGGAACAGACAACGGCTCGGGAACAGACACCGGCTCGGGAACAGACACCGGAATGACCATCTTGTCTGGGAACACTGGCTCGTGGTGGCCATCCTGTCCGGAGACACTGGCATGGCTGACCTGGTGCGAACAGTCTCTGGCTCGGCAGACGTGACGTGAGCAGATTCGGGCTTGACTGGTAGCATGGGTGGCGCCGGCAGGGCAAGGAGCTTGGGCGGTGCCGGCAGGGCCAGGAGCTTGGGCGGCGCCGGCAGTGAAAAGCGCTGGAGTGGCGCTGGTAGGGCGAGGCGCTGGGGTGGTGCCGGCAAGGCAATGAGTATGGAGACGGTCTCTGGGCTGACAGCAGGCTTAGGAATGACCTCCGGGACTATAACTTCTTTGACTGGAGGATTCTCTTGACGATCAAGGTATTCTACGAATTTCTCAAACGTCAAAATTCAGCCCTCTCATTATCCCAAAGTCGATGGGCTCATCAAGGCCATAACTAAATAAGTCCTTAGTAGCCGCATCACCAAGTCCCAGTCCCTCTGCAGCAGCATTGAATCTCAGGGCAAACTCCCTCACGCTGGTCCCCTGTTGACGGAGGGAGGTCAAGTCTCTGAACTTCAATATATGTTCATATTGAGGGCAGGAACCAGGAGAGGCCTGTGGCTTGCGAGAATCCTTCTTCCGCTGAATCCTCATGTGGCTGGTTCGTTCTGTCACGTGATGGGTTGTAGAAAAGGAGCGAGGACTCAAGTGCGAAGAAGTGAACATTTATTAAAGATAGAAAATAAATAAAGACTACAAACGAAAACTCCCCGTGGGGGAAAACAAGGCAGGTAACAGGATAAACAGATCTTGGCAGGAACACGAGGGAACATGGACAACGAACCAGCACAGGACTGCAAATACAGGGAGATTAAATAGGGTGTTGGAGCTACATTAGTTTGCTTTCAGTAGTGGTAATTTGTTAATTAAATTGTTTATTATTATGATTTTGTTTACATTAGTAATATATATATATATATATATATATTGGTAATGTTCCTTTGTTTAGTTAATTGTTTTTATTTATATGTTTAGTCTTTATTTTTGGTTAGTTTAATAATTACAATGTTTGATTTAGACACCTGAGGGCAGTAGTGGGCACAGGTGAAGGTAAATATAGGTAGGAAGTAGGAGGTGACCTGTAGCACCTGGGCAATGGGCATATGTTTTTTTTTTACCAGCGTGAGAGATGCTATATTGTTTGCTCAGTTGGAACAAATAAACCATCCACAAACCCTGAAACCAGCCTGGAATTGATTTTATGTCTTGCCTGCGTACATCACCTGCCCAGGGTGCTAGAAGTTGTCGTTTGAAGGTTTGATTTAAATTTAATTTCTTTTGTTTGTTGACAAACGGCCACTACATAGGGGAACAAACATAAGAGGGTATCGAGGCAGGCAGGTGGGGAAAATTAAACAATAACGAGATAAGATGGGCGGGGTTTGACAATTGACAGGAGAGCACATGGCACAAGGAAATAACATGACAGCCATGTGCTCAAAACAGACCAGACTAAACACAAACACATGATAAACCGGGAGTGTCAGAGCTCTGTCACTAAACCAAGAGAAAACAAAGACAAGACAAGGGTGACAGAACTGTGACAAGTGAAGCTTCATCAAACCAACATCAAGTTATTTAAAGCTTTAATCTGTGAAAAACTCTGTTCTTCAGGAGCGTTTGCTGAAGTGGAGTCAGTGTCAGTGATGGAGGGAGATTCAGTCACTCTAATCTCTGGACTTACTGAAATGAAGGATTTTCATGTGATTCTGTGGAGGTTTAGAAATGAAAACACATTAATAGCAGAAATCAATAAACGGGCCGACAGAATCACTGTATATGATGATGTTCTTGATGGGAGATTCAGAGACAGACTGAAGCTGGACAATCAAACTGGATCTCTGACCATCACAAACACCACAACTGAACATGCTGGAGATTATAAACTACTGATCAACAGTGAGATCAAGATTTCTGTTCTCTTTGTCATTGGTGAGTTAAATATTTGTTTCACTTGTTTTTTATTTTATTCAGCACAAAGATACAATTATTAATCCAAACTCCATTTTGCTTCTGTTGTTTAATGATGATATTCATTTCAAATAAAAAAAAATCAAACTATTTACTTTTATAAACCAACAAGTGATCGTCTTAATATGTGACGAACCCTGTTTCTCTCTGTGTGTGTGTGTGTGTTTGGTGATTCAGGACTGAAGTCAGTGATTAAGGAAGATTCTATTTATTTAATAGTATTAATCTCTGACAAGCCCTTTTTCTGTTTGTTCTCTGTGTGTTTGACAGGTGAAATGAAGTCAGTGTCAGTGAAGGAGGGAGATTCAGTCTCTCTAAACTCTGGTCTTACTGAAATGAAGGATGATGATGTGATTCAGTGGAGGTTTAAAAACACATTAATAGCTGAAATCAATAAACGGGCCGACAGAATCACTGTATATGATGATGTTCTTGATGGGAGATTCAGAGACAGACTGAAGCTGGACAATCAAACTGGATCTCTGACCATCAAAAACACCACAACTGAACATGCTGGAGATTATCTACTACTGAAGGTTTCAGGAGGAAGATTCTTCACATCAAAAGCATTCAGAGTTTCTCTCTATTGTGAGTAGAGATCATTTGTCCTGTCTTTCAAATATTCTTATTCACTTTTTACATATTTAATTGTTGAATCGTTTATAGTTTGAGATGACAGACCGTATAAAAACTCGCTTGGAACCGAATATAAGATTGTTGATTAGAGTCGATCATATTTTTGTTTATTCCGAAAAATTAGTTGATGTCAGCGCTGATATTAGTGTTTATTGACTGATCTGATCTCAGTTTGATGTGTTTATTCCTCAGACTCTGTCCACTGTTGTGGTCCTACTAAAGCTGTGATCCGTTTGGTCCTCTCTGCTCTGGTGGGCGTGGCTACTGTCATCATTCTGGTTTATGACATCAGATCCAGAAGAGCTGAACGAGATCAAGCACATATTCACACATCAGGTACATGATTGATGTAATTTCTCACAAACTGATTTTTCATATATATTTGAGAGATTTATTAATTTTTTGGCTTTATATTTTTATCTTTTTTAGGAAGTATTGAAATGTAAAGCAGAACGCTGAACTTTAAAGGTTCTTCAAGTGTGTTTTTTTTCGTTCTTCTAGTGTTTTTTTCATAATAAATACTGAATAATTGAGCTAGATTATTTTTTGAGATTTAAAAAAAATATCTTATTTGTAAGGCTTTATTGTTTATATTTCTCTCAGATACAAAACAATGAATAGAGAGACGCACAGATCTCACTTTACTACTGCTGTATATTTGCTGTATGCATTTTCTTGCCTTTATCAATAAAGTTTCTCACTCTGAAGTTCAAGAGTCTCTCCATGTTTTATTACATTTGTTATGTAAAGCGCCTTGTGGAGGAATACTAACTTATGTATATTTTAAAGATTTCAGAATTTTGGAACATATAAAGCTTTACATTATTAAAATATTATTTAACAATACTGATAGGTCTACTGTTTTTATATCTACAATAATAAACAAACAACTTCCACCGGCTTCTCTTTTATCCTGAGAAAAATACTGATTTGGGAAACATTATAATATGCTTTGAGATCACAGTGAAATACATAAACACAACATATCGGTGCTCCATTTCCTCCAACAGGCAATGATAAAGTCTTTAAATCTCTAGTGTGATTTGTCTCTGTGGTCTCGTCTGAGGAGCAACTCCTCCATCTAGTGACTCACCCTGAACTGACATGTTATCAGGAGTTACAGGTGAAACTCGGAAAAATTAGAATATCGTGCAAAAGTTCATGTATTTCAGTAATTCAAATTAAAAGGTGAAACTAATACATTTAGTATATATAACGCAGTGGTGGGCCGTCAGGGCCAGCAAGGCCTTCTCTGCTGGCCTAAACACTATCAGAATCACTGACTTGCACTTTAATATATTTTTTCCATGAATGAGTATTAAATTATTCCCAATAGTCCATTCTCTTAATCTCACAGCTTTTCTCTTCACTACAGTGCGGGCGCCTGTAGCAAATGTATGAATGGAAATGAAACCGTTGCTTTAACCAATCAGATAATCAGTCAGATTTAATCAGCCAATCAGATTTCGATTTGACTGCACCGGGGCCATCTAGCAGGCGTACAACAACGTCGGCATTTTCACGTCCTTTGATTGGGTGGTCAGAGCGCGTACTATTACTGGTAGTCAGAGGCTGAGCTAGCTAACCGCATCTGTAGCGAACTGCAGAAACTAAAATACATTCCTGTAGATTTAATAGTTTTTCAACCCACAAATGAATGTTTCTTTCCCTCCTCGATCCCCAGCAGGTTCAATACTACCGGAAAAAATCCCTTATTCAGCCTTATCCAGCTTAACGCAGAGTCACGGTACTCTATTCGATCTGTTCTATTCGATGCCGATAGAAAAGGTTGTTGGGACTGAAACGCACAGATAACCTGTACAACAGAGTAATTGAAGTCTTTTTGAGGAAAAAAATAAGGAAGGATTTTGTGTAAAACATAATCAGTAGTTTTGGTGAGTATAGGCCTTATGCTTTTTTTGCCCCTGTTTTAGGATAGGATTTTCTTCTTAATGTTTCTTGTAAATTTGTGATCTAATGTTTTTTTCAAACATTCAAACTATTGTAACGTCTGACAAGGGACTATTGTAACCCTTGAGGGACAAGACAAGGGAGGCTCCGTTTCTGAATTTACAAGCGGAACGCAAGGAACCACTGTAGGCTACACTAACACACACGTCGAACTCACTCGCTCGTTTCTCTCTACCGGCCTTTTCCCAACTCACCGCATTAACCCAATAACTGTCGGTGCAATTTTATGTGTCTATAATTGAATTTTACAACAATTATAGAGTCTGTGAGCTGCCACGCAATTAAAAGTTATTAATTCACTGAAGGCCTAGGTGTGAAATGCATGGCCCACCACTGATATAACGTATATATAACTATAGACATATGCATGATCATACTTTTCAGAGGGCCGACATTTCTGTATTTAAAATTCTTTTTTTTATTGATTTCATGTAATATTCTAATTTTCTGAGATTTTGAATTTGGGTTTTTCTTAAGCTGTAAGCCATAATCATCAAAATTATAACTTTTGCACGATATTCTAATTTTTCGAGTTTCACCTGTACAGGTCCTTCTCAAAAAATTAGCATATTGTGATAAAGTTCATTATTTTCCATAATGTAATGATAAAAATTAAACTTTCATATATTTTAGATTCATTGCACACCAACTGAAATATTTCAGGTCTTTTATTGTTTTAATACTGATGATTTTGGCATACAGCTCATGAAAACCCAAAATTCCTATTTCAAAAAATTAGCATATTTCTTCCGACCAATAAAAGAAGTGTTTTTAATACAAAAAGAAAGTCAACCTTCAAATAATTATGTTCAGTTATGCACTCAATACTTGGTCGGGAATCCTTTTGCAGAAATGACTGCTTCAATGCGGCGTGGCATGGAGGCAATCAGCCTGTGGCACTGCTGAGGTGTTATGGAGGCCGAGGATGCTTCGATAGCGGCCTTAAAGGGTTAGTTCACCCAAAAATGAAAATTAAGTCATTAATTACTCACCCCCATGCTGTACCAACCCCGTAAGACCTTCGTTCATCTTCGGAACACAAATGAAGATATTTTTGATTAAATCTGAGAGGTGGATCACTGCTACATAGGCTGCCTAAGGGAATGAAACTTGACGGCCCAGAAAGTCATTAAAGAAAATGTTTAAATATTCCATGTGCCTACAGTGGCTCAACTATAAGTTTATCAAGCGATGAGACTACTTTTTGTGCGAAAAAAACCCCATAAATAACGACTTTATTCGAGTATTCCATTACTTCCTTGTGGGCCTTGAGACGAGAGTTGAAGAGATTTCCACGACGCATGCGCATGCAAAATTTGCTTTCATCCGAAAAAAGTACTTTGGACCACTGAGCAACAGTCCAGTGCTGCTTCTCTGTAGCCCAGGTCAGGCGCTTCTGCCGCTGTTTCTGGTTCAAAAGTGGCTTGACCTGGGGAATGCGGCACCTGTAGCCCATTTCCTGCGCACGCCTGTGCACGGTGGCTCTGGATGTTTCTACTCCAGACTCAGTCCACTGCTTCCGCAGGTCCCCCAAGGTCTGGAATCGGTCCTTCTCCACAATCTTCCTCAGGGTCCGGTCACCTCTTCTCGTTGTGCAGCGTTTTTTGCCACACTTTTCCTTCCCACAGACTTCCCACTGAGGTGCCTTGATACAGCACTCTGGGAACAGCCTATTTGTTCAGAAATTTCTTTCTGTGTCTTACCCTCTTGCTTGAGGGTGTCAATGATGGCCTTCTGGACAGCAGTCAGGTCGGCAGTCTTACCCATGATTGCGGTTTTGAGTAATGAAACAGGCTGGGAGTTTTTAAAAGCCTCAGGAATCTTTTGCAGGTGTTTAGAGTTAATTAGTTGATTCAGATGATTAGGTTAATAGCTCGTTTAGAGACCCTTTTCATGATATGCTAATTTTTTGAGATAGGAATTTTGGGTTCCCTTTCGTAGTCACTCCGAGTTACGTCGAGTGACGGAGAATGGGGGTTTCGCCTAGAAAGCCTATCGACTTCGAGTATTACAAAACGAGCCTATGGCAATGAAATGGCATGGGTCTGCGGAATTTGCATAGCGTATCTCCGCCCCACCGTGTGGGTATAAAAGGAGGAACGCCGGCAAAGGCAGATCATGTTTTCGCTTCGGAGCCAAGAGTATCTCTTCACTCCACAGCTATTTCTGACTTCGCTCTACGAGACGAGCCACTCTCCGGTGTTGGTGTGACGGCGATCTGCAGCGAATTCACATTGCCTGCTGGTCTGTGCAGTGATCTGCCAGTGAGTGTGTTTCTCCCTGCTCTCTTCAACATCGCGGAGTTTCTCTCCTTTCACAAAAAGAGCTCGCACGCGGCACGTCTTTTTAAAGACGGCTCGCTCGTGCATTTAAAAAAAAAAAAAAAACAGAATGGTTGCGGCAGCTTGGTATCGGACTCTGATGGGCACGAGCGTTGTCTGGTATGTTTGGGCTTGATCATACTAGAGCAGCGCTCGTGGATGACTCATGTTCTCTCTGTGGGAATATGACCATCGCGTCATTAAGGTCGAGACTCGGTGAACTCGCAAGAGTGAGAGTCCCCTCATCCACCACCCGATCTTCGGCTGGTGGCCAGGGTGACCGGAGGGTGTTGGTCTGGAACAAGGCGCCGACTCCGTGTCCACGCCCCAGCCCCCCCTCCTCAATGACGGTGCCCGCTAGTGAACAGGTGATTCCCACGGGTCTACCTTCTGGTGGCCCGTGTGTTTCATTTGAAGCTACAGAGGATGATACTATGTTTGTAGCAGCTTCACTAGGTGGGTTTGATTCTCTGGAAATGACCACTCGTCACAGCCGCCACCTCCTGGTGTGCATACGGCTGTGCTTGAGTCCGATCCAGAGATGACGGCCATGCTTTCCTGGGACGATTGGTTTTGGGTAAGGCCGCCGACACGTCCACGGCAAACCCCAATACCTTCCCTCCCGGACGTGCATGATGAGATCTCGAAGTCCTTGAAGACCCCCTGGTCTTCTCGGGACCGCTCGCTGATCTCATCCGCCTTTCCTCCCCTCGATGGGGCTGCTGCCATGGGTACACTGGGGTTCCCCCGGCTGAACGCTCTGTTGCGATGCTATATGTCCTCAGAGTGCTTCTTCTCGGCGCAATCCTAAGCACCCGTCCGTGGCCTGTAGTTTTTCGTCTACACTTGTGGCGAGATCCTATAGCGCCACTGGCAGCCGCCTCCCTGCTGCCATGGTCATTCTGCTGGTCTACCTGACCCAGATGCTCATGGTCCTGCACGAGGGCGGGACTGACCCAGGCCTCTTCACTGAGCTACGTGCCGCCACTGACCTCGCTCCCCGAGCGACGAAAGTGGCCGTACGCTCCCTGGGTCAGGTGATGCTCCCCATTCTGTGGCTGAACCTGTCTGATGTGCTGGATATCGCGCGGCTGACATTCTGTCCGACATTCCCATATCTCAGGTCTGCCTCTTCGGCGGTGTGGTTGAGGACTTTGCCCAACAGCTCTCAACCGCCCATGTGCAGACTGACGTTGATTCTGTCCCGACGGCCCTGCCGTCCGCTCAGATCCCTCGGTCTGCCCACCGCCGAAGGCGCCCTCCCGCGGCTCCCTCCCCGCCCGTTAATGGGCCGGCTCTGGAAGCCGCGGGCGGACGGCACAGCCCTCTCCAGCCCCGTCCCCCGCTACATGCCAGGTTAAGCGGCGCTCTTGAGACGGGCTCCTCAGAGATGGGAGTGGGTAGCAGGACCACTCCTTTCCCCGGTGGAGGGCCGGGGGAGAATAT
This sequence comes from Gila orcuttii, assembly GCA_026230005.1. Lineage (NCBI taxonomy): Eukaryota > Metazoa > Chordata > Actinopteri > Cypriniformes > Leuciscidae > Gila > Gila orcuttii. The sequence continues at coordinate 4,701,586 of JAPDVR010000020.1, read as the reverse complement.
TTTGTTCTCTAGAAGGAACCGATACTCCCATCACTGAGCACACAGAGTCGGGTGACAGTACGCGACGCCTCCGTGCCTCGCTGCTCTCATCCCCCTCTGTCACAGAGTTCTCGGACCGCAGTGTGCGCCGCCCCCGGGCCTCGCCACTCCCGTCCCCCTCTGTTCCAGAGGGCGCAGACGACAGTGCGTGCCGTCTTCGGACCACACCGCTCTCGTCCCCCTCTGTCGCCAGCCCCCTGGCAGAGCAGACCCCCGTGGAACGCTGGTCCTTCCCTGGTCTCCTCTGTCAGGGCGCGGAGTCTGACCACGCCCCCGCACCGGGCCGCTATGCCACCCTCGCCTGGGCTGGTCACTCCGCCTCGCTGCCCCTCCGGGGGGACGTCTGTCGTTCGCATGACCCCGCTGGTTCAGTTTCTGGCAGCTTGGTTAGAGCTCCCCAGCCTGTCCCGCTGGGTCGCCGAACGATCAGGCGCGGCTATGCGATTCAGTTCACTCGGTCTTCTCCCCGCTTCAGCGGAGTCCGCTTCACTATGGTCGGTGGCAATGCCCCCATCATGCGAGCGGAGGTTGCCACCCTGCTGGCGAAGGGTGCAATCGAGACTGTCCCTCCAGCCGAGATGAGGTCGGGGTTTTACAGCCCGTACTTCATCGTCCCCAAGAAAACCGGTGGGTTACGACCGATCCTGGACCTGCGCGTCCTGAACCGCTCCCTTCACAGGCTGCCGTTCAGGATGCTCACGGCCAAACGCATTTTCGAGTGCGTGCGGCCGCAGGATTGGTTTGCAGCGATAGACCTGAAGGACGCCTACTTTCATGTCTCCATCTTACCTCGACACAGACCGTTCCTTCGGTTTGCTTTCGAGGGGCAGGCATATCAGTACGCGGTTCTCCCATTCGGGTTGGCTCTGTCTCCTCGCGTCTTTACAAAGGTCGTCGAGGCGGCCCTTGTTCCCCTACGCGAACACGGGGTTCGCATCCTGAACTATCTCGACGACTGGCTGATTCTAGCCCACTCTCGAGCTCAGGTTTGCGAACACAGAGACCTTGTGCTCCGGCACCTAGCCCGTCTGGGCCTTCGGGTCAACTGGGAGAAGAGCAAACTCAGCCCCGTGCAGAGGATCTCTTTTCTCGGTATGGAGATCGACTCGGTCGCCATGTCCGCGCAGCTTACGAGCGAGCGCGCACACTCACTGCTGACTTGTCTTCGTCAGTTCGAGGGCAAGAGTGCGGTCCCACTGAAATTATTTCAGAGGCTCCTGGGGCATATAGCATCTGCAGCCGCGGCAACGCCGCTCGGATTGCTTCATATGAGACCGCTTCAGCTGTGGCTTCGCGATCGAGTCCCGAGGTGGGCATGGCATCACGGCACGCTCCGAGTCCCAGTCACTCCGACCTGCCGTCAGTTCTTCACCACGTGGAGGAACCTTTTCTACGGGCCGGAGTTCCCCTAGAACGAGTTTCCAGGCATGTTGTCGTCTCCACAGATGCCTCTTCCACGGGCTGGGGTGCCATGTGCAACGGACATGCTGCCGCGGGCTCCTGGACAGGACCCCAGCACCTTCTGCATGTCAATTGCCTCGAGTTGCTGGCAGTACGCCTTGCCCTGCACAGTTTCCACACGCTGCTCTAGGGTCAACACGTGCTAGTCCGTTCAGACAATACCGCAACAGTAGCGTACATCAACCGTCAAGGTGGTCTACGCTCCGCCGTATGTCGCAACTCGCTCGCCACCTCCTCTTATGGAGTCAGAAGCACCTGAGGTCCCTTCGTGCTATCTACATTCCGGGCGATCGGAACCTTGCAGCCGACGAGCTGTCTCGGCTCCGTCCTTTCCCTGGCGAATGGCGACTCCATCCCCAGTCGGTCCAGCTGGTTTGGGATCAGTTCGGGGACGCACAGGTAGACCTGTTTGCCTCCCACGACTCATCCCATTGCGCCCTGTTTTACTCCCTGACCGAGGGTACTCTCGGCACGGATGCACTGGCGCACAGCTGGCCGCGGGGCCTACGCAAATATGCGTTTCCCCCAGTGAGCCTTCTCGCACGAACTCTGTGCAAGATCAAGGAGGACTCTGGTTGCGCCGTACTGGCCCACCAGGACCTGGTTCTCCGAACTAGTACTCCTCGCGACAGCACCTCCTTGGCCAATTCCTCTGAGAGAGGACCTCCTCTCTCAGAGACGGGGCACCCTTTGGCACCCTCGTCCCGATCTTTGGAGACTCCACGTATGGCTCCTCGACGGGACGAGGCAGGTTTGAGTACCCTGTCACCTGCGGTGGCGGCTACTATCACTTCCGCTAGAGCTTCGTCCACGAGACATCTCTATGCGTTGAAGTGGAACCTCTTCGTTAACTGGTGCTCTTCTCGCCGAGAAGACCCCTGGAGATGCCTGATCAGTGTCGTGCTTTCCTTCCTGCAAGATGGGCTGGAGCGAAGGCTGTCTCCCTCCACCCTGAAGGTGTATGTGGCCGCTATAGCTGCATTTCACGAAACAGTTGATGGTAAGTCTCTGGGAAAGCACGACCTGATCATCAGGTTCCTGAGAGGGGCGAGGAGACTGAATCCTCCTCGTCCACCTCTCGTTCCCTTTTGGGACCTCTCAGTGGTGTTGAATTTCCTGCAGAGGGCTCCCTTCGAGCCTCTGCAATCAGTGGAGCTTAAGTTCCTGTCTATGAAGACAGCGCTCCTGGTTGCACTGTCCTCCATTAAGAGGGTAGGGGACCTGCACGCATTCTCCGTTGACGAAGCGTGCCTGGAATTCGGGCCGGCTTACTCTCACGTGATCCTGAGACCCCGGCCTGGATATGTGCCCAAGGTTCCTACCACTCCCTTCCGGGACCAGGTGGTGAACCTGCAAGCGCTGCCCCTGGAGGAGGCAGACCCAGCCTTGGCACTGCTCTGTCCAGTACGCGCTCTCCGCGCTTACGTAGACAGGACGCGGTGTTTCAGGACCTCAGACCAGCTCTTTGTCTGTTATGGTGGGAGACTGAAGGGAAAGGCTCTCTCAAAGCAGAGGTTGTCTCACTGGATAGTGGACGCCATTGCTTTGGCTTACCAACAGCAAGGCCGACCGTGCCCCCTTGGTGTGACAGCCCACTCCACCCGGAGTGTGGCTTCCTCTTGGGCTCTAGCGCATGGCGCCTCGCTGGCAGACATCTGTAGAGCTGCAGGCTGGGCGACACCTAACACATTCGCCAGATTCTATAATCTCCGAGTGGAGCCAGTGTCCTCCCATGTACTCGCTTCAACCAGCTAGTTCAGGACCCGCTCAGGTGTCTTCGCTTGCTCGCCATTCCACTCCACGGACTGGATACGTGCGGTTATTCTCCTCAGGTGAGCCTTCCCTTCTGAAGCCCTGAGTTCCTCCAGCACTGTTGACGCTGGCGCCAGTGTCTATTGCCTGTGCGTCGGCTAGGTGCCTCCGTGTGCATGGTTCCTCCCCTGAGTAACCCCCACATGTGTATGTCCACTGTAAGCCTCTTTGAGCATGTGTCTTTCCCTCGGCAAGCCACCTTGCCACCCCTGGAGTTGAAAGTTGCCACCCCACGGGCTGGTTACTCCAGTGTTCCTCCATATGAAGCCTTCCGGCCATATGTGTATTTCTAAGTCCTCCCTACGGGTAGGCATGCTGCGGCATATGTCCTCTGAGATATGCTCCCCAGTGTACCTTGGTATTCCTGTGTTAAGTAGGACTCCTTCGTCCGTGCCAGTATCACGACAGGGGGATCAGACTTTCGCAGGGCACTGGAAGACAGCTGTGAAGGTGGCGTGATTACACGGGGACCCCCATTCTCCGTCACTCGACGTAACTCGGAGTGACTACGAAAGGGAACGTCTCGGTTACGGATGTAACCCTCGTTCCCTGAGTAGGGAACGGAGACGTTACGTCTCCCTGCCACTTCCGCTGTACCGCTGGGTAGACGCCTGAGTTCAGTCTCGGCTCCTCAGCGAAGACATGATCTGCCTTTGCCGGCGTTCCTCTTTTTATACCCACGCGGTGGGGCGGAGATACGCTATGCAAATTCCGCAGACCCATGGCATTTCATTGCCATAGGCTCGTTTTGTAATACTCGAAGTCGATAGGCTTTCTAGGCGAAACCCCCATTCTCCGTCACTCGACGTAACGTCTCCGTTCCCTACTCAGGGAACGAGGGTTACATCCGTAACCGAGATGTTTTCATGAGCTGTATGCCAAAATCATCAGTATTAAAACAATAAAAGACCTGAAATATTTCAGTTGGTGTGCAATGAATCTAAAATATATGAAAGTTTAATTTTTATCATTACATTATGGAAAATAATGAACTTTATCACAATATGCTAATTCTTTGAGAAGGACCTGTATTTACTCAGTCTCTGTAATGAGATCCAGTAATTGTGTCTGTTACTCAAGAAAGCCACTAGATGGCGCTGTGTTCAGTATTATGTGACGAATACTATGAAATGAGTAATGAAGAATAAAACCACTTTAAGTGTTCAGAGAAAATAAACAGACATGTTGAGACTGCACTGAGAAATATTTTATTCAAATCACTGAACAAAACATGATACCAAGAGTGAATTCAAACTACAAACAGCTCACTGGATATTTTCTCTTTTTCAGACCATTCTCTGTAAATCAAGTCACATTTATTTATATAGCGCATTTTACAATATATATTGTTTCAAAGCAGCTTTACAGAGATAACAGGAAAATAATACAGCAAAGTTTGGTTACAGAAGAAAAAAGCGTCACAGTCCAGCTTAAATAAGTTCAGTGATATTTAATTTTTGTTGTAAAAAAGTAGGCTATATATATAGCAGTGGCGATTTTTTTAAGACTGCAAGGGAAGCTCGGCATCCCCTATAATCAGAGATGTATAGTAACGAAGTAGAACTACTTCACTACAGTACTTAAGTACTAAAAGGCTGTATCTGTACTCTACTAGAGTATAATTTTTTTCTCCTACTTCAGTACATATTTTCGATAAGTTTAATACTTTTACTCCGATAAATTTTTTATGTGCTGCATCGTTACTCGTGTAACCCAGTGAGTCTAAAGACACTAAATTACTGTTTGAAAGTATATATATATATATATATATACATAATATTATTTAATGTTAAATTTCTTATTTACGTACTCACGTATCACGCAATGGACGTAAAGGAGGAGCGTGGCGAAGAGTGAGAAAAAACAGAAAAACGGGTCGGGGAAAAAAAGAAGATTGTAGAGTGTAGAGGCTGAATAATAGGATTTTCACACGATAATCCCGTATATACAGGCTGAATCTGTCCTTGGTATTTCTATTCTGCTAATAAGAACTTTATTTATGAATAATTGGTGATATTCGTCCTGGATTTCACTCAGTACGGTCACTCCATGCGCTCGTGTGGTGAGTAGCACGAGCGACTAGCCGGATAACATTCGGAGAGGAGGCGAACATAGCGCTCCGGGTAACCAGAAAACCCGGGGTTCCTCAGGCAACTATAGATCGGCACAACAGATAGCGCTCTGGGTGACCGGAAAAGCCCGGAGTTACTCTGTTGCATCGCGGGAGAGCGAAACAGCCGGTCGTGCGAGCTGAAGCCGACATCATCGTATCGCGGGACACATCGCGTTCTGGAAAACATCAGGCCTGCAACGTAGGGTGTGTGTGTGAATGAGAGCGTGAATGGGGGCCCAATTAAGTGAGTTTTGATTTAAATTACTGAGTATTTCATTGGGTTTAATACCAATTGGAAGACTGTTATTGAGTTGTACATCAATATGTTTCAGGGTGTTTAACACTTGTGCAGATAAGTGTTTGGTTTATTTCAAATAATTGTAAACCATTTAAAAGGATTTAATTTGACATTTTATTTTATTTCAAAAGAGTGTATTTTCACATTTTATTACTTGTCACATTTCCTTACTCAATTCATTGGGTTATTTAAATATATAAAAAGACTCATAAGACCAGTATTGGATTCAATAGTCTTTATTGCTGCTGAAGGGAATGGATAATACATGTGATTATTATAGGTAATCATAAGAGTGAAACGAATACTTACCCAGGCCCCAGCTTTAACATAGCGGGTATCATTACTGGGGTTACATTCGTTACAATTATAACAATGTTACGAATCATTCCAAACCCACATAATCACTGCCATAGCGGTAGATGGTTCTATCATCAGGTTTGATGAAGCTGGATCATCATTGAGCGAATCAGTGTTGCCACACACAGGCACCACACGGTGTTGCCCGGCCTGCACTTCAACACTACACTTAAGTTTTGCTGAAGAAAACAGTTCAGTTTAGAATCAGTTTAACAAAACGAAGCAGTAAAGTGCTTAAAAAAATTAGTTCAGAAAGGGAAGGTGAGGAGGACCGTGGAGGGGCGAAGAGGAAGGCAGAGTCTGAAGAGCAGCGGAAAAGTAAGCATAGGCCAAACATATAGGACAGAGTGGGAAAAAGACCCCAATTTTGCAGGATGAAAACCTGTCCCAGGAAACGATGCTAAAGCAGTCTGTCGTTGTTGCAACGTCCAAATGGTGGCAGAGATCACGGTTTAAAAAAATCATGGAAAAACCAAGAAACATACAGATAAAAAGAAAAATCTAGCCCCATCACAAAGGTCCATAGCACAATGCCTACAGAAACCATCTGAAAAGCAAAAGTTAGATGAATCTGTGAAGAATGCTGAAATCAAGTTAACAGGGTTCATGGCAGAGCACAACGTACCTCTGAGAATCTCAGACCATTTGGTCTTGGTGTTAAAAGATATTTTCCACGATTCAGAAATAGCCCAAAATATGACCCTTGGGCGCACAAAGACGAATGCTATAACCAAGCATGTCATTGGGGATTGTTATTCTGAAACTCTAACAGAAATTCTTCAAAGAAAGAAATTCAGTGTTTTGATTGATGAATCAACTGACATAGGCAATGTAAAAACGCTGTGTGTAGTTGTTTGTTTTTTTGATGAGGGACCAAGGAAGATTCAGACCAGGTTTTGGAAACTGGTACAAATCTTCTCGAACACAGACATGCTAGGGAGGGAGCCACTGCGGAACGACTTTACGCAGAGATGAAGTCATTCACTGATGCAGGTGTACCACTCGAAAATATTGTGGGGTTCGGGTCAGATGGCTGCAACACAATGATGGGGAAACACAACTCTGTCTCCAGCCGCCTCAGGAGTGATCTTCCAGGCATCACAGTGCAACGCTGCGTGTGCCTTTCACTGCACCTTTGCGAGGATTTAGCCAGAGACATTTATGGGTACTTCAGAAACAGCGCAAAACGTATCGCGCAACTCTGAGAATTCCAAGATTTTTGCCATGTTGAGCCCCACAAAATGCTCAAGCCGTCACAGACTAGATGGCTGTCACTGAACGACGTTGTAAAACGTGTGTCTGCGCAATGGGATGCTCTCCATCTTTTTTTCACAGATCAGTGGCTTGAGGCCAGACTTACTGCTGCGGAGACTATTTTTCACTCACTCAATGACCAGTCTCTACGCCTCTTCTATTATTTCCTTGAATGGGTCCTACCGAAATTCACAGATCTTAATCAGTATTTTCAGAGTGAAAAGGTGGTGATCACTTCATTGAGAAGCAAGGTCTGCGAGACTTACAAAGATCTGCTTCTGACGTTCATGGATAGGGACCATGGCATGCGCACTCCACTGAAAGACATTGACATCAATAATGGTCCAAAGCTCACACTGAGCTCAATGTACTTGGGCATAAAGGTGATGCAGCATGTGCAGCAGCAGGCACAAATTTCACCAGCAAATCTGACAGATTTTTATGTGCGCTGTCAGAAATTTCTACAGGTTGCCTGCGGGGAAATCAAGGGGGGTTGTGGGGGTCTTTTTGGAGAGAGTGCAAGACACACTCAAACACATGCCTATCTTCATAATTCTAGGTTTGACTTCTAGAGTTTAAAAATTTAGCTAGCAGTTTAGCTATTACAGTGAAAGCCCAAAATTGTAATACTGCTCAAAACCATTTTTTATTCATGATTAATATTGCATTGCATATAATGTGTGCTGGTCAACTAGTCTAAAATTAAGAAACCCCTAGAAAACAGTAAAAAAAAAACAACAAATAGATGTGTACATTTAAGATAGGCTAATTAATTTATTACTCCAATATCCAAATTTGATACTAAATCACACAGAAAAAAGGACTTTTATTTGAGGCGTGCTGTCTTTGCATTTGAACATTGAACATTTTAAACAGGACACGCATTAGCTGAATAAACGTTAGCCAATACAAACATATTTATAGAAAATAGTGGAGTCCTGTCACATGACCAATAATAGCAAAACGAATCACTTATTCTAAAAATAATATCAATTATAAGTTTAGATGAATCCGAAATATGGGGCTGTGTTAACGTCTGTCTTTTAACGAATTTTAAAAAAACGGATGAATAATACAAAATGCTTTCTGACAGAAAAAAACCCCCACTATCTTCTCTCTCTCTGTGCGCGGTCTGTTTGTGAGAGAGAGCTCGCGCAGCACTGATACAACGGTACTTTTTAATCCATAAGTAACTAATACGCTAGTTTTAATACAAAATAATTATGTAACATAATTAGGTAACTTACTTTAGTTATTATAAACACAATAACGTAACACATGCAGACTACGTTTCTCAACACTGGGAATGAATAAATAAACGCCTGTTTCTCCAGACTCACGTTTATCAGTAATCCACAAATTACAGAACTTTCATAATCACTAAGCCATAGCGATTTTAATTTTATTTAGATTTATTGTTCATCCAATACTTAAGCATTTTATAATTTGCATTGCTGAATGATCTTTTCCTCTTATCTGAGTGACCATGAATGACGGAGTAGGCAATTTTAATCCATGCGATCATCGAATCCAGATTAAGTTAACTAAAAACAATATTTCAACTTTCCACATCCACCCCAGCCCGTTTACCTTCAGGAGTCAGAAGTACCGTGACTACTGTCCTCGCTTATGAACTCAGTCAGACGTCAGGCCGCGGGAGTGTAGAGGATCGAGCGGGAATCTTTATTGCTGCTGATTTTTTCACTCTCTTTTTAATGATAGGCTTTACGCATCTGTCAATCATCCCCGCTTTCTATTTGGGGAATGAACCCAGTGCTATGATTGGTCGAACTCGGCTTCTTCTGCTGTTGCTTGATTTGAGGACTGCGCGTGCACAGAAGCGTCACCAGGTTTTTGCGTAGTTTAGAGTGACAAATCGTACCACCGTACTTTGAGGTCAAAATGCGTATCCTCTACGCAAAATGCGTACAGGTTGGCAGGTCTGCATGACGGCATCCAATATGTAGCCTACCGTAAAAGCATTCCCCAACCAACAACATCTGCCAACACAGCACAAGTGGATGTGGCATCCAATGATGACAGCGACTTAGAGATCGAATTTGAATCTTTCTAGTGTTAATTGTGCACTTTTTTCTCTCTGTGTCATAGGCTAGTTTAAGGTCTAGTTCAAAATGTGGACTGTCGGCATATATTTTGGACTTTGGCAAAAAAAAGTTATGTATTCAGACTTCCTCCAGTTAGTGTGAGCGTATTACACAGCTTGTTTAAATTGGCTGTAAAATTATTTGGAAAATAAAATAGTTGGAAAACAGCTATATTTTATGCGTTTTGTTTTTTCTCAATTTTTCTTGAGCTCGCAAGCTCCAAACCGTGTAGCGCGCACTCGGCAGAGAAGGAGAGAGCGAGAGACCTTGCGTGTGTGTGTGTGTGTGTGTGCACACAGATTCCATGTTTTCATTTGTCGGAGTGAAAGATAATTCATATAGAATGTGTGAGGACGCCGACGCACTGAATCGTTCTTTGTTTTTAATAGTTCAAAGTTACTATTAGATTTAATGTTATTACCTTGACAAACTATACATCATTAAAAAGATATGACTCAGGTTTCAGTATTTAACCACTATTTTATTCTGAGAAACTTATAGTGACAGTTATTTCTTAATTTGTGTCAGGTGTTATGTAATGAAAAAATGATTCGATACCTTTAATATGAATTATGAGCGTCAGCCGCTCTCATTCAGAAAAAAAAACTGTAGTCGTCATGACAGTGCTTGTCCAAACAACGTCCCTCGGGCTTTTAGCTCTTGCAGTTTTTGATAAATATTGATAGATTTTCATAAATTTAGAGAGGTCTATAGAGAGGAATAATATTTATTGAATTTATACCCAAAATGGGCAGATGTAATCATTATGAGCGTTGAATACTCTGATATACCGTGTTTTCAATCCATACTGGCAGCCTGGGGGCGCCCTGTGCACATTTAGTCCATATGTGGAACACATGAAGAAGAGCCATATCATGTGACATCCCAGGAACTCATTGACATAAACAAAACTTTCAGATATCTCTGTAACATGCAGATAAATACCCAATAAGCTGTGGAGAAAAAAGGCACAAGCAGGGAAGAGAAGGGTGAGATGCTTTACTACATAATACAATACTTGTACTTTTACTTTCAGTACTTGAGTAGTAATTTTTTTTTTAAAAAAAACTACTTGCAATACTTAAGTACAATTTTTTTGAATACTTTAGTACTTCCACTTAAGTATGGTGCTTAAAGAGCACTTCAGCTTCTACTCTACTTTTACTCAAGTCTGTGTCTCTAGTACTTTATACATCTCTGCCTATAATTTAAAAAAATTAATGGTCAAATGTGTACTATTGTGTTAACATTTTATTGACTAAAAATGCGTTAGAACACGTTCATCTCGAAGACGAGTTCGTTTAGAATCAGCTACATATAGCAGATCGCTACTCGAAATCACATGAAATCCAAAGAGCAGTCGACTGAGGAAAGACAGCTGTCAATCATTGCATTCACGACTGCAGGTAAGCGCAGCTGGACCCCGCGTGATCTGAGATGATATCTGATAGCAAAGTTATTTTGAGACATATACTTCCTTTAAGTTTCGTTGAGGGAGACAGGTTTAAAAACAGAAAAAGCAAAGTGCTGTTAGAAACTTTGCTTATAGAACACCGTTATCTTTGTGTCTCTGAAACATCTGTCAGCGCAGCGCGTTTTCTCACTGGAAGCATGTGGATGTTTTTGTTTTTCTCAACATAAATGTGAAACAATATAAACACGATAATCATATGCTGACTCGAGTGCATATATGTACGTTCTGGACGATAACTACGCAGTCTGCTTTATTAGGTGTTTTTTTTTTTCGTTCGCGCTGCTTGAGCTTAAATGCTTTTGTTCTTTATATTTTTTGTTTACACATACTGTTTAATGTTTTGAATTAAAAGACAACGTCTCAGGTTACGTATGTAACCCTGGTTCCCTGATAGGGAACGAGACGCTGCGTTGAGACGCAGTGGGAACGCTCTGCGTGATTGCGTCGTGAAGCACGTGTATAATCAGTTCAATGGAAGAGCGAGACGTTATAGGCGGGTGACGTCATCGACCAGGAAACTATAAAGCAACCCTGAAATCAGACCGCGACAGCTTCTGAAAGGCCTGAAGCAAGTCGATCAGGGCATGCAGGAAGTATGGCAGATAAGTGCAGCGTCTCGTTCCCTATCAGGGAACCAGGGTTACATACGTAACCTGAGACGTTCCCTTTCAAGGGAACTCGAGCTGCGTTGAGACGCGGTGGGAACCCCATACCCACTACGCCATAAAGACAAATGCCCATTCTGTGTGAAGTCCTTGCGCACACTAGAAGCAAGCAACCTAGCCCCAGGAGTGGAGAGGTGTAGGTCATAAAATCTGACAAATATATGTGGTGAGGACCAGCCTGCCGCATTACAAATATCCTGAAAGGAAACACCCGAAATTAAAGCCTAGAGGCAGCCATACTCCTTGAAGAATGGGCCTGAACAGCCATAGGTGAAGGCTGTCCGGCCGCTTCATAAGCAAGTGAGATAGCCTCAACTACCCACTTGCTCATTACCTGTCCCGATGCAGGGCAACCTTTCTTGGTTGAACCGAAGCAGACAAATAACTGCTCTGATCTACGCCACAGGGCATCTCTGTGAACGTAAGCATCCAAAGCCCTAACGGGACATAACAGATTGAGACTTTCCTGATCTGGGGTATTAAAAGGTGGAGGGCAAAAAGCCTGCAGCACAATTGGGCCCATCACATTAGTGGGGACCTAGGAATGTAACCCAGCCTAAAAATGCTTTCACCATACCAGGTGCAAATTCCAAACACGAAGGAGCCACTGACAGGGCTTGCAGATCTCCAATTCTCTTGATGGAAGAAATGGCAAGAAAAAATAAAGTTTTTAGTGTAAGGAACTTCTCTAAAACCCCTTCAATAGGCTCGAAGGGAGCCAAGGCCAGACCCTCAGGTACAATGGCCAAATCCCAAGCCGGTGCTCAGAGTGCAGTGCAGGCCTCAGCCTCAATGTACCACGGAGAAAACAAATAATAAGAGGATCTCTCCCAAGAGAAGAAGCCCCCAGAGGGGTGCAATAAGCAGATATAGCCGCTACGTACACCTCTAAGGTGGAGGGAGAAAAAATCCAGCAGAGAAACGGTCTTGTAGGAAATCAAGAACTGTACCAACCGGGCAGTTAACAGGATTTAAAAAACGTTCTCCACGCCATGTAGAGAACAGTTTCCATTTCAATGTATATAGTTTTCTCGTGGAAGGAGCTCTGGATTGAAGGATGGTCTCAACGACCTCAGTCGAGAGACCTGATTCTATGAGCTGGGCCCCCTCAGAGGCCAAGCCCACCGTTTCCACAACTCCGGGTGAGGGTGAAATATTGTGCTCCCCGTTTGGGATAGCAAGTCCCTTCTGATAGGAATCTCCCTAGGAGAGCCGTCCAGAAGGGACACTAGGTACGAGAACCACACTCGGGCCGGCCAGTGCGGGGCTACTAATAATAGATGAGCCCCTTCCTGGCGAACCCTCTGCAGAACTCCCGGGAGCATTGATATCGGGGGGGGATGCGTACAGGTGCAGCCTCGGCCACACCTGCACCATAGCGAAATCCTTTCGCCGCGGCTCTATAGTCCCGCTCAAAGGTTTCAGAAAATGCTGGGCCTCATGGCCTCGGCATCTTCAGTACTCCAGCTGGGCCTGCTTCGCCTACGCCCACTGCAGTTATGGCTGAAAGTGCGAGTTCCACCCCGGGCATGGACCTCTGGTCTGTTTCGCCTCAGGGTCGACATGAAATGCGTTTCGGCTCTGGAACCTTGGAAAATAGCCGACTGGTATCAGTCAGGCGTGGGTCTGGGGACTCCCTCGAGTGTGACGGTGGTGTCCACGAACGCCTCCACCTCGGGATGGGGAGCGCTGCTCGAGGGCAGACCGTTCTTCGGCCAGTGGTCAGAACGGGAAAAGCTCCTACGCAAATGCTGGCAGTCGACAACGCGCTATGGCGCTTTTGTCCCCAGATAAAAGGCTGCCACGTCTTAGTCCGGTCGGACAACATGTCAGTGGTGGCATACATAAATCACCAGGATGGCGTCAGGTCCCGAAACCTTACAGGCTGACGGAACGCCTCCTGGTCTGGGCTCAGCACAACCTGCTTTCACTGAAAGCAGCGCATGTGCCTGGTCGCCTGAATCTGGGACCAGACCGTCTGTCCAGAAACAATGTCCCAGCAGGGGAATGGTCGCTGCACCTGCAGACGATCCAACTGCTGTGGGAGACATTCGGCAGACCGCAGGTGGACCTGTTCGCGTCCCAAGAAAATGCTCACTGTCCGAACCTTTTCTCCAAGAGCAGGGATGCGCTGGCCCACGTATGGCCCCGCTGCCCCCTCTATGCTTTTCCCCCCGTCTCGCTCCAGCCTCAAGTGCTGGAACGAATCAGGTAAAACGGATGCCCAGTGCTACTCGTGGCTCCCTTCTGGACAAACCAGAATTGGTTCCCAGTCCTAATGCGGCGGACCAGCACTGCCCCGTGGCCGATACCGGTGAGGAGAGACCTCCTCTCTCAGGCAAAGGGCTCGATTGGGCATCCTCGCCCGGAATTATGGTCCCTACATGCATGGGCCATCAACGGGTACCCGCTAACCTCCCAGAGGGAAGGTTAAATACAATCACGCAGGCTAGAGCCCGTCTACTAGACGGCTCTATTCCTCAAAGTGGTCAGTGTTCTCTGCCTGGTGTCAAGCTCAGGGCTTTTCACCCGCAGACTGCGGGGTTATGGAAGTGCTCTCCTTCCTTCAGGAGCTGCTGGATAAGGGCAGAACCCCATCCACGCTCAAAGTATACGTGGTGGCCATAGCGGCGTTTGCAAAACCGACGTCTGACCAGTAACTGGGGAAAATGACCTGGTCGTGCGATTCCTCAGGGGAGCTCAGAGGCTGAATCCTCCCAGACCCCCCTCAGTCCCTGTGTGGGACCTTTCTACGGTTTTGGAAGCCATGAAAGGTGCCCCATTCAAGCCAATCCATTTGTCAGACATGAAACATCTGTCTCTCAAAACGGTATTCCTTATGGCTCTCGCTTCAGTGAAGCGCGTAGGGGACTTGCAAGCGCTTTCGGTAAGCGCGTCATGCATGGAGTTTGGGCCTAATGACTCAAAAGTCATACTCAAACCAAGGCACGGGTACGTGCCCAAATCCGTCAACACACCGTTCAGGGCCCAGGTTATTTCCCTGTGCGCTCTCTCGGTTCATAATGAGGAGGAGGATGCGAGTCTCCTTTGCCCTGTCAGGGCACTGAGAGCTTATGTGTCCCGCTCGTCTGCCTTCAGACAGACCGAGCAGCTCTTCGTTTTGTTTGGCGGACGATCCAAGGGAGTGGCCGCATCAAAACAGAGCCTATCCAGATGGATAGTCGACGCCATAGCACTGGCTTACACTTCTAAGGGCCTGCAGTGTCCTTTGGGTGTCAGAGCGCACTCCACGAGAGGCTTGGCCTCGTCGTGGGCGTGGTATAGTGGGGTTACCTTGCAAAATATCTGTACGGCCGCGGGCTGGGCCTCGCCGTCTACATTTATAAGGTTTTATAACCTAGAGGTTCCCGTCTTACAACCCAAGCTTCTGTCGGTATAGAATTCAGTACTATCTGCCCCGCTGTGCCGGCCCAGATGCTGAGTTTTGCTTGTGCATCGCTCACTGAGCGATAATACGGCTCCATGGGTGTTGAATAACCTGTACTATTACCCAGTTCAGGCTGAACACGTTCACCCTGTCTGTGTGAAACACTGTTAACATAACTAGCTCCTATAGGATGCTATTTCATGGGGAATGATGCTTGCAGCCTCTCTTCTCCGACTCTCTGTGAGTCTATGGTGATTATGCACTACATGAGCCCCGGGCTACTGCCCTTGGGACTTTGGTGTCGGATCCCAGTACGCACGGCGTTTTGCATTGTGTTCCCCATAGCGTAAGATATTACGCAGTACGAGAGATACTCTCGTAAGAGAACGTACTCGGTTACTAACGTAACCTCGGTTCTCTCTAGAGAGGGAACGAGTACTGCGTATCTTGCCGTGCATACACAGCTCTGGTTCGCTTCGGCGATGAAAACCAGTGTACCAGCCTTATCGAGCTATAGTTATAGGGCGAGACCACGCCCTTTCTGGCGGGACGTGACGAAATGGGCGCGAAATGCCCCCATTGGATATGTGTCACGCAGCGCCTTTCTCGATAGGCTGCTGCTGTTGCCGCAGGGCAGCCAATAGGCGCGCGAGCTGTCCTGCCTATGTCTGCATGCTGCTGCACAGCGTTTTACATTAATTCAAAATTAAGGATAATTTTTGGCTTCAATATCTCGTGGAAAAGAGGTTTTCCCCGTAGCGTAAGATATTACGCAGTACTCGTTCCCTCTCTAGAGAGAACCGAGGTTACGTTAGTAACCGAGTACGTTTTAAACTTAAACGTTTTGTTTATAACTTTGCAGAGCTTTTTCATGCTCAAACAGAAACATTACACGTTAAAGAAAGAGGAACATAGACAGCAGATTTTGGGAAGTTTATAATGTCATCCGTCCATCTTGTCATACTCACCATCTGCTCAGTGAAGATCTCCAGGTCTCCGCTGGCACCCTGGGTGAAACATGACAATTACCACACTATTAAAAGCCACATTTTGAGCTTCATGATGGCAAATGGTAGGGCTGCACAATTAAGGGAAATAAAACCAAAATTGTGATATGTCTTAGTGCCATTATTAAATCACAAAGTCTGCAATTTAACTAAATTAATTTTTTTTTTACAGTTGCATTGTAAAATAAAATAACTTTATTATTAGTAGCAGTAAAAAAAAAAAAAATTAAATACTCCATTTCTATATTTTACAGTCAAATATTACAACAATAATATTTCTCATTTTGTGTAATATTGTTATTTGGTAATAAAATAATGACAAAATGTCTAATAAATGTAAACTATAATATAAATTTAATATTTATAATATTTTATTATTTCTATATTATATATGATAAAATAATCTAAAAAATACACTTTAAAAATCATTCAAAAAAGTAATATTTCTTATTTTAATTAATATTGCTATTTAGCAATAATAATAAAATATATCTAATAAATTTAATAAATATAAAGTATATACAGTATATATTTAATTATATATAATTAAATATATACTGTATATAATTTATATTTATTACATGAATATGAACATGAACACACATTATAAATTGAAATCTTTATCAGAAAAAAAAAATCAAAATTAAATTAGTTAAATCGTAATTAAATTAGTTAAATCGTAATTAAATAATTACATTGTAATTAGTATTTTTTGTGTGGTTTTAAAAAGACCCCCCCCCCCCACACACACACACAAAATGTTTATACAAACAAACAAACAAATGAAATATTTGCAATGAAAAAGACAAATGAAGATAATGCCGCATTACTTTCTCCGTCAGGTTGTATATCACTCTCGCCAGCGTTTCTGCGATTCTGCGATGACTAGTGTTGCGAGTGAGTCTCGCCAGATCCACGTGAGGCCTACAAGAACAGAGAAACGCAACAAACACGACATCATCAATGGCAGCATCCGCCACCTGACAGTGAGAGATGATGATGACCCGCCAATGCCGTTTGACATCACAAGGACTTTTCCATATTAGGGCTGCCCTCGACTAAAAGAAATTCTAGTCGACTAGTAGTCGTTCATTTAAAGGTGCAGTGTGTAATTTTTAGAGACATCTAGTGGTGAGGTTGAGAATTGCACCCAACAGAAGTTACGGTGGCAGACAAAGCCAGTTAAGCAATGAGCTTTCTTTACAAAGATAAATTAAGAAATTAGGTTTAAGCCTACTTAACCCTCTGAGGTCGGCTATCGCGAGGGCGCGATAGTCTCGCTTTTTTTCTTATCAGTGCAAAAGAAACTCAAAATACTCTGTTGATTTTGATCTTACATATTAAGTGTTGTACATCATTAGATCCTGATAAGTGTCTATTTTTTTTCTGGATACTCACAATAAAAACAAAGTGTTGTGCTTTTCGCCAAATAAAGAAAAACAAACATGATGCGCGTTCTGCCTTCTCTCTGTCAGTTAAGTCCATTCTGAAACGCGTCCGAAAGTTAACTGTAATTCCGCGAATACTTGTCATACAGGCACGAGTGTTTTTCCATAATGAAGCTTGAACTCTCTTCTTTTAAATGAATTAATTTATATAAAAAACAAATATTCTCAGTTTATGTAATCTGTATGAAAAGAGAGAGATGTCAGTATTTTTCTTTCCAGCTCATTATACCTCATTACGCGTTAATGTGCCACACCCACGGACAGCGCGCCGGTATTCAAACGCAAATGATCTAAGGCAAGCTATTCAAACATGCCAACGCCCACCAGCTGGATTATAAAACACATCGTGTTTAGTAAGTATCTTGTACAGCTGTGTACACAGCGTATCCTTTCGCTGTGAGGAATAATACTATCTAATAACCCTGGAATAGAAGTGCTGGTAGTTTCATTTCGAGGAGTAACGGATCCAGCTGATGTAGTAAGTCATTTATTCTTAAGTGCTTTGTTCTAATCGCGATATTGAATAGTGTCTGACTGTAAACCGCAAAAAGACTGTTTAAATATGAATTGCGTGTCTGTGTGTAGGCTAAATGATGAATGAACGGCATGCAGGCGCGCGCGCTTGGTTTACTACAGTTATACAGCGCGTGTCTGTGCCGTTCATTCACTCTCGCACCTACATTAGTAAACGTTGTTTACATGAACACATCCAATCTATATTGCTATAGCCTACTAAGATGAGTAAAAATAGACTGAAATATGTTGAAATAAAATGTCTGTATAAGCAACAAGCTGCTAATTCACATGTATATACTAATATATCATAAACAATATGTTACAGACTAAATATGAATGTTTAGACAAGATTTTGTGATTAGTTTTGGATAGATTATAAAGTTTTGACTGTAAAAAAAGACTACTGTCACATTAAATACTTACGCTTTTGTTCACCAATTTCTGCTCATAGTTAAATATACTATAGTATGATGTTTTGTCAAAAATAAAGTAGGTATATTGAATTATCAACTAAGATGTTATTATAGTGTTTGTTCCAATATTCAAACTAATGAATCCTTACCTTTTTTAATACGTATGATAAAATTTATACTTTTTACAAAGAAATCCACTTGAAATATTGTTAAAATTGTAATTGTTGTTGTAATTGTAACCTATTTGTAATTGGTTACAATTTCTAATTGTAAAATATGTATATATAGATAATTTCTTTTGTCCTTGCATTCTTTGGGATCCTGTGACACTCCTGTGTGAAAGGCTAATTAATATGCAGCTCATTATAGGGCTCATTATCCGGCCTTTGTCTTCTCAGGTGTGAACACGCCTCCACGCATATTGCCTTTCCAAACAAAAGGTGTCTTATAAAATTTAAATCAATGTATTGTTTTGTGTAAATGATTAGGCAGGATGATTTTCAGATCATTTTGAAGCAAAAATTCTAGGCAACAACACTCATTAGTCAAAAGTCTTGTGGACACATAGTATGTGTTTTGTGGCCTTATTTCAGACACTTTAAGTTTTAGTTTTTTCAATAACCATGCATAAGCAATATTCTCTCAAAAATACAAACATGTACATACATGTTGCTCACATATTACGGTAGCCCCGTTTGTGCTATATAGAGTGAATTTACACCTTTGCCATTAACATGTTTATAAATAACTGAAAAAAGCACAAATGTCAGAGCATGTCAGAACACCTCAAGGACCCCAAAAAACCCATAGACCTCAGAGGGTTAATTATTCAGTAAAACGATGTTATTGTGAATATTATTGTTACTTGTTCAGCATATTCGCTGACTTTATAGCTTCTTTCCACGAAGAACAACATAGTTACGAAACGTGTTTGTCCGTTTGGGGCTACTGTAGAAACATGTAAACATTTGTTGGTAATGTTATCAGTGTTTTCGGCTGTAGATATTAAGTCAATGATGCTGACTGGTCATCTCCGCGCCTATATGCACGTTTCATATGGATTACATAAACTGAGAATTTGTATTTTCCATTTGAATCTGTTCATTCAAATGTAGACATTTCAAACTTTCTACAGATATATTCCTCATGTCTGACAACATGTTTCGATTTCGTTTCGATTTTCGATTTCGGGTCATTTATTGTGATGCGCACAAGTTCACTGAGACCGAATCGACAGAAAACGTTTTGTTGTTATTGTGAGTTAAAAATAAAAAAAGTAGACCCTATACAGTTTGCCTTACTCTTATATGTATGAACAAAAAATGTCAGTATTTTAAGTTAAACTGAAGTGATTTATGTCATGCAGTGAGAGCTCTCCGCACAAACACTTGAATACGCCCTAATAATAGCGCACATCTGTCTACGTTAGCATTAGAGCGAGCGGACTTCATGTTTTAAGTGATTAGCCATATTTAAAGGGATACTTCAGGATTTAGCATTAAGCTTTGTTGTATTAGTAGAAAACCTGTAGTATTTTCGAATTACTGTGCTTTCCACCCTCAGATCCCCCTGAGACGAGAGATTTATGTATTTTTTGTCTGGAAAAAATCCTCCGATGACGCAAAAATCGTCATTTTGCGTCATCGGAGGATGTTTTGTCCAGAGGCTAAAGACTACAGTCAGTAGTAGGGCCTGTCCCGCATGTTCTCAACCCGCCCATAGAGGGTGGGATCTCACTCACAGAATGTACACAGTGTCAGCCATCTTTTTTTGGAAGCTAAGCTAGCAGGCTCTTGTTCTGTGGAGAAAGCTGAGTAGTAGGGGTTACCATCCTCTTTTTCCCAGACATGTCCGGCCGTCGATGTCCGGGATTCAGCTTTTGCTTTCTGCAGTCGCCATTCATTGTTTACATGCACACCTTTTGTTTCAATCTAACTGAATTCATTCCGATTGGTGAATCTGAATGTAGTGTTTAAATGAACGCTAAACAAGTGATCGGCTGATGTGCGTTTTAACATTGCTAAGAAAATTCCCGCTCCTCCATGACAGATACAAGACCGGTGCGTCTCACAGGTGTCGCTCATCGGTAATCACGCCACCGGCCTCGCGCCGTTCTCTAGCCTCGTCCTGCTCGCCACAGTAAACATGATGAATGGCGACTGTAGAACGCAAAAGCCGAATCCCAGACATTTTGGGCGATCTCGAAACGCATTTTCGGGCAGACTCATCACGGAGACTCACTAGTAGCCTAGACTTGTTGTTTAACTACTGCGTTCTGTTACCGGTAGGCGTGGCCTCCTAGGGCAGCGAAGCAAGTGCATTCTGGGAGTTGTTGTCTTTCATCCACATAAGACAAAAATACATTTTCTGGTATTTGGTCTAGAAAGCTCCAAATTCAAAAATAATTTCACATTTCTTCTACATAAATGACACATTTTAAATACACATTCATCTTTCCAGAGGTGAAGTATCCCTTTAAGGTTGAGAAATGATAGGCCGATAACAAACTGTCTGTTACAGATTTTTTCTGCGACTAACCGACTAATAAAATGGTGGTTTTTATTAACGGTTACTCCACTATTAGGGGGCAGCCCTACTCAGTGTGTATTTGTCAGTAGCGAGCGGATAGTCTTACGGTCTCCAGCTCTTTGAGCAGGGTGTGCTGTGGGCTTCCTTCTTTCGGTGGCTTGGACACGTGGAGGTGAAGGTTGTCGCTGTTACCCAGAGTGTCCAGACACAAAACAAACACCACGTTGTCCTGGAGAAGACTGGAGTCTGAGAGACGAGGTCAAAGCTTTAGTCTTTTCTCTTCAATTACATTGGTTTTAAACAGCTTGTGTTTTGCACAATTGTTATTATTACTAAATAAATGCTATTAACGTAAGAACTATTACTAGTGTAAGTATTTAAGACAAACAATATAATAATATTTGATTTAGAAATTTAGGAGAATGAAAATCTAAGATTTGCCTTTTCTTAAAAGTATTTTTTTTTTATTTTTTTTATAAAACGATTACTAATTTTAATATTTGACAATAAAATATTTTTAAAAAACAATAAAAATTAAAATAAAATACTTCCTGTGATAAAGGGAAACTAGAAGACATTTAAAAGTACAATTATTTCATTTTAGCAGCATATTTTTCCTGATAAAGACTGCAATTAAAAATTTTTGAAGCTTCAGATTTGCTGTGTATTATCATTGTTAATATTATTATTACTAAATAACCAAATAAACAATATTAAACTAAGTAAGAAAAAATACTATTGTAAAATATTGAGGTAAGACAAATAATATTTTTTAAATTTAGGAGCACAATGAAAATAAATCGAATACTAAAATAATTGAATTAGTGTTTCAAATATTTCTACAAAATATATGTATTTATTTAATTATGGAATTATGAATATTTTTAATAGGGATGCACCGATCCGATACTCAGTATTGGTATCGGCTCCGATACTGCCATTTTTGCCCGATCCAAATCCGATATTGTGCGTATACTATTCTTTCTTATTGTTAATAGAGATGCACCGATTGATCGGCTGGTGACCGGAATCGGCCGATTTTCACGTGATCGGCCATGATCGGCGACCGGCCGGTCAGTCTGACATATTCCGATTTTATGCCGGTCAAATCTGCACTCTGGCGCCGCATGATTAACATCGCGCAACATCAGCATCACACGTGCACACGGAATGCACATGTAGGAAACCTCGTGAAGTATGGCCGTTTCACATCGCAAGCCTGAGCAGCGCGTTTTTTTTTTTTTTTTTTTTTGGCGTGCATGTTAAATCAACGAGTGCATTCACACCGCGAGCAGGAGCAGCGAGTGAGCAGCAGTGAAGCGCGGGTTTCGGCGCAGTTTATTTGCTGCGCTGCTCGCGTTTAATTAAAGTGAAAGCACACGTTTGATGGACAAAATAAATATGATTTCACACCAAAAGTGCCCAAAATGCACAGAATTTGCATGTCTTAGTTTAATATTGTTTATTTGGTGTGTTTTAAAAAGAACTGGAGTATATGTCAGAAAGAAAATGAATACTCAAAAATATTTATAGAAAATGTACCCATTTAAACTTGTTTTTATTATTTCCCAATCGTTTCCCCACTTGCTCCACTTGCCCGAGCTTAGCGCTTGTTTAGCCTGGCTGGACATGTGTCAGATGAGAGAAGAACTGTTTGTGAAATAAAACTTGCCATTGATGTACAAGTGATTGCAATAGGCCTGTGTGTGTTTTGAGAAATATCTTTATACTGCAAGGCTACATTTTATTTAATTTTTATTTGTTATTTATATATTATTTTATTGCCATTAGCTGTTTTCATACAGAAGTTCAGTTTGCTAAATATATCAATTTGTTTTAGTTGGATATTGGATGTGAAAAGAAGGAAATGGTTCTTCCATAACACTGCACTTTAGATGTGTGTGAATTTCCCACACCAGGAGTAATTTATATAGTTCTATTTTATAGTGATTATCTGTTCAAAAAATGTTCTATGCAAAATGTTCTATTAAAGAGAAGATAGAAAATAAACATTTTTGTGTGCTGTAAAGTGGTTAGAAAAAATTTTATCGGAATCGGCTAAAATCGGTATCGGCAGGTCAAACTCAAGAAAAATCGGAAATCGGAATCGGCCTAGAAAATTGTAATCGGTGCATCTCTAATTGTTAAGCCCCACAAAAGGCACAAAAACATTTGTGCACTCTTATTATAAGTGTTCTGAAGCCATTATATAGTATAATGTGAGATATAAATTAATATTTAAGTCATTAAATTCAAGATCACGTAAACCTTTCCCTCAGCTGCGGCTGTCAGTCATTCTTCATTCAGCATCAAACAGCGCGTCGCGTTCAGGTACGACAGTCAACAATGATAAAACTCTCTCCAATGTTACTATTATTATACTTGATCTGTAGATAAAGGTCTATGGTTTCGCATAAAACAACTTTATCTTGCTGGACTTTATTACTGTACCTTAATCATGTTACTTTCTACCGGGTGTCTGTCACAACACTAGAGTAGAGTCAGAGCACTATCATTGTTCTTCACGCGCAGTCGCCCACAATAACTGAAATTTTAAACTGTTAAAAGAAATAGCTGAATAAACTATTGCATAGATAGATACTGTATAATACACTACTCATCGATATATCTTTCCTTAGTGCTTTGAACTTTTCAATGCGGACTCGACACGCTGGGCGCCGTTGCTTCAAGCGCATCATTCTGCGCTCGGGATGCGCATAAGCGCTTTGTGCCGCACTGTATTGGAGTCGTTCATATCATAATGCAGTGATGCAATTAAAAAAGATTATTATATTAATAGCCTTTCTTGTTCTGTCCTATCTATCATATGTTGCTGCCTCATTAAACAGCTGTGCTATACATTTAAAACATGTCTCAATTGTATAGTAGCCTAGGCTATATCTAAAATAATTTATCTTTTTGATTTTTGTTTTTCATTAATGTATTTTACAACAATACAAAGAGCAATGTGTAACGCTTTACCAGATTTAGTGTTACACTTATTGTCTCTTATTTGTTCCCCACTAAATGTTTTTTTAATTCATTTTAATTTTTCTAGACTAAATTTTACTGCTGAATTATCCATTAATCTAGTTTATAATAGCATTTTTTGTCATAGATTATGATATTTTTTGTTTTGATTTGTTGTTTTTCTTTATAATGAAGTTGTCTGTATTAAGTAGATTGTGTTTAACACACAATAGAGTGAATATCAGTTCAATAGGGGTGTAACGATACACAAAACTGACGGTTCGGTTTTCCCACGGTTTTGACGTCTCGGTTTGGTTCGGTTCGGTTTAGAAAGCTAAAAAAACAATGTAAACAGTGGTTTAATGAAAAAATGGTGTCTTTGTCTTTAAATTAATTCAATTACAATTAAACGTTTTGCAAGGATTAAACATCTGCTAATGCTGTAAACTATATAGGGAGCCGCACATTACTATAACATTAAAGGTTAACAACAGAGCCTAAATTCAGATGCTATTTAATTTTTAGATATAATAATCAACACCCAACACATTGTATGAAAACATGTAAACTGAACATAAGGCAGTTTTTGCATTAACTTTACTCTAATTTGTTATTGAAATATAATTATTTACACAGTTGCTGTCATTTTCATGAAAGATATTTTAAACGTACATTAAATAATCAAGATATAATTAACAGGTTAAGTAAAATATAATATATAGGATAATATAGTGCATTTATTTAGTGCAAGAGTTAATTTCTCTAGGAACCAACAAGTTGTGGACACTGAATCACTTGCCTGCTGAGGTAAATATAATGCTAGTGACAAGCTATGCAGTTTTATTGACGTCTTTACGCTGCTGAAAGACTGATTGAGCGATTACACGAGTTATGATGCCTTTCAGTAAGTATACTGTATTTTTCAACATACCTTCAGGTGTCCATTTATGTTTATTCTGTAACTGAGGAAGAGATGATCGCGTTTACTCGCGCTCCGCGCTGCCACTTGAAATGAGGAGCCTAGTACAGCGATCTGTCACGCCACATCAAAGAGCGCCAAAACGGCATTTATTGTTTGATTTTTGTGATCAAATAGTCAGAATTTGAAAGATTACACCTTGCTTATTATCGAAAGTAACAAAACACGGAGCTTGCTATTTGGTGTTAATCGTGGTTAGGCTACAAAACTGAATTCATGTGTACTCATTCCAGGTCCAATGAGCTGGGCTGGGCGGGGTAGCAGGGGGCGGGGCGGGGCGTGTTCGGTACGCCATGAGAGTATCGCGATTCGAATCGTGGGTTCTGTATCGCGGTTCTTCGGTTCGGTTCGAATATCGTTACACCCCTACAGTTCAACACACAGAGTTATAGAAATTCTACTAAAAAACTGAGCTGGTATCGGATCGGTATCGGAATCGGTCGATACTCAGAATTTTTGGTATCGGATCGGATCGATTTTGAAAAAGATGGTATCGGTGCATCCCTAATTTTTAACACCGAATTAAAGGCCAACAAATATATATTATAATAAATTATAATTATACATTTTTATAAATAATTTAAAAATGCAAATATATTACATAAAGCATATATTTATATGTATTTTAATGTATGTAAATATGTTGTATTGTGCAAACCAAATACCATATTTTATATAATTTACTACCAATATTAAATAATAATAAAACGTTCGCACCTGTGTGATCCAGATTGTCCTCCAGCCAGCGTTTAGTGCCTTGGTAGTTAAACTTCCCGCCTCCCGATAAGAAAAACAGCAGGTTGTATCTATAAAAAAAGTTTTTTGTAAAGCACGCAGACAGAAATCTGTTTGAAGCATCTGTTTTACTAAACGAAGTGTAGTGTTACCCTGCATGCGTCCTCTTGTAGGAGTAGAGTCTGGAAAACAGTCTCGCGAGCTCCAGCAACACAGCCACACCGCTACCGTTCGAGTCCGCGCCGTACGACAGCCACTGAAACAACACACACACTTAATTAAGGTTTGAAATGAACACCCACCCATTTTTTCTGACGTTTTAGCATGTTCCCCTGTTAACTCCAGTCACTCAGCAGCTCTTCTGCCTCTCAGTCCGGCTGAGGAAAGTGATGTCAGTGCATTCCCTCTGTACCTCATCAGTGAAAGAGAGCGGCACGAGGTCCTTACCGGAGCAACTCCGAAAGAGTCGTAGTGAGCAACCAGGACGATAGTGGGCAGATCTTCTCCCGCACCTGTGAGACGCCCCTGAGAACACAACAGAGATCATATGAGGGAAATCATGCTGGAGAATCATGCTTTGCTAATTCTGAAAGATAAACAAGTTTACTAGTTAGACTCAAAGCCATATTGCTTATCGTTGTTGTTTGTTTTAAGTGTTTATGTTGAGATTCATTCTCCAGACAGAATTTCGTTGTACTATACAGGTGAAACTCAAAAAATTTTAAGATCGTGTTCATTTAGTTCAGTAATTCAACTTAAACTAATATATTATATAGACTCATTACATGCAAAGTGACATATTTCAAGCCTTTATTTCAAACATTTTCACAATATTTTAATTTTGACTTTGGGGTTTTCATAAGCTATAAGCCACAATCATCAAAATTATAACAAATAAAGGCTTGAAATATCTCACGTTGCATGTATTGTAATGAGTCTATATAATATATTAGTTTCACCTTTTAAGTTAAATTACTGAAATAAATTAACTTTTGCACCATATTCTAATTTTTCCAGTTTCACCTATATAATGAGAATAAAGTCCAAGTCCACGTTCATATTGAGTGACATTTCTGCCATTTCTCACTTTAAACGTTGACAGCTGCGCAACACAAGGTCACATTTACAGTTGTAGTTTTTATTTACAAAATATCAATCTCCAAAGCACGTTCACACAACAAAGCCAGCTCTTTCATCAACACAACTTGAATGCATCGAGATTCATATTTTGTAAATAAAGTAGTAAATTATATTTTTGGCACATCGCTTCATAAAACGTAGGTTAAACCACTAGAGTCACATGTCTTTACCACCTTAAATAGACTACAGAGACTACAGCTTTCATTAGATCAACTCTGCCCGTAAAGACACGTGACGTCAGGATGTGATAACTCCTGTCAGATGTCAGTACTGTTGATAACTCTTCGTCATTTCTACACTAAGACGAGTCCATGTTCCCCCAGTAGCGGCACTGGGTTTGCCGAGTGGCTCGTTCCCCATATGCTGTAGAAAGGCATCACTACGACACACCCCTTACGGCATTGGTCCTGGCTTTAGTTCACACACGACAATGTTTCTAGGTCCCCATCCCGGCTACAATCCCGGGATGTCTTTGGGTTCAAACAGAACAGGCACTCTAGCAATTTTACGCCAATGTCCCGGGATCAACGCGCTGTGTGAAAGGGGCTTAACTGATGACAGAACCTGGGATTATGGGTAATCTGGTGTTTTCTGGTATCAGTAATACTCACCTCTAGACTGGTAATGGCCCAGTCACTGACAGCTTTACTCTGAGCTCCACTGGTCACCATCTGAAAACCATTAGCTGTCGCTGTGTGCAGCAGCACTGTGCAAAAACACATACATACACATTAACTATAAAACCCTTATATAAACATACACACACGGTAAAATTTCACTATATATACAATATATAATTTAATCTACATAAATATATAGACATTTTAATAAAATAAGAAAATCAATCTAATTATTACAATATTTATTATAATAAAACATTTCATATAAACTACAGTAGGGATGGGCGATATGAGCAAAATTTCATATCACGATATTTTTCACTGTCCGGACGATATCGATATTATATTGCGTTGACAACATTTCGTTGACTAGTTTTGGATAAAGTTTTTACTCTAAAATAGACATCAAATAAGCTTTTGTTAGGAGTTTCTGCTCATATGTTAAATATATAGTATGTTTTGTCAATAAACTAATCAACTAAGATGTTATAGTGTTTGTTCCAATGCAAGCTATATCAAAATAATGAATCCTCAACTTTGAAATATGTATGATCAAACTAAGACATTTATGGAAAAAGACAATTTCCTTTTCAAGATGTTTCCAACTCTAACTTTGAACTATGTATGTGTGTGTGTGTGTGTGTGTGTGTGTGTGTGTGTGTGTGTGTGTGTGTGTGTGTGTGTGTATGTATGTATGTATGTATGTATGTATATGTATTAGTGCTGTAGCGGCGCTTCGACGTCAAAATTACGTCGACGCCATTTTTTTGCGTCGACACTTTTTTATTTCTTTATTTTTTGCACCATTTCCGGCAGTACAGCTTGCCACCACACGTGGGAGACCGAAATATTGCAGAATGGAGGATGAAGACCACTAGAAGTGAATGTGCTTTCCATTAAATGAACACACAGCAAACAAAACGTTGCAATTTAGACGCGAAAACTGGGTGCCGGTGCGGTGAGACGTAGGCTACGGCTCGGGCAGATTCGGCTTGAAGTCGTTCGTCCTCGGACGCGGCGCCGCGCGCGCTGTTACAAAAGAAGCCGTGCACACCGCCAAGCGAAATGGGGTCTTGCCGGTGTCGTGCCGAAAAGTGATGGTCCGCCAAAAAAATTGATGGCCGTCCGCGGGATACTATAAGTAGGGCCTAGTCTAGGCCTATCTTATAATACTGCATTATAATGCTTATTGATTGAAAGGTTATTTCTGCCCTGAAATTAGTTGATTATATTCATGAGGGTTCAATTTGACAGATTATAACTCACCTAGTACTTTTTACTGGTTGTATTGGCCCTTTACAGGTATTTTAAGAGGTAAAAAGTACTAGGTGAGTTATAATCAGTCAAATTTAACCCTCATGAATATAATCAAACTAATTTCAGGGCAGAAATAACCTTTCAATCAATAAGTAGAGGCTTCAATCACTTTTTGGCAGGTGAAATACTGCATTATAATGGTTGTATTGGCCCTTTACATGTATTAAAGTAAAAAGGTAAAAAGTACTAAGTGAGTTATTATAATCTGTCAAATATAATTCTTCTGAAGGAAATCAACTAATTTCAGGGCAGAAATAACCTGCTGCGCGTGCTCCCGTGGACGGCCATCAATTTTCGACGGACCATCACTTTTCAGCACCCGGTCTTGCACACCCAACGCGTCATTTTTCCCGCGCGCACCTTCGCGCTCGTGCGGACGCATCGAGTATAAACAAGGCTTTACTCTGTGTCAGCGCGCACTCTGATCGGTAAAGGGGAATAGACCTCTCCTGAATCATCTCCAGCAGGAGCAGAAGCACCACTAACTCCGCCTCTGTTTACCTCGTAAGCTGATATTAGTATTTAAAAATTCTCTATGATAAAAAATGTTTGTAAAAAATATTTTAATAACACGGTTTTGGCGGTTATAGAGTTCTAATGACGGTGTTCAAATACATAACATTAGACTAACGTTAGCCAGCTTATACATTATCATGATTCAGTACGCTAGTCCATATTTATTTGAGATGCATTATGTTTTTTTATTAATCGAGCAGCAGAAAAATAATCTTTATTTTAATCGCCCAATTAGTCGTTAGATTAGTCGACTAATCGATAAAATTTAGGGATGCACCGAAATGAAAATTCTTGGCCGAAGCCGAATAATAATGAAACGCTTGGCCGAAGGCCGAACACCGAACGCGGTGTTTCACATTTTTTCCATTTATTTTGCCAATTTTTTCACCATTGCATTTAATTAAATAGTAAAAATATGCTTTTTTCTATGTTGTCTTGCTTTTCAGAGAAAAAAAAATCAAATTGCAAAAATACAATTTATTTAACACTGATTTTTTTTTTAACATTCCAGCAGATATTATTTTAACAAAGCACAATATAACCTAAAATAAATAAATTAGTTAAATAAAAAATATATTTTTATTTGGCCATATTTGAAGCCCCCCTTCTTGAATAGCCTATGTTAGGCCTATAACTGACTGCTGAAAGAATGTAACTAAAAAAGTGCATTGAAAAGTGCAAAAAAATGTGGATGAACCCACAACAAATGAATAACTGTCCTATAGGGGTGTTAAAATTAATCGTTTCTACGGTGCATCGCGATGCAGACGAGGACGATTCGGTATCGGTTCAGTAATAGACCATAACCGATTATAATGTACCAGGGTTTCCCGCAGCACTTTGTTACTAAGGCGGCCGCCTTAACTACGTCGTCAAAAAAAATTATATGAGCGATATCCGCCGAGTTACTCTGTCCTGTTTTCTCCATTTCAATCTTTAAATATGTGATAAGCCTTTGTGTTCGCTTCAGTCTTGTAATCAGCGCGTTCTTCCGCAGCGGCTCCAAGCACGTCAGAATAAACAGAAGACAGGGTGTGTGTGTGTGTGTTCATCTGAGCCTCATTGGTCTGTCACTGCTCGTCAATGTCAGAATATTTGAGATGACCAATCAAATCAAAGTAGGCGGACTTTATGTTCGCAGCGCGAATTTTAGAAGAGAGCGACTCATAGACAGGAGCAACTCGACGCGCTTCAGTTTACGGTCGGTCAAGTGCGAGAAGATGTAAGTTGCTAAACTAAACATTTCCTATTTGACAGTTTTTTTAGGTCATAAATGTTAAACGAATCACAAAAATAATCAGGCAAACTAATAAACTTTTGTCTATTTTCGCCATTTTGAACTGAAAATAGACCACTATGTGACGTGACTCATGTAATGTAACCTTAGCCTAATAATTAGTTTACTGTCATTGTGAGGGGACAAGACACATTAATCAGGGTACCTGCGGGATCTTAAAAGCATTGAAAAATAATCTCAAATTAAGGCCTTACAAGACTTGAATTTGGTATACAAAGTCTTGGATTTCGTTACAAAAGTATTATATATTTTTTTTATTACTAGGATTTACTAGGATTAAGTTCACCATAACAAAATTAACTGTTACTAAAGATTCATGCAACGTTGAGTGCACCTCGCACTCCACGTCATAGCAGAAAGCGCGAAAGCGTGTGCACCGTTACTATGGTTACTAGGCAAGTGAGTTACAGAACAAGATAGTAACGTTAGCCAAGCGTAGTTTGTCGTCTGAAATAGGAAAGTTTCAGTTTAATCCGCTGTGGCCACAAATGCCAGAATTCAATAATTTAACCCCCAAATCAGAGCTTTTCTGTTAAAAGAACTTGTTTCTACCCGGTCTTTTCAATAGTAGCTGGCAACCATGCGCGTGCGCTCTCTACACTGCTCAAGAAGTGCGGATGATCTGAAAACACAGACAAGCTGGAGTTCAGCAATCTTCATTTGAGATTTTCAACTTAAATTGAAGTGTCATTCAGTCGGTCTATGTTCTGTCACAAGCCGCTTACGCTGTTTTGTTTGTGCGAAAAAATGCAGGCTGATATCCAGCAGTGTTTTTAATGTTGATGCAATGTTTCCCGAATATCCACACGATTTCAAATGTGACATTGATTTTATACAACAGTTAAAAAACAAAACAAAAGGGTAACATTAAGTGATTTACTACATTTAAAACAGTATAGACAGGCTTATTGCCTTATTTTGCAACGAAATCTGTGGCTTTGAACGAATCGTGAGATTCAATGAATGACTCGATGACACACATAAAGACAATGAATTACTGGCGATTTTAATACAATATTTTTTATTAATATTAAACGATTTTTAACATTGTCTATTTATTGAACATTGTTTTATTTAATGAATTATTTATTTTTTAAAGGTATTACAAAGGTAAAAAAATTAAATGGAAAAATTGATTAAAGGGGGCAAATATTGTCCCTTTATGGAAAAGGTGTGACTGCAGTCTAAGTGGAAGAGGGGTACGGCACTCTAAAAAATTGGAGAACCACGGATAACATTACTATCAGATGTAATGTTATTAACTTGACAAACTAAAAAGATATAAGACTCAAGTTTCAGTATTTGTCTTAATTTGTGTCAGGAGTTATGCAATTTCCTCCTGGATCCCCGACGACCCCCAACAAATGTCAGTGCATGTCAAAACATCCCAAGGGCCCCAAAAACACCTTGGTCCCCAGAGGGTTAAACTGCCCTAAATATTATAATATGAATGGCTCCAATTTAGAGCGGCAAATCGATTATGCGCATCCCGTGCGCAAAATGATGCACTTGAAGCAACACGAAGTCACAGCATGCAGCGCTTCACATTTGCACAAAAGCGAAGAGATATTTGATGCTTAGTATATTATATATATGCAACAGTTTAATGAGCCTTTTCTTTTAACAGTTTTAAATTTCAGTTACAGTGCGCATGAAGAACAATTAGTAGCGCTCTACTCCAGTGCTGTAATCTAACAGACACCCGGAAGAAAGGAATATTTAGAAAACGCAGTAAACTCCAGCAAGATAAAGTCATTTTATGCAAACTATAGACCTTTATCTAAAAATAAAGTATAACAGTGGGAACATTGATCTTGAAGAGAGTGTCGTCGTGTTACTGTCGTAACCGCGCTGTTTGAATGCTGATTGAAGAATGACTGAGGAGAGATGAGTTTCCATTAGGGCTGCACAATTAATTGAATTTCTAATCGCGATTACGATTACGGATGCCACGATTACGTAATCGTTCAAAGCCGCGATTTCAAAAGAAAATCCACTCTGCGTGTGTGTGTTTAGAGCATAATTATGTTATGAGAGGCGAATCACGACTACTTCAGAAAGACCAGCACAATATGACATACCAGGCAGTGACGTAAGTGTACGCTGAAATAAAAGTCTTGCACCTCAGAAAAACGGACTTTACTGTCCTGTCAGCCGTTATACAGTGCTCGTAGCGCGCACTCTTCAATTGCACGCACAAATGCGGCGGCGCGCGCTGTGTTTCGCTTCACTGTATAAAGTGCAAAAGAAACTACGAGCATGCAACCTCGTTGCAATGTAAATTAGTAAGTCACGAAATAAAAGTAAAATACCAATAAATCGCGTGTTAGCTGAGAAGGATTTGCATGCAGGTATGATTTTCATTCTATTCAGCTGTTTCTTTAACAGTTCTTGTTTGTATTGTGTATTGTATTGTTTGTATTGTGGCATTTTGGTCGTTTCCATAACCCCAAAATGCCACTTTATTTTCACTTTGTGTTATTTTTTATATTTTTAAATGACTGGTGGCTCATATCAACATTGTATTAACAAAAACTAGTTTGGGACTGTAATTTAATTGCTTTGGCATAGTCCTAATGTTTATCTATTAGTAGTTTTTACTATTAGTCATATTTAGGGCTGGGTATTGTTCAAAATCTTTCGATCCGGTGCCAATTTCGATACCTCAGTTTCGATACCGGTTCCTAACGATACTTTTTTCGATACAAATTTTATGAAATCCATTTGAACAAGATTACATAACAGATTACCTCAGAAAAACTTTGGTTTTATATTTTCAGTTTGACTCATGCTCCTAGCCAGTGCAAAAAGGAACAAAAAAAGCACAAAGGAACAACAAATGTTTTATAAAGAGCTCATGCTCACCAAAGCTGATTTTTTTTAAATAAAAAATACAGTAAAACTTGTAATATTGTAAAATAGTATTACAATTTAAAATCTTATTTGAATATATTTCAAAATGTAATTTATAGAAATTAATTGAATTCAAAGCTGAATTTTCAAAATCATTACTTCAGTGTCACATGACTCTTCAGAAATATGAAAACAGTTTGCTGCTTAATATTTTGGAAACTATGATACATTTTTTCATGATTCTTTGATGAATAAATCATTCAAAAGAACAGCATTAGTAGTTCTAACCCGCCACCTTGTGTCAAGATGATTTATGACCCTATGATTGACAGGTGGGCGGTGCTAACCTTTGACCTTCCGGAGGATGTTCCGGAGGCCCCTTTGATGTAGGGATTAACCTTTGACCTATCGATCAATCAAGTTGACAGGTGGGGGGGGTAACCTTTGACCTTCCGTGGTCCTCCGGAGGTCCTTTGATGTAGGGATTAACCTTTGACCTATCGATCGATCAAGTTGACAGTTGTCTTTGCCCTATTGACCTTTGTATTATACGTCAAGTTGCCAGTTGTTAGGGTTGATCTGGGTTTGACAGTTGTCTTTGATCTGTATTATGATGGATGATTTTGCCATTTAGTTTTACCCCTATTGACCCCCGGGGACTTTTTGCTTTGGGAAATTCCCTCCACGCCAGCTGTGTCGGGGTTAGTGAGAAAATAATTTTTCTAATGTTACATATAGATTAGAGTTATCTTTTCAAAACAAAAATAAAATCATCTTACCGTTTCAGAGTTGAGGATCTTTTGAAAAAGTTGAAAAGAGTTCCTCTTTTGGAAAGAGTGCCTTTTGCATTTTGACAGTCTTTGAGCTAAATGTGTGTGACATCCGATATCCTGGCATTCCTGAAGCATACTATATACATTTGCTGTGTGTGTGTGTGTGTGTGTCTCTCTCTCTCTCTCTCTCAAACACCAGCGCATGACAGGCATGGTCTCTTCGCTAAGTGTGTGCGTCTGTCTGTGAGTGTGTGAGACGTCACCCTATTCCTGCTGGGGAGTGAAAGTGAGAAAATATCTCACACTAAGTAGAGTTGAAAAACATTAATTCCTTTAAAATAAATAAAAATCACCTTACCTTTTCACTATGGAATTGGATTAAAACCGGCCTTTTGCATTTTGACAGTCTTTGAGCTAAATGTGTGTGACACCCGATATCCTGGCATTCCTGAGTACGCTATATAAATGGGGATAGTGAGAAAATATCTTACACTAACGTTGAAAAGCACTGATCTTTAAAATTATATAAATGAAATGGTTAATAAAATATCTTTTCAAAACAAAAAATAAATAAATACATTTTCACCTGGGTTGAAGAAGTAAATCTACCGCCATGTGTCTGGCCTCGTGGGTATAAGGGTTTGATTTAATGGAAGTTGTGAAGGTTTTATGTTTGAACTTTGACACGGGGCTTCACAGGATCTCCCTCCATATTCCAGAGGAGAGGGGATTGCTGAGGACGGTGAAAGTGAGAAAATATCTCACATTAACTAAAGTTGAAACACATTCCTGTTCTTTAAAAGTATATAAATGAAATATTTGTAAAATTTACATTTAGCCATTCACAAATATTTGACACTGACTCAAGTTGAAAAAACCATGCTGTTCAATTAAAAGTATATAAATTAAACAAAAATAAAATTTACATTTACAAATATAATATTTCAGAGTTTTTCTAATAATGACACATATTTTCACACTAACAGCAGTTGAAAAAGTTGAAAAACATTCTGTTCTTTAAAAGTATATAAATTATATGATTATATCGTTTTCTATCTTTTCTAAATTACTGAAACACAGTGCACCAATTAGTTTTGTTTTAGATGAACACAAAATAAAGAAAATCATCTTACATTTTCAGAGAATTGAAGAAGTAAATCCCAACACATCATTGTCCATCTAAGGTATGAATGTATTTACAAAGATGCAATAAGTTTTGATACAAAATATCCCGGAGTGTTTTTCTCCCACACCGGCGTTTTGACACTCTGTGATTCAGAGTGGAGGAGGAATGGGTGTGTGTGTGTGTGTGTGTGTGTGTTACATGATACCCTCCGCATTGCTGGGGACAGTGAGAAAAATAAAAGAAGATTTCAATTAAGTCTTAATAAAAACGTTGTAATACAGTCGTATCTTCTATTTATCTTTTGTTTAACGGTGACCTAAAGTATAATTTTATTAATATAGTCATAGCCATAATGATTTTTGTACTGTATCCCGTACACCTAAACACAACCATCACAGAAAACAGCATTTTTACATTGTTTTTACATACTGTTTTCCATAAATTAACTAATCTCCATATTTTAATTAAATGATTATAAATATAGAATAATAACAAGTATGTTACTAAAATGAATTCAAACGATTTAAACATAGTTTTAGCTAAATGACTTTTATATAAAAAAGTATATAAATATAAAAATACCTTACATTTTCATAGTGCCGAAGATGTAGTTCTTTATGCAATGATAAAAACAGTCCAAAGTCATAAACAAAGCCCTCCTGGTTCCTTCAGTGATAAACTACAGGGTGAAATGAATGCTTGAGCCCCAAGATGCAGGACAGATGAGCCTCTGGGGTACACTGTCACAGTAAAGTTAGTGTGCTTTCCAGAGTTTTATTCATACTAAATTCATTTAAAAGCATAATATTAAAAGTTTAAATTAGATCTTTTAAAATTAAAAGACTGTTTAAATCAAATTTTTAACGTTTTATTAAAATCGTATCTTCTTTTTATCTTCTTAGAAGACTTATGTGTGATATAAATGATTTTACATAAATTTAACCTAAGGTATTATTTTTACTAAACAGTTTAAAGCAATTTTAAAATTGTAAAGCAAAAACTGTACTTTGGTATCTTAGATCTTATACAAAAATATTTCAAACAGTATCGCAGCAATTTTACTCGTCTTAATTCAAAGCATGATCTTACTTTTTCTACGGTAGCTATGATCTAGTGAAACCCTTTACTGAGAATATACTATCGGTTATCTTCTCAAAATATATATGTAGAACTTTAAAATGTTAGCATTTGTTGATGCGACAGTTTGTCTGTTGGAACAGCCTTTGGGAGAGCTGATGATACTATAGCAGGAAACATGCCCTTTGACCTCCTCCATTTTGGAGGATTTAGTCCTTAAAGGTACGCTGTGTATGAATTTACCCCATCTAGCGGTGAAATTGTATTTTGCATTCAAACGAATAGTGCTCTCTAGCGCATCGCTTTTTCAAAAGCGTGTTGCAACTACGGTAACCGTTATGTGTCACGAAGCTACAGTACGACATGTCTTCCAATAGCACATCATCGAGTTTAACTATACATGTTCTACTGTTACGCTACCTATATAATAAATTAAACAATCAAGCAATAAAAAAAAAAAAAAAAAAAAAAAAACCTTGTCATTTAGACCATAACATTGACTTACCTGTCGAGAAGAAAGCAGGACTTCAGCGTCC
Source organism: Gila orcuttii (assembly GCA_026230005.1). Taxonomy (NCBI): domain Eukaryota; kingdom Metazoa; phylum Chordata; class Actinopteri; order Cypriniformes; family Leuciscidae; genus Gila; species Gila orcuttii. The sequence goes on along the minus strand of JAPDVR010000020.1, from coordinate 4,664,768 downwards.
CTTTCAACTTCTTTCTCCTTCATTAGCTCTATCCACCGGGGAAAAGCTAATATTTACCCTCGTTTTGAATTTGCCGGTCACGTTTCCTTTTAAATAAAATGTTTATGCTTTTTGGTTACGAGGATTGCATTATGAAGTACCGCACAGTGCAGCCTTTCAAATTTGCCGGGGGAGTGACAAGCGCCTCTCACTGACCTCCTTGAACGAAAACGCGTTGAGGTAGGCTAGTGCTTTTTGTCCCTCTCTGCTATTATAGTTTTTCAAGATGGCGGAACGACATAGAAGTCTCCATGGACTTTCCCGTCCCATGCAAATAAAGATAAGAAATTCTTCGCTTACGAGGACAAGTCAGATCATTGGCAGAGCTAATTTTACACTAATGAGATCATATTTATGAATAAAGACATTGATTTTAGCTAATAGAATACTTTTTAAAAAAACTACTGTACCTTTAATTTCAGATGTGTAAATTACAAAACAGCATTTTTCAACCGAGTGAATCTACACGTGAGAGATCTTCAGAAGTCATAACTTCAGGGGTCAAGGGGTCTCCCAAGAATACTTAATTTCCCTTAAAAACCATCGATTAAGTTTAACGACACTAGCTTGCAACGCTACCCCAAAAATCAAATACTGTATTAACCTTTTCAAAGGATAATCTAACTTTAAAGTTAGAATAAAACGTTCAAAACAAAACATATCTTCATACCTGTAGTGTTCGGACGCAAGGCCATTAACTGGTTCTTTTGTTTTATACATTTACTTTGCTTATTTCTACAAATATCAGCCTGATAAATATGGAGTTATTACATGATGAACAAGATAATCATGCTACCAAATTTTTTTATTTCAGTTTTTTTAGAAAAAGCAATGTTTTAAAATACAACTAAACCATGATAACAGATAATTTTTGACAGACCTAGAAATGCATGTTGATTACCAAGTTTCAGGCATAGTGCAATTGTGCAATGTTCGAGAAAGCTAATATTGGTGTAATCTTTTGTGCGGTCTCACCCACAACGCAAAACTTTGTGTTGGCTGATCCAGGCATAGCTTTACTAAAAGAAAATAATATGCAAGTCATTATCAAACTTTAATTAAACCATATTTTATTAATATTATGGTTTCATGTTGATTTAAAGTTTTTGTTTGTTTGTTATTAACCTTTTTATTTTTTACATCCAGCACAAATTAAAGAGATGTATGAGCTAATGGTGTTCCCTGACCCCAAATAATCAGATAATGGAATGTTCACAAGCGACAGTTAGATATTCTCCCGCTTAGTATGTGTGTAAATAGTTGTGCTTAAATGTTTGGGTTATTTTTACACAACAACATATTTTGTCACACCGTAGCGATATTTATATAACATATTTTGTCACACGCTTGTAAAGACTATGGCCTACCTTTAAAACATAATCTTTATACAGGAATCACTCGTGTCCAAAACATCCATGTAAGATTCAAAAGACCAAATCACTAAGAAAAGAGGATTGAAAAGCATCGTTTATAACAAATACACAAAAGTTTGCAAATGATGGTTTTATTACTATTCAGATAGCAGACGACACTGTTTCACATTTTGAATGTCGGACTGTATGTGTTTTAGGTAAAGACTTTGCTTTGAGAGCCGTCAATAGTGTTTATAGGAATAAATGACCATTAATAATTTAAGCGATAGTATTTCTGTTTGATAACTAAATTGATACTTTGTTTAGTGTAACTTTCCCTCTATCTACGATGTGAAATCACACAAAGTATTAATGCAAAAAGTAAGGGGGTGTTGTGTTACACTTAAACTATTACAGCAGAATCACAACTGACTATTGCGCTGAGATAGGCGTATTCATTAAAGCTCGAGGCTGTTAAACAAAGTCCCGCACTACGGCTGATAAAATTGCACAAAAGTAAATTCTAGAGGCCAACTTGCTAAAAAGTAAATACGGCACGAACCATTTAAAACAAATACAGAAGAGCCACTTGCTACTAGTCGATTACGCCGTTTACATATTGTTTCTTTTTGTTTTTGTACAGTTTGCAAAAACTATAGTCTACGAGCGTGGTCAAACATATAGGAGTTTATGAAAAACATATCAAAAATTGAATTAAATTCTTCTATGCTTAAGACTAAACCAATCAAATTTCTTTTAGAACATGTTTCTGCTATGTCTACGAAACATCGTCATGAAAGATGAGTATTGCTGTTTTTCTGTTACCTATAAAACTATTACGCTTCAAATTCGTCTAACTATTGCACATTTCACAGCACGGTCATAGATACACAGTTATGTTGTGCATGTAGCCGAACAGCAGTTAAGCTAATGAATTGCCTTTGATAAGCAGTATTTTTACGTGTAAGGTGGGATGATTCATTTTTATTCCCTCCACACCAATACTTTGACACCAGAGTTTTAGGTCTGATCCAGAAAACAGACGGTGAGCAGTAAGTTATGAAAACATGTGGTAAGCAGTTTTTGCCCCATCATCAAAATGTTTTAACATATCGTAAATTTCAATTGTTTGATAAATTATCTAACGATTATACCTAACTATCAACAGTTATATGTGAAACGAGCTCAGTCGCATTAGAGTTGGATTCTTGTTTATACTGAACATTTGAACCGCATGTTGAGGAGCTCTAGTGTTCTTAAATTGTTTACCGCGGTTTCATTTTAACAACACTATCGTAACACTTATCGTATCGCCGGGTGTGATTGTAATGTTTTGTATGGTGTTTTTCTTTACGCTCTCCCCCTGGATATCCGTTTCCTACAGTTACCGGTAATGTTAGTGAACTCTAGGTCTTCTCTTTGCTCATATTCGACAGTATTCACATGAATTGACTTGATTTGAACCATCATCTTCACTTGAGACATTATACCATTCTAGTTTTTAAATAGCGCTTAAATGTATATTTTACCCCTTATGCGGCTATAGAATACCGCACAAGGATCTCTGAAATATTTTTTGTGTAAAACATATATTTAGGTCGTGTAAAACATCTATCTATGTTTTAAAAAATACACCAAAACAAAGAATGAAGACATCTTTGAGTGACCCTCAAAATCTCTGCATACAACAAAACACAGTGCATCCGTGTACGATGATTTATCAGAAAATTACTTTTGTCGCTTTTTCTGAATAATCTCACCAAGTGTGGGTGCTTGATAACTATTGAACAACCCTGAATTCGGCTACTCAATAAAAAAACTCAATACATTTGAATGCACTAAAGGTCTATAACTGAACTTTAACATCTTAGTAGTTGGTAAAACTTCACTTAAACTCTGCTCAAAATAAAATACATCCTAGCTACTTTCTAAACGCTTGTTACAGAGCTTATTGCGATCCATTTACCCATCCATATGTTTTGAAATTTTAATGTTTAATCAACATTTTGTTGGAAAACATATGGTGGATTTACTCAACTTTTTATGTCAACAGGTTCTACAGGGTAATGTCGCATTTAATTAACATTGTTTATTTCAGTAAACTTAAGTTTATTACATAAGATTAATTCAATGCCATTTAGTTGAATCAGGTTAGCATTCTTAATTTAGTCCAAAACTATTAAGTTCAAATAATCCAATTGTTTCATTTATTTAGGGATTGTGTTCAACAACCTTTACAAATATATCTAATAAGATAACCTTTTACAAAATCTTTACTCGGTAAAGACTCTTATTGGTTTTGTCGCATCCAATGCCCCCCAAAGTAGTTGTTTTTATAATGATTAAAACCGTTTTAATTATTTTTAGTATGGTCTACACTTTATGGTAAAACACTAACATATCAGAAACTCTTTTAAATATAAACATTAACAAGTCAACGATTTTTTATCTTGCTGTTAAAACACATAAATAACGTTTTATTTCAAATTGTACTGTTCCTAGTTTTCTATATTGCTATTTTAATTAAACTCATTTGTGTAATCTCGACTCAAATGGATAAGTAAAATGTTTGAAAAGTATTGAGTTGATTTAACTTCATTTACTAATTATTTTGGTCTACTTAACTGAAAAATGTTCTTTCAACATGACTATATTGAGTTAAGTCAGTTTAACGCAATGCATTGTGTTTGAATGAGAAAGCTAATACAACGGTGTTAAATGAAAATTATTTTTTAAATAAACTGAACAGTATCGTAAAATAATTTTAGGCTGAATTCTCTCGGACGACATGCAGGACATGGTTATTTATGGCGTCCTGATGACGACCCCCAACCGTACACACCAGGGGTGCAAGGGCGGGCCCACAATCGCAGGAGTGATAAACTCTACACAGAGACCAGCCTCAGTTACCGCACACAAGCCGTATTTCCTAACCGCTGTGTATGCCGGTAATGCTGCTAAACCCCGTTTCGACGCTACGGACAGATGCTTCAACGACGTCGGATTCGAAATCGTAAAAAACTGCGGGGGTACTACAACATCTCATTGATGAAAAGTGGAAGGAATTGATCAGAAGTTCCTGTTTGTCTGAGCTTCTTCGACTCACGCTTCAGACCCAAAAACACAAGCTTCCGAGCGTTAAAGCACAAGGCCTGGACAATTGTGCTGCAAGGACTCGCTCACGAGATTCCGGAAACTATTCGAATCTTTCACCATCAAGATTCTGGAAACTATTCGAATCTTTCACCATCAAACAGTTTCCTATTTGAAAATCTAGAAACCTCTGAAATGGCGACGCAAAAGCTGACGGAGAACGACTGCCCGTCGAGTTCCGGTGATGCGGGACACAAGTATCATCCGGCGTGTGAGTGCGCCACGGGGAATGGCTGTCGTTTAAGAGATACGCTAGACTCTATGTTTAAAGACCATTTTAGAGACCAGATGGTTGACTTGATGCGCAGGATCATCGATGCTGCGTGTGATAAGAAAAGCGATTGTGAGCGGGATACCAAACGTGTCACAAACCTCAAAACAGAAATGGATGTCATAAGAGGGTTGGTGGGGACATGGACCGATGTGACATCCATGTTTTTTAACACCATAGAGCCGACCGGTGTAATCCTCAGAAAAGTTCTGGATGTGATGTGTGCATCTAGTGAAGAATTCGAAGTCGACGAACTGCTCGTTATGTGTACGTTTGTTACAGATCTCTGTGTGTCACTGGCGTCAAAAAATGCCAAAACAGATCTTGGTGAAATAGTTCAAGGTCTGGTCAGCTATACCCTAGATCAAAACATGATTGCCTGCCGCAACTTTTTGTTCTGGTTGGATCACAAATAAATGGAGTTAAATCAACTCAATACTTTTCAAACATTTTACTTATCCATTTGAGTCGAGATTACACAAATGAGTTTAATTAAAATAGCAATATAGAAAACTAGGAACAGTACAATTTGAAATAAAACGTTATTTATGTGTTTTAACAGCAAGATAAAAAATCGTTGACTTGTTAATGTTTATATTTAAAAGAGTTTCTGATATGTTAGTGTTTTACCATAAAGTGTAGACCATACTAAAAATAATTAAAACGGTTTTAATCATTATAAAAACAACTACTTTGGGGGGCATTGGATGCGACAAAACCAATAAGAGTCTTTACCGAGTAAAGATTTTGTAAAAGGTTATCTTATTAGATATATTTGTAAAGGTTGTTGAACACAATCCCTAAATAAATGAAACAATTGGATTATTTGAACTTAATAGTTTTGGACTAAATTAAGAATGCTAACCTGATTCAACTAAATGGCATTGAATTAATCTTATGTAATAAACTTAAGTTTACTGAAATAAACAATGTTAATTAAATGCGACATTACCCTGTAGAACCTGTTGACATAAAAAGTTGAGTAAATCCACCATATGTTTTCCAACAAAATGTTGATTAAACATTAAAATTTCAAAACATATGGATGGGTAAATGGATCGCAATAAGCTCTGTAACAAGCGTTTAGAAAGTAGCTAGGATGTATTTTATTTTGAGCAGAGTTTAAGTGAAGTTTTACCAACTACTAAGATGTTAAAGTTCAGTTATAGACCTTTAGTGCATTCAAATGTATTGAGTTTTTTTATTGAGTAGCCGAATTCAGGGTTGTTCAATAGTTATCAAGCACCCACACTTGGTGAGATTATTCAGAAAAAGCGACAAAAGTAATTTTCTGATAAATCATCGTACACGGATGCACTGTGTTTTGTTGTATGCAGAGATTTTGAGGGTCACTCAAAGATGTCTTCATTCTTTGTTTTGGTGTATTTTTTAAAACATAGATAGATGTTTTACACGACCTAAATATATGTTTTACACAAAAAATATTTCAGAGATCCTTGTGCGGTATTCTATAGCCGCATAAGGGGTAAAATATACATTTAAGCGCTATTTAAAAACTAGAATGGTATAATGTCTCAAGTGAAGATGATGGTTCAAATCAAGTCAATTCATGTGAATACTGTCGAATATGAGCAAAGAGAAGACCTAGAGTTCACTAACATTACCGGTAACTGTAGGAAACGGATATCCAGGGGGAGAGCGTAAAGAAAAACACCATACAAAACATTACAATCACACCCGGCGATACGATAAGTGTTACGATAGTGTTGTTAAAATGAAACCGCGGTAAACAATTTAAGAACACTAGAGCTCCTCAACATGCGGTTCAAATGTTCAGTATAAACAAGAATCCAACTCTAATGCGACTGAGCTCGTTTCACATATAACTGTTGATAGTTAGGTATAATCGTTAGATAATTTATCAAACAATTGAAATTTACGATATGTTAAAACATTTTGATGATGGGGCAAAAACTGCTTACCACATGTTTTCATAACTTACTGCTCACCGTCTGTTTTCTGGATCAGACCTAAAACTCTGGTGTCAAAGTATTGGTGTGGAGGGAATAAAAATGAATCATCCCACCTTACACGTAAAAATACTGCTTATCAAAGGCAATTCATTAGCTTAACTGCTGTTCGGCTACATGCACAACATAACTGTGTATCTATGACCGTGCTGTGAAATGTGCAATAGTTAGACGAATTTGAAGCGTAATAGTTTTATAGGTAACAGAAAAACAGCAATACTCATCTTTCATGACGATGTTTCGTAGACATAGCAGAAACATGTTCTAAAAGAAATTTGATTGGTTTAGTCTTAAGCATAGAAGAATTTAATTCAATTTTTGATATGTTTTTCATAAACTCCTATATGTTTGACCACGCTCGTAGACTATAGTTTTTGCAAACTGTACAAAAACAAAAAGAAACAATATGTAAACGGCGTAATCGACTAGTAGCAAGTGGCTCTTCTGTATTTGTTTTAAATGGTTCGTGCCGTATTTACTTTTTAGCAAGTTGGCCTCTAGAATTTACTTTTGTGCAATTTTATCAGCCGTAGTGCGGGACTTTGTTTAACAGCCTCGAGCTTTAATGAATACGCCTATCTCAGCGCAATAGTCAGTTGTGATTCTGCTGTAATAGTTTAAGTGTAACACAACACCCCCTTACTTTTTGCATTAATACTTTGTGTGATTTCACATCGTAGATAGAGGGAAAGTTACACTAAACAAAGTATCAATTTAGTTATCAAACAGAAATACTATCGCTTAAATTATTAATGGTCATTTATTCCTATAAACACTATTGACGGCTCTCAAAGCAAAGTCTTTACCTAAAACACATACAGTCCGACATTCAAAATGTGAAACAGTGTCGTCTGCTATCTGAATAGTAATAAAACCATCATTTGCAAACTTTTGTGTATTTGTTATAAACGATGCTTTTCAATCCTCTTTTCTTAGTGATTTGGTCTTTTGAATCTTACATGGATGTTTTGGACACGAGTGATTCCTGTATAAAGATTATGTTTTAAAGGTAGGCCATAGTCTTTACAAGCGTGTGACAAAATATGTTATATAAATATCGCTACGGTGTGACAAAATATGTTGTTGTGTAAAAATAACCCAAACATTTAAGCACAACTATTTACACACATACTAAGCGGGAGAATATCTAACTGTCGCTTGTGAACATTCCATTATCTGATTATTTGGGGTCAGGGAACACCATTAGCTCATACATCTCTTTAATTTGTGCTGGATGTAAAAAATAAAAAGGTTAATAACAAACAAACAAAAACTTTAAATCAACATGAAACCATAATATTAATAAAATATGGTTTAATTAAAGTTTGATAATGACTTGCATATTATTTTCTTTTAGTAAAGCTATGCCTGGATCAGCCAACACAAAGTTTTGCGTTGTGGGTGAGACCGCACAAAAGATTACACCAATATTAGCTTTCTCGAACATTGCACAATTGCACTATGCCTGAAACTTGGTAATCAACATGCATTTCTAGGTCTGTCAAAAATTATCTGTTATCATGGTTTAGTTGTATTTTAAAACATTGCTTTTTCTAAAAAAACTGAAATAAAAAAATTTGGTAGCATGATTATCTTGTTCATCATGTAATAACTCCATATTTATCAGGCTGATATTTGTAGAAATAAGCAAAGTAAATGTATAAAACAAAAGAACCAGTTAATGGCCTTGCGTCCGAACACTACAGGTATGAAGATATGTTTTGTTTTGAACGTTTTATTCTAACTTTAAAGTTAGATTATCCTTTGAAAAGGTTAATACAGTATTTGATTTTTGGGGTAGCGTTGCAAGCTAGTGTCGTTAAACTTAATCGATGGTTTTTAAGGGAAATTAAGTATTCTTGGGAGACCCCTTGACCCCTGAAGTTATGACTTCTGAAGATCTCTCACGTGTAGATTCACTCGGTTGAAAAATGCTGTTTTGTAATTTACACATCTGAAATTAAAGGTACAGTAGTTTTTTTAAAAAGTATTCTATTAGCTAAAATCAATGTCTTTATTCATAAATATGATCTCATTAGTGTAAAATTAGCTCTGCCAATGATCTGACTTGTCCTCGTAAGCGAAGAATTTCTTATCTTTATTTGCATGGGACGGGAAAGTCCATGGAGACTTCTATGTCGTTCCGCCATCTTGAAAAACTATAATAGCAGAGAGGGACAAAAAGCACTAGCCTACCTCAACGCGTTTTCGTTCAAGGAGGTCAGTGAGAGGCGCTTGTCACTCCCCCGGCAAATTTGAAAGGCTGCACTGTGCGGTACTTCATAATGCAATCCTCGTAACCAAAAAGCATAAACATTTTATTTAAAAGGAAACGTGACCGGCAAATTCAAAACGAGGGTAAATATTAGCTTTTCCCCGGTGGATAGAGCTAATGAAGGAGAAAGAAGTTGAAAGGGACGCTGAAGTCCTGCTTTCTTCTCGACAGGTAAGTCAATGTTATGGTCTAAATGACAAGGTTTTTTTTTTTTTTTTTTTTTTTTTATTGCTTGATTGTTTAATTTATTATATAGGTAGCGTAACAGTAGAACATGTATAGTTAAACTCGATGATGTGCTATTGGAAGACATGTCGTACTGTAGCTTCGTGACACATAACGGTTACCGTAGTTGCAACACGCTTTTGAAAAAGCGATGCGCTAGAGAGCACTATTCGTTTGAATGCAAAATACAATTTCACCGCTAGATGGGGTAAATTCATACACAGCGTACCTTTAAGGACTAAATCCTCCAAAATGGAGGAGGTCAAAGGGCATGTTTCCTGCTATAGTATCATCAGCTCTCCCAAAGGCTGTTCCAACAGACAAACTGTCGCATCAACAAATGCTAACATTTTAAAGTTCTACATATATATTTTGAGAAGATAACCGATAGTATATTCTCAGTAAAGGGTTTCACTAGATCATAGCTACCGTAGAAAAAGTAAGATCATGCTTTGAATTAAGACGAGTAAAATTGCTGCGATACTGTTTGAAATATTTTTGTATAAGATCTAAGATACCAAAGTACAGTTTTTGCTTTACAATTTTAAAATTGCTTTAAACTGTTTAGTAAAAATAATACCTTAGGTTAAATTTATGTAAAATCATTTATATCACACATAAGTCTTCTAAGAAGATAAAAAGAAGATACGATTTTAATAAAACGTTAAAAATTTGATTTAAACAGTCTTTTAATTTTAAAAGATCTAATTTAAACTTTTAATATTATGCTTTTAAATGAATTTAGTATGAATAAAACTCTGGAAAGCACACTAACTTTACTGTGACAGTGTACCCCAGAGGCTCATCTGTCCTGCATCTTGGGGCTCAAGCATTCATTTCACCCTGTAGTTTATCACTGAAGGAACCAGGAGGGCTTTGTTTATGACTTTGGACTGTTTTTATCATTGCATAAAGAACTACATCTTCGGCACTATGAAAATGTAAGGTATTTTTATATTTATATACTTTTTTATATAAAAGTCATTTAGCTAAAACTATGTTTAAATCGTTTGAATTCATTTTAGTAACATACTTGTTATTATTCTATATTTATAATCATTTAATTAAAATATGGAGATTAGTTAATTTATGGAAAACAGTATGTAAAAACAATGTAAAAATGCTGTTTTCTGTGATGGTTGTGTTTAGGTGTACGGGATACAGTACAAAAATCATTATGGCTATGACTATATTAATAAAATTATACTTTAGGTCACCGTTAAACAAAAGATAAATAGAAGATACGACTGTATTACAACGTTTTTATTAAGACTTAATTGAAATCTTCTTTTATTTTTCTCACTGTCCCCAGCAATGCGGAGGGTATCATGTAACACACACACACACACACACACACACCCATTCCTCCTCCACTCTGAATCACAGAGTGTCAAAACGCCGGTGTGGGAGAAAAACACTCCGGGATATTTTGTATCAAAACTTATTGCATCTTTGTAAATACATTCATACCTTAGATGGACAATGATGTGTTGGGATTTACTTCTTCAATTCTCTGAAAATGTAAGATGATTTTCTTTATTTTGTGTTCATCTAAAACAAAACTAATTGGTGCACTGTGTTTCAGTAATTTAGAAAAGATAGAAAACGATATAATCATATAATTTATATACTTTTAAAGAACAGAATGTTTTTCAACTTTTTCAACTGCTGTTAGTGTGAAAATATGTGTCATTATTAGAAAAACTCTGAAATATTATATTTGTAAATGTAAATTTTATTTTTGTTTAATTTATATACTTTTAATTGAACAGCATGGTTTTTTCAACTTGAGTCAGTGTCAAATATTTGTGAATGGCTAAATGTAAATTTTACAAATATTTCATTTATATACTTTTAAAGAACAGGAATGTGTTTCAACTTTAGTTAATGTGAGATATTTTCTCACTTTCACCGTCCTCAGCAATCCCCTCTCCTCTGGAATATGGAGGGAGATCCTGTGAAGCCCCGTGTCAAAGTTCAAACATAAAACCTTCACAACTTCCATTAAATCAAACCCTTATACCCACGAGGCCAGACACATGGCGGTAGATTTACTTCTTCAACCCAGGTGAAAATGTATTTATTTATTTTTTGTTTTGAAAAGATATTTTATTAACCATTTCATTTATATAATTTTAAAGATCAGTGCTTTTCAACGTTAGTGTAAGATATTTTCTCACTATCCCCATTTATATAGCGTACTCAGGAATGCCAGGATATCGGGTGTCACACACATTTAGCTCAAAGACTGTCAAAATGCAAAAGGCCGGTTTTAATCCAATTCCATAGTGAAAAGGTAAGGTGATTTTTATTTATTTTAAAGGAATTAATGTTTTTCAACTCTACTTAGTGTGAGATATTTTCTCACTTTCACTCCCCAGCAGGAATAGGGTGACGTCTCACACACTCACAGACAGACGCACACACTTAGCGAAGAGACCATGCCTGTCATGCGCTGGTGTTTGAGAGAGAGAGAGAGAGAGACACACACACACACACACACAGCAAATGTATATAGTATGCTTCAGGAATGCCAGGATATCGGATGTCACACACATTTAGCTCAAAGACTGTCAAAATGCAAAAGGCACTCTTTCCAAAAGAGGAACTCTTTTCAACTTTTTCAAAAGATCCTCAACTCTGAAACGGTAAGATGATTTTATTTTTGTTTTGAAAAGATAACTCTAATCTATATGTAACATTAGAAAAATTATTTTCTCACTAACCCCGACACAGCTGGCGTGGAGGGAATTTCCCAAAGCAAAAAGTCCCCGGGGGTCAATAGGGGTAAAACTAAATGGCAAAATCATCCATCATAATACAGATCAAAGACAACTGTCAAACCCAGATCAACCCTAACAACTGGCAACTTGACGTATAATACAAAGGTCAATAGGGCAAAGACAACTGTCAACTTGATCGATCGATAGGTCAAAGGTTAATCCCTACATCAAAGGACCTCCGGAGGACCACGGAAGGTCAAAGGTTACCCCCCCCACCTGTCAACTTGATTGATCGATAGGTCAAAGGTTAATCCCTACATCAAAGGGGCCTCCGGAACATCCTCCGGAAGGTCAAAGGTTAGCACCGCCCACCTGTCAATCATAGGGTCATAAATCATCTTGACACAAGGTGGCGGGTTAGAACTACTAGCATTTATTTAAAAACGAAATATTTTATAACATTACACATGTTTTAATGTCACCTTTGATAACTTTAATGCATCCTATTCCTTACTGGAAAAAAATACTGACTAACCAACACATTTTTGAACGGCAGTGTACATTCAGCAGGTTATTATTTATTACAATATAAACACTGTCAGAGTGATCAACAAGGTATCTCTTTATTTACCAGTCGAAGACGGAACAACTTTTATGTTTACGCCGTGCACTGTCAAGGTCTTCATCATATTTGTCGTGGTATACCGGTCTTTGCAGCAATTATTTTACCGCAAATACTGCATCGCGCGCTGTTGGCATCGAGCCTGGAGAAATGTACCCACACTTTTGATCGACTTTTCCACATCTTTAAGGTATTATGTGTGTGTGCTCGCGTCTCATATGAATATGTGCACGGAGAGTTTGTGTGTGTGTGTGTGTGTGTGCTCGCGTGTCATTGAGTATGTTCGCGAGTTTGTGTGTGTGCTCGCGTCTCATATAAGTATGGAGTTAACTCCTTAGGTATCGAAATCTGGAACCGAATAACATGTCATTTTTCGATACTCGATAGTATCGAGGCAATTCGGTCGGTACCTAAAAAATATCGAACTCGGTACCCAGCCCTAGTCATATTCTTACAATTTATGTGTATGTTAAGTAAACGGGGACAGTACTTGTGTGTGTGTTAACAATTTTTGTGTAAACATTATAATATATATATATATATATGTATATATATATATATATATATATATATATATATATATATTCAATGTAAATTGTGATAATCGTAATTAATAATCGCAATTACAATTTCAAGGGAATAATCGGCAATTATGATATTAGTCATAATCGTGCAGCCCTAGTTTCCATTAACTTTAACGACTTAAATATCAATTTTTACCTCACATTATGCAATCGAATGACTTTAGAAGTCTTGGAATATAGTGCACGAAAACTTAATGGTGCTTTACAATATTTTTTATGCCTTTAGTGGGGCTTAACAATAACACAATAGTGTGCACAATATCGGACTTCACTGAGAAGCTGAAGCTGCGGCAGGGTGATTTTTGGTGTGGCGGACCACCACGGCAGAATGAATGTAGCAAACACTGTTTCGGGTTGTCGATGGCTTGCGGCTGGGGCTTCTGCAGCGCACAGTTTCACGCGCGGGGAGAAGTGCAGAGAGCTCCGGGTCAGCAGCTTGCTTGGAGCAAGGATCACAGCGCATATTTGAACTGTATCGATATATGCGATATGGTCTAATTCCATATCGCATTTAAAAATATATCGATATATTTTTTATATCGATATATCGCCCAGCCCTAACATGTTCTGGGGCAGAATGATGACCACGGCTCCCGCAGACTGCCGGAGGGCTTTCTGGTATTTCTCGAAAGAGAAATCGGCAAGCCGCATCATCACGCATCGACAGCTGAGCACGTCGGCCTCCACCGAACTAGCCTCTGTATTTAAAATGGCATCAAAACTATTAAAACTAAAATGCTAAAACTAAATTTAAGAACGTAAAACGATAATAGTATTTACTAGTGCTGCGTCAATGTGAGAGTAACGCGGTAAATACCGCGGTATGTAACATAGTACGACATGTTAATATGAAAGTCGATTATTAAACCATTGATTGGCTCAAATCGACAACCATTCAGTTACGAGCCTTGAAGAACGTTTTGAACCTAGAAACACTTCAAACATGGTAATTACCATGGTAATAGTCTGGGGTGTTGTTGTTAACTGAAAGGTTGTAGGTTTAAACCCCAGCAGACGTTGGTTAATAAACCACTACGCCACCACATGTCCCAAATAGAAAGCGAGAGATGTTAATTAGCATTATATGGCCATATAAAGCGTGTTGTGTCGGTTTATTACCGTAGAGTTGTCCCTGCAGGTCGTACTGCTGCATGCGGTACACACTGAACTCATGCGCCGCTTCCGCGCGCAGCGGACACACCAGCACCAGAAACAGCACCAAACTCAGCGGGAACGACCACTTTAGCATGTTCTCCAACACCTCGCTGGCCTCCTCAAACATGCTGGAGCCGGTTCGGGAGATTCCGTTAGAGAGAAACGGAGAAAAAGACTGAATGAATGACTGACGGCGATCGCTCGGGCTGTCAGGCGCCGCGGTGGTGGTTAGTTTCCGGCAGGCGAAATCATCGGACACCTACACATCTGCCGTACTGTAATGAGACGTTTTATTGATATAGTACGTAGGCCTACTGCGTTTAGCTTTTTTTTACATGACGTATTGCGTTGAATACTCCTAGTTAAGCATGTTATATTTTTGAAAATAATTACAATTTATGAAATCGTGTTCATGTGCATCGTTTTGGTGTTGGTTAGGGTCCATCAGGAATATTCACGGACTACCTCATCTGACCTTTTTCTCCAGATTTATTTAGCCTATTTATTTATTTAGCAAAACATACAAAATCAGTTACATTTGGGGTGGGCAGTACAATTAACAATATAAACAATGAATTACAGTATAGACTAAACAAAAAAAGTTGTATTTTTCTGTCATGGTTAAATAAATCAATGCTTATAAAAGACAATAAATTTTGTATATATTTGTTTGTTTCCTCAGAGAGTAACCAATGAGTCATTAATCATTTCCCTATTATTTAAAAAAATAAAAATGTCACATTAAATAAGTAAGTGCTCTTGATGACCACTAGAGGAGTCTTCCCGTTTCCCACAATCACTGTGGCATTTTATTACTGGTGAAATTAGTCAGAGAACATTCACAGTTAGTCTCATATATAAATTATTTAACTGTGATTTTACTGAAAGATCAAGTTTGAATTCAGCTCTAAACTCAGTTATTAGTGATTATTAAATCAAATAATATAAAATAAATATGAAGCTCAAATACCCACAGCATTAATTTGAGTGTGACATTACTCTTATGTGAAGTAAACGTTTGTCTGTTTTTTGCTTAGTTGTTGGTTCATATTTGTTGATCTATTTCTCATCTTTTGTTTGTTTACTGCTGCAGAATATTATTCACTTCACTTTTAAATTAAAGTATTTAATGTCTAAAAATTGTCAAATCTGAGATTATTTATTTTAATTTATTATTCAGATGTTGGCCTCTCAGGCAGTGTAATTTATATATATATATATATATATGTGTGTGTGTGTGTGTATGATCACAATAAAACACATAATGACTTTACAAACCGTTTATTGACTGATCTGATCTCAGTTTGATGTGTTTATTCCTCAGACTCTGTCCACTGTTGTGGTCCTACTGAAGCTGTGATCCGATTGGTCCTCTCTGCTCTGGTGGGCGTGGCTACTGTCATCATTCTGGTTTATGACATCAGATCCAGAAGAGATTATTGATTTTTAATGTCTTTCTATAGAGATCTGAAGCTCCATCAGTGCTGTATAATGTCAGTGTGGTTGTTAGTTTAAATCTCAGCATTAAGATGTTTGATGTTCATCTCTCGTATCCATTCTATTCTATTCTAAATAATTTGAACATGATTGTAGCTGTATTTCCTTGACACAGATATTCAACATCTTGGTGTGATTGTAATAATTGAGCATATTTTTTAGAATATTAATCATGTGAAGATATCAGAGAACACTTTCACACACACAGTTATAGCAGGCGATCTGTTCCTGCTCCATAAAACCATTAGAGAAACTCTGAGATCAGTCTGAGAGGAGAAACAATCCAGACATTTGATAAGAAATGAAGAACAAACGTCCTGAAGAGAGTTACAGGAGAGAGCAGAGACAAACACTCTCAGGATCTCATGACAAGATCAAACTGTTGCTTTAAGATGTTTTTAACATGTTATTGGTCAGTTTATTTCTGTTGAAAGTCACAACATTGACTTACAGGAAGTTAGTAAGAGGCCTACTGGAGCTCAAAGTGTCGATGATCAAAGTGTGAATTAATCATCCAATACAGAGTTAGACGGTCACGTACATTAACATTTAAAGATGTGCAGTTATTTTAACTGATTGTAGAGTTTCACTTCACTTTACTACAGAGCAGCTTCACATCAGCGCGTCTGTGACATTATTTCGGAACCAGTTTTGATGAGTTTGTCTTTTCATATTTGTGGACTGAAACCGATGAAGATGTTTCTCCCTGTTTTGCTCTGTTTGTGTTTCTGGCGTCTGGATGGTGAGTTTTAAATGTGTTTTTATGACGTCAGTTTCTGTTCTGATACCATGTGATAAATTACTGGTTAAATTAGTTTGAGAGGATCAACATTCACTGTTATTCTCATAATATATTGAATAATTGAACTGTGATTTTACTGTCAGATCAAGTTTGAATTCAGCTCTAAACTCAGTTATTATGGATTGATTAAAATAATATAAATATGAAGCTCAGATAATCAACAGCATTATTTTTAGTGTGACGTTAAACATCACAGTAAAAGTGTATTTTTTAGTTGTTGTTCCATATATAAATATATTTCTCTTTTCATTCATCATCTTTTGTCTTTGTACTGCTGGAGAATATTATTAATTTTACATTTAAATGATTAAAAGTATTTTAGTCAAGCTTCATCAAACCAACATCAAGTGATTTAAAGCTTTAATCTGTGAAAAACTCTGTTCTTCAGGAGCGTTTGGGGAGTCAGTGATGGAGGTGTCAGTGATTGAGGGAGATTCAGTCTCTCTAAACTCTGACACTGAAATAAAGGATGATGATTTGATTCTTTGGAGGTTTGGAGATGAAAACACTGCAATAGCAGAAATCAATAAATGGGCCGACAGAATCACTGTATATGATGATGTTCTTGATGGGAGATTCAGAGACAGACTGAAGCTGGACAATCAAACTGGATCTCTGACCATCACAAACTTCAGAGCTGAACATACTGGAGATTATGAACTACTGATCAACAGCGAGATACAGAGATTCATTCTCTATGTCTACGGTAAGCCAAATATTTGTTTCACTTGTTTTATATTTTAATCACCACAAATATACCATTAATAATTCAAACTCTTTTTTGCTATTGGAGTTTAATGATGATATTCATTTCAAATTTAAATTTCTAACTATTTACTTTTATAAAGCATCAAGTAATCGTTTTAATCTGTGACAAACCCTGTTTCTGTTTGTTCTCTCTCTGTCTGTGTGTGTGTGTGTGTTTGGTGATTCAGGACTGAAGTCAGTGATGGAGGGAGATTCAGTCTCTCTAAACTCTGACACTGAAATAAAGGATGATGATGTGATTCAGTGGAGGTTTGGAGATGAAAACACATTAATAGCTGAAATCAATGTAACGGCCGACAGATTCACTGTATATGATGATGTTCTTGATGGGAGATTCAGAGACAGACTGAAGCTGGACAATCAAACTGGATCTCTGACCATCACAAACACCACAACTGAACATGCTGGATTTTATGATCTAGAGATTATCAATGTGATCAAGAGATTCTTTCTCACTGTCATTGGTGAGTTCAAAAACGTTTACACCTGTTTTTTAATGAAAAAAAAAAAAAAATTCAAAATGAATTCATACACCATTTTGTTTTTCGTATTTTATATTGTTTATTTTTAAATGTAAATTTTAAACTATTAAATTTAGTAAACAATTTTAAAGTGATTCAACAGTATTACTCTCTGACAAACCCTGTTTCTGTTTGTTCTCTGTGTGTTTGACAGATGAAGTGAAGTCAGTGTCAGTGATTGAGGGAGATTCAGTCTCTCTAAACTCTGACACTGAAATGAAGGATGATGAAGGGATTCTGTGGAGATTTGAAGATGGAAAGACTTTAATAGCTGAAATCTATAAATGTGCCGACAGAATCACTGTATATGATGATGTTCTTGATGGGAGATTCAGAGACAGACTGAAGCTGGACAAACAAACTGGATCTCTGACCATCACGAACACCACAACTGAACATGATGGAGATTTTCTACTACAGAAGTTTACAGGAAGAAGATTCTCATCAAAAGTATTCAGAGTTTCTGTCTACGGCAAGTAGAGATAATTTTTCTTCTCTTTCAAATATTCTTATTTACTATTTATATTTTAATATAATATAGTAACGGGCAATCATAATAATTAAATCAAATATAAAAGATTTTTATCACCATCAAATGAAATTTTTTTTAGTATAACATCAACTTCTTCACAGTTAACAGGAATCATAGCTTTTCTTTGTAACTAATACTGTAGCAGACCCCTCCCGAATGATGGACAAAACTTTACTGATGTTGATGAAGTTTATTGAGTCCGTTTTCACTGCAAATATCACCTCATAAATCACCGTAAGAGCTGAACAAAGGAAATACAAAAGCTCGCATTAACGACTCGTACAAACTCTCTCTCCGTTACACTACCAATAACATATAGCAAAATACATAAATAACAATAAAACATAAACAAATGTTAATACAGACCTTATGCCTTTTCCGGGGGGTGCTTATCACCGTTAAACATTAATAGCCTGCACAACTCCTACAACTGCGTGCACTCCCTTTGCTTTCCTTCTATCAACCGCGTGCTCTCCCCTCACTTCCTTTTACCCGTTTAGCCCCGTAGACCACAAAACCCGTCAAAATAAAAGTCCCTCCTTAATAAGACCTAAATACATTACCTAAACCTAATTTAAACTAACAGGACTATCAAAAAAGTATATAAAAACAAATGAGAAGAATTAACACAACAAAGTCTGTTACAAATACTGTGTTCTAAAATAGATGATTTTACAGGATGATTTCCTTGTCTCAGAGGAAATTTTACAAAAAACACAAATACTATGTACATATTGAATTGTTGAATCGTTTATAGTTTGAGATGACAGACAGTATAAAAATCTCATTGAACCAAATATATTATTGTTGATTAGTCATTAGATTTGATTATATTTCTGTTTATTCATAAATATTAGTTGATGTCAGCGCTGATATTAGTGTTTATTGACTGATCTGATCTCAGTTTGATGTGTTTATTCCTCAGACTCTGTCCACTGTTGTGGTCCTACTGAAGCTGTGATCCGATTGGTCCTCTCTGCTCTGGTGGGCGTGGCTACTGTCATCATTCTGGTTTATGACATCAGATCCAGAAGAGCTGAACGAAATCAAGCACATATTCACACATCACATGATTGATGATGTCATTCCTCACAAACTGATTTTGCATATAAGTATCTATGAGATTTATTAATGTATGGCTTTTTATGTTCACCTTTTTCAGGAAGTATCCAATAAAGCAGAACGCTGAACTTTAATTTTTCTTCAATTGTATTTTTTTTGTTGTTCTTCTAGGTTTTTTTTTTTTTTTTTTCATAATAAATACTGAATAATTCATCTTGATTATTTTTGAGATTTTTAAAAGAAAAATCTTATTTGTAAGACTTTGTTTATATTTCTCTTAAGGAATTTTTTGCTCTCTTTCAGTGTCAGGTTTTAACAGTGTCACTTTATTGTTTATATTTCTCAGATAAAAAAAATGAATAAAGAGACACAGATCTTACTGCTGTATATTTGCTGTATGTATTTCTTGCCTTTATCAATACAGTTTCTCACTCTGAGGTTCAAGAGTCTCTCCATGATTTATTCAGAGGAATACAAACTTTATGTATATTTTAAATATTTCAGCAGTGTATATACACAGCTTTATTTGTACTTTTTTCCACAGGTGCTTCTTATAGCCTATCTGTAAAAACATTATTTATTTTAAATATTTCCAATTAGTTCGTTTTTTTATTCCAGTATAAACAACATACACAGCTAAAATATTATTATTATTTTTGCATCCATTGTAATAACAACAAAACATCATTTACATAGAGGAGTACTTAACCATACATGTGTAACAAAAGGGTTTTTTATATTTGAACATTGTTTCCAAATATATTTTAATATCAATATTAATATATATATATATATATATATATATATATATATATATATATATATATATATATATATATATATAGCTGCGAGCAGCGATTACGGGCCCAAGCCGGTGGCACCGCAACCCCGGTGCCTTTAGTTACCTAAAGGCACCGGGGTGGCGGTGCCGCCAGCTTTGACCCTTCATCGCTGCTCGCAGCTATATATATATATATATATATATATATAAAAAGCCGGTGGCACCGCCACCCTGGTGCCTTTAGGGTTATTGTGCACGACGTGACACAAAATATCAGCTCGCTATCTGCCGAACGGCTCTAGTTCCGCTTCAGCACTGATGATGTTGTAGAAATAGTGTGCTCTGGTTGGTCTGGATTATTCGGGATTTTTTATTTTATACAGAAATAAGTTATTTATAATTCAGATGAGAATAAAGTTAGTGTTGATTAAAATGAAGGAAAACAAATATATTGATCTGAAATATAGCACATTAATTTTAAATTTATTTAGGTTCAATTACCAAACATACAATCTTAATTTAATTTAAAACAAACAATACATTTAAAATATATGGGTTGTATGCACTTTTTTTTAATAAAACAAAGATATATATCCAAAAAGAAAAGGCCTTAAAGGGTTAAACAGACACAATCTCTCTCTCTCTCTCTCTCTCTCTCTCACACACACACACACACACACACACACACACACACACACACACACACACACACACATCAAGTCACTTACATTTTAGATGCAATATTGAATAAGCAGAAAAATCGGATTTTCTGCTCTGAAAATATAAATAAGCATAAAAATTGAATAAGCACTTTGAATATTCCAAACAGAATAAGCACTAGTCGCTAATGAATAAGTACTAGTACTTAATGGAATAGATACTAGTATCTAAAAAATAAGTACTGGTAGCATGAAAATAGAGACTAGTAGGTTAAAATGATTAAATGTTAAAATGGCTTGCCATATTGGCACATAGAGAGAGAGGGAGAGAAAAAATGACCTTTTAGATACTAGTACCTATTAATAGATACTAGTATTTATTCAATAAATACTAGTACTAAGTCATTAGATACTAGTACCTATTAAATAGATACCAGTACTTATTCATTAGCTACTAATACATATTCAAAAGAATATCTAAAGAATAAGCACTAGTATCTAAAGAATAGGCACTAGTACTAAAGAATAAGCACTAGTCGCAAATGAATAAGTACTAGTACTTAATGGAATAGATACTAGTATCTAAAAAATAAGTACTAGTAGCATGAAAATAGAGACTAGTAGGTTAAAATGATTAAATGTTAAGACGGCTTGCCATATTGGCTCAGAGAGAGAGAGAGAGAGAAAATGACCATATTCAAACCAAAATATCTGACTTCCTGTTGGTCGAAGGTAATGACTATAAATTAGAAAGTTGTCCGGCTCGATGAGAACAATATACGTATTGAGTTTTATGATTGTAGATAAAACTATAGACCTAACTCCCCCTCTTTTGTCAAATGGTGGCGCTACTGAGCCCTCACCATGCCCGTTTCTAAAACTGTGCACATGTCTACTGGCTAATAAATGTGATGTGTCTGTCGAGTTTCATGCAATTTCAAGCATGCTAAGAGTCTCAAAAGCATCAAACAAGAATATTAAAGTTTGACGCGTTGCCACGGCAACAGTATCTAAGATATCAATAATCCTTTCACAGGTCTACATCTGGCGTGTGTTTACATAAAGTTTGAAGCAAATCGGGTAAAAATAAGAGGGTGATTTCAAAGCATTTTGAAAGTGACACACTTCCTGCTGCCAGTTGGTGGCGCTATAACTTTGACTCACAATAGTCACATCCATGTGATCGGCCTCTTACAACGAACACACTGCTGAAGTTTCATCAAGATCAGTTAATGTATGCTGAAAGTAGTAATACCCGGTACCTTGTGTCAAGATGATTTATGACCCTATGATTGACAGGTGGGCGGGGCTAACCTTTGACCTTCCGGAGGATGTTCCGGAGGCCCCTTTGATGTAGGGATTAACCTTTGACCTATCGATCGATCAAGTTGACAGTTGTCTTTGATCCGGGGTATGGCAGCTGTGGGGTATAATAATTTATTTTGACAGTTGTCTTTGCCCTGTTGACCTGGAAATGATCCGTCATTTTGCCAGTTGGTTTTGATCCGGGTATGATATATCAAGTTGACGGCTAGTTTTGAACTTTTCACCCAGGTATAATAAGTTATTTTGACAGGCGTTTTTGATGTTAACATAATGAAGATAAGCTTTGATGATAATGGTTTGTCAGAAGTGACAGAAGGTTTGAGATTTATTGTCTTTGATGTTATTGGCTTTGAAAAGTCGTAATTCCCCACCACCCCCGGTATTTCCGAGCACATTGCCAGGGACAGTGAGGAAGTTTATGAGTTGGAACACATTGATCTTTAAAATGGTTATGTACATTTACAAAATATCGTACACATTGATCTTTAAAAGTGTATAAAGTATATTTTCAAAAAATCATCTTACCATTTCAGAGTACTGAAGAATTGGGTTAAAGTTGAAAAGAGTTCCTCTTTTGGAAAGAGTGCCTTTTGCATTTTGACAGTCTTTGAGCTAAATGTGTGTGACATCCGATATCCTGGCATTCCTGAAGCATACTATATACATTTGCTGTGTGTGTGTGTGTGTGTGTGTGTGTGTGTGTGTCTCTCTCTCTCTCTCTCTCTCTCTCTCAAACACCAACGCATGACAAGCATGGTCTCTGCGCTAAGTGTGTGCGTCTGTCTGTGAGTGTGTGAGACGTCACCCTATTCCTGCATCCCCCTGCTGGGGAGTGAAAGTGAGAAAATATCTCACACTAACTAGAGTTGAAAAACATTAATTCCTTTAAAATAAATAAAAATAAAAATCAAAAATAAAATCATCTTACCTTTTCACTATGGTGAAGAACTGGTTTAAAGATGACAGTCTCTGAGCTAAATGTGTGTGTGTGCCACCCGATATCCTGGCATTCCTGAGCATGCTATATAAATGGGGATAGTGAGAAAAAGAGATTTTTTCCAATAATGGCACATATCTTACACTAACGTTGAAAAGCACTGATCTTTAAAATTATATAAATTAAATGGTTAATAAAATATCTTTTCAAAACAAAAAATAAATAAATACATTTTCACCTGGGTTGAAGAAGTAAATCTACCGCCATGTGTCTGGCCTCGTGGGTATAAGGGTTTGATTTAATGGAAGTTGTGAAGGTTTTATGTTTGAACTTTGACACGGGGCTTCACAGGATCTCCCTCCATATTCCAGAGGAGAGGGGATTGCTGAGGACGGTGAAAGTGAGAAAATATCTCACACTAACTAAAGTTGAAACACATTCTGTTCTTAAAAGTATATAAATGAAATATTTGTAAAATTTACATTTAGTCATTCACAAATATAATATTTTCACCCTAAGTAGAGTTGAAATACATTCTGTTCTTCAAAAGTATATAAATGAAATGTTTATAAATTTACATTTAGTCATTTACAAATATAATATTTCAGAGTTTTTCTAATAATGACACATATTTTCACACTAACAGCAGTTGAAAAAGTTGAAACACATTCTGTTCTTTAAAAAGTATATAAATGGTATGATTATATCGTTCATTTTAAAAATAACCATCTTTTCTAAATTTACTGAAACACAGTGCACCAATTAGTTTTGTTTTAGATGAACACAAAATAAAGAAAATCATCTTACATTTTCAGAGAATTGAAGAAGTAAATCCCAACACATCATTGTCCATATAAGGTATGAATGTATTTACAAAGATGCAATAAGTTTTGATACAAAAAATCCCGGAGTGTTTTTTTCCCACACCGGCGTTTTGACAGTCCGTGATTCAGAGTGGAGGAGGAATGGGTGTGTGTGTGTGTGTGTGTGTGTGTGTGTTACATGATACCCTCCGCATTGCTGGGGACAGTGAGAAAAATAAAAGAAGATTTCAATTAAGTCTTAATAAAAACGTTGTAATACAGTCGTATCTTCTATTTATCTTTTGAATGATTTTGTTTAACGGTGACCTAAAGTATAATTTTTATTAATAAAGCCATAATGATTTTTGTACTGTAACAGCATATTCTATCCCGTACACCTAAACACGACCATCACAGAAAACAGCATTTTTACATTGTTTTTACATACTGTTTTGCACTCACAGTTCCATAAATTAACTAATCTCCATATTTAAATTAAATGATTATAAATATAGAATAATAACAAGTATGTTACTAAAATGAATTCAAACAATTT
Organism: Gila orcuttii; assembly: GCA_026230005.1. Lineage (NCBI taxonomy): Eukaryota > Metazoa > Chordata > Actinopteri > Cypriniformes > Leuciscidae > Gila > Gila orcuttii. The sequence continues at coordinate 4,640,134 of JAPDVR010000020.1, read as the reverse complement.
AAACATAGTTTTAGCTAAATTAATTTTATATAAAAAAGTATATAAATATAAAAATACCTTACATTTTCATTGTGCCGAAGATGTAGTTCTTTATGCAATGATAAAAACAGTCCAAAGTCATAAACAAAGCCCTCCTGGTTCCTTCAGTGATAAACTACAGGGTGAAATGAATGCATGACCCCCTCACAGAGACGAGAGGAGTTACAGGACAGATGAACCTCTGGGATGTGCCAATGTCATCGCATATGTAAAGTTAGTCTGCTTTCCAAAGTTTTATTCATACTAAATTCATTTAAAAGCATAATATTAAAAGTTTAAATTAGATCTTTTAAAATTAAAAGACTGTTTAAATCAAAGCTTTAACGTTTTATTAAAATTGTATCTTCTATTTATCTTCTTAGAAGACTTATGTATGATATAAATGATTTTACATAAATTTAACCTAAGGTATTATTTTTACTAAACAGTTTAAAGCAATTTTAAAATTGTAAAGCAAAAACTGTACTTTGGTATCTTAGATCTTATACAAAAATATTTCAAACAGTATTTTTTGTCCATCCACATGAAATATGTTGTCAAAGTTTGTCACAATGTTTTTTGTTATGTTTTGTAGTTGTTGTTTTTAAGAAATCCCAGGACTCTACATTGCTCTTGTTTAGATTAAGTTGTATCATTTAGAAAACCACTGTATATTTTCAGAGGCGGTGTGCCTCTGCGGTCCATCACACAGCAATTTTACTCATCTTAATTCAAAGCATGATCTTACTTTTCTACGGTAGCTATGATCTAGTGAAACCCTTTACTGAGAATATACTATCGGTTATCTTCTCAAAATATATATGTAGAACTTTAAAATGTTAGCATTTGTTGATGCGACAGTTTGTCTGTTGGAACAGCCTTTGGGAGAGCTGATGATACTATAGCAGGAAACATGCCCTTTGACCTCCTCCATTTTGGAGGCTTTAGTCCTTAAAGGTACGCTGTGTATGAATTTACCCCATCTAGCGGTGAAATTGTATTTTGCATTCAAACGAATAGTGCTCTCTAGCGCATCGCTTTTTCAAAAGCGTGTTGCAACTACGGTAACCGTTATGTGTCACGAAGCTACAGTACGACATGTCTTCCAATAGCACATCATCGAGTTTAACTATACATGTTCTACTGTTACGCTACCTATATAATGAATTAAACAATCAAGCAATGAAAAAGTGTGTCATTTAGACCATAACATTGACTTACCTGTCGAGAAGAAAGCAGGACTTTGGAGTCCCTTTCAAAGTCTTTCTCCTTCATTAGCTCTATCCACCGGGGAAAAGCTAATATTTACCCTCGTTTTGAATTTGCCGGTCACGTTTCCTTTTAAATAAAATGTTTATGCTTTTTGGTTACGAGGATTGCATTATGAAGTACCGCGCAGTACAGCCTTTCAAATTTGCCGGGGGAGTGACAAGCGCCTCTCACTGACCTCCTTGAACGAAAACGCGTTGAGGTAGGCTAGTGCTTTTTGTCCCTCTCTGCTATTATAGTTTTTCAAGATGGCGGAACGACATAGAAGTCTCCATGGACTTACCCGTCCCATGCAAATAAAGATAAGAAATTCTTCGCTTACGAGGACAAGTCAGATCATTGGCAGAGCTAATTTTACACTAATGAGATCATATTTATGAATAAAGACATTGATTTTAGCTAATAAAATACTTTTTAAAAAACTACTGTACCTTTAATTTCAGATGTGTAAATTACAAAACAGCATTTTTCAACCGAGTGAATCTACACGTGAGAGATCTTCAGAAGTCATAACTTCAGGGGTCAAGGGGTCTCCTGAGAATACTTAATTTCCCTTAAAAACCAAAGATTAAGTTTAACGACGCTAGTTTGCAACGTTGCCCCAAAAATCAAATACTGTATTAACCTTTTCAAAGGATAATCTAACTTTAAAGTTAGAATAAAACGTTCAAAACAAAACATATCTTCATACCTGTAGTGTTCGGACGCAAGGCCATTAACTGGTTCTTTTTGTTTTATACATTTACTTTGCTTATTTCTACAAATATCAGCCTGATAAATATGGAGTTATTACATGATGAACAAGATAATCATGCTACCAAATTTTTTTATTTCAGTTTTTTAAGAAAAAGCAATGTTTTAAAATACAACTAAACCATGATAACAGATAATTTTTGACAGACCTAGAAATGCATGTTGATTACCAAGTTTCAGGCATAGTGCAATTGTGCAATGTTCGAGAAAGCTAATATTGGTGTAATCTTTTGTGCGGTCTCACCCACAACGCAAAACTTTGTGTTGGCTGATCCAGGCATAGCTTTACTAAAAGAAAATAATATGCAAGTCATTATCAAACTTTAATTAAACCATATTTTATTTATTAATATTATGGTTTCATGTTGATTTAAAGTTTTTGTTTGTTTGTTATTAACCTTTTTATTTTTTACATCCAGCACAAATTAAAGAGATGTATGAGCTAATGGTGTTCCCTGAACCCAAATAATCAGATAATGGAATGTTCACAAGCGACAGTTAGATATTCTCCCACTTAGTATGTGTGTAAATAGTTGTGCTTAAATGTTTGGGTTATTTTTACACAACAACATATTTTGTCACACCGTAGCGATATTTATATAACATATTTTGTCACACGCTTGTAAAGACTATGGCCTACCTTTAAAACATAATCTTTATACAGGAATCACTCGTGTCCAAAACATCCATGTAAGATTCAAAAGACCAAATCACTAAGAAAAGAGGATTGAAAAGCATCGTTTATAATAAATACAAAAAAGTTTGCAAATGATGGTTTTATTACTATTCAGATAGCAGACGACACTGTTTCACATTTTGAATGTCGGACTGTATGTGTTTTAGGTAAAGACTTTGCTTTGAGAGCCGTCAATAGTGTTTATAGGAATAAATGACCATTAATAATTTAAGCGATAGTATTTCTGTTTGATAACTAAATTGATACTTTGTTTAGTGTAACTTTCCCTCTATCTACGATGTGAAATCACACAAAGTATTAATGCAAAAAGTAAGGGGGTGTTGTGTTACACTTAAACTATTACAGCATAATCACAACTGACTATTGCGCTGAGAGAGGCATATTCATTAAAGCTCGAGGCTGTTAAACAAAGTCCCGCACTACGGCTGATAAAATTGCACAAAAGTAAATTCTAGAGGCCAACTTGCTAAAAAAGTAAATACGGCACGAACCATTTAAAACAAATACAGGAAAGCCACTTGTAATCAGTTTTGAAAGTTTGTAATTGACATTTTATATACTAGTCGATTACGCCGTTTACATATTGTTTCTTTTTGTTTTTGTACAGTTTGCAAAATCTATAGTCTACGAGCGTGGTCAAACATTTAGGAGTTTATGAAAAACATATCAAAAAGAATTAAATTCTTCTATGCGACTGTTTAAGACTAAACCAATCAAATTTCTTTTAGAACATCTTTCTGCTATGTCTACGAAACATCGTCATGAAAGATGAGTATTACTGTTTTTATGGTACCTATAAAACTATTACGCTTCAAACTCGTCTAATTATTGCACTTTTCACAGCACGGTAATAGATACACAGTTATGTTGTGCATGTAGCCGAACAGCAGTTAAGCTAATGAATAGCCTTTGATAAGCAGTATTTTTACGTGTAAGGTGGGATGATTCATTTTTATTCCGTCCACACCAATACTTTGACACCAGAGTTTTAGGTCTGATCCAGAAAACAGACGGTAAGCTATGAAAACATGTGGTAAGCAGTTTTTGGTCTCATCATCAAAATGTTTTAACATATCGTAAATTTCAATTGTTTGATAAATTATCTAACGATTATACCTAACTATCAACAGTTATATGTGAAACGAGCTCAGTCGCATTAGAGTTGGATTCTTGTTTATACTGAACATTTGAACCGCATGTTGAGGAGCTCTAGTGTTCTTAAATTGTTTACCGCGGTTTCATTTTAACAACACTATCGTAACACTTATCGTATCGCCGGGTGTGATTGTAATGTTTTGGATGGTGTTTTTCTTTACACTTTCCCCTGGATATCTGTTTCCTACAGTTAGCGGTAATGTTAGTGAACTCTATGTCTTCTCTTTGTTCATATATGACAGTATTCACAGGAATTGGTGTAATTTAATAAAATGATGGTTCAAACCATCATCTTCACTTGAGACATTTACATTATATTATACCTTTAAATAGGTCTTAAATGTATATTTTACCCCTTATGCGGCTATAGAATACCGCACAAGGATCTCTGAAATATTTTTTGTGTAAAACATCTATGTAGGTCGTGTAAAACATCTATCTATGTTTTAAAAAATACACCAAAACAAAGAATGAAGACATCTTTGAGTGACCCTCAAAATCTCTGCATACAACAAAACACAGTGCATCCGTGTACGATGATTTATCAGAAAATTACTTTTGTCGCTTTTTCTGAATAATCTCACCAAGTGCAGGTGCTTGATAACTATTGAACAACCCTGAATTCGGCTACTCAATAAAAAACTCAATACATTTGAATGCGCTAAAGGTCTATAACTGAACTTTAACATCTTAGTAGTTGGTAAAACTTCACTTAAACTCTGCTCAAAATAAAATACATCCTAGCTACTTTCTAAACGCTTGTTACAGAGCTTATTGCGATCCATTTACCCATCCATATGTTTTGAAATTTTAATGTTTAATCAACATTTTGTTGGAAAACATATGGTGGATTTACTCAACTTTTTATGTCAACAGGTTCTACAGGGTAATGTCGCATTTAATTAACATTGTTTATTTCAGTAAACTTAAGTTTATTACATAAGATTAATTCAATGCCATTTAGTTGAATCAGGTTAGCATTCTTAATTTAGTCCAAAACTATTAAGTTCAAATAATCCAATTGTTTCATTTATTTAGGGATTGTGTTCAACAACCTTTACAAATATATCTAATAAGATAACCTTTTACAAAATCTTTACTCGGTAAAGACTCTTATTGGTTTTGTCGCATCCAATGCCCCCCAAAGTAGTTGTTTTTATAATGATTAAAACCGTTTTAATTATTTTTAGTATGGTCTACATATACATACATGGTATGGTGTTCTGGTTGGATCACAAATAAATGAAGTTAAATCAACTCAATACTTTTCAAACATTTTACTTATCCATTTGAGTCGAGATTACACAAATGAGTTTAATTAAAATAGCAATATAGAAAACTAGGAACAGTACAATTTGAAATAAAACGTTATTTATGTGTTTTAACAGCAAGATAAAAAATTGTTGACTTGTTAATGTTTATATTTAAAAGAGTTTCTGATATGTTAGTGTTTTACCATAAAGTGTAGACCATACTAAAAATAATTAAAACGGTTTTAATCATTATAAAAACAACTACTTTGGGGGGCATTGGATGCGACAAAACCAATAAGAGTCTTTACCGAGTAAAGATTTTGTAAAAGGTTATCTTATTAGATATATTTGTAAAGGTTGTTGAACACAATCCCTAAATAAATGAAACAATTGGATTATTTGAACTTAATAGTTTTGGACTAAATTAAGAATGCTAACCTGATTCAACTAAATGGCATTGACTTAATCTTATGTAATAAACTTAAGTTTACTGAAATAAACAATGTTAATTAAATGCGACATTACCCTGTAGAACCTGTTGACATAAAAAGTTGAGTAAATCCACCATATGTTTTCCAACAAAATGTTGATTAAACATTACAATTTCAAAACATATGGATGGATGAAATGGATCGCAATAAGCTCTGTAACTAGCGTTTAGAAAGTAGCTAGGATGTATTTTATTTTGAGCAAAGTTTAAGTGAAGTTTTACCAACTACTAAGATGTTAAAGTTCAGTTATAGACCTTTAGCGCATTCAAATGTATTGAGTTTTTTATTGAGTAGCCGAATTCAGGGTTGTTCAATAGTTATCAAGCACCCGCACTTGGTGAGATTATTCAGAAAAAGCGACAAAAGTAATTTTCTGATAAATCATCGTACACGGATGCACTGTGTTTTGTTGTATGCAGAGATTTTGAGGGTCACTCAAAGATGTCTTCATTCTTTGTTTTGGTGTATTTTTTAAAACATAGATAGATGTTTTACACGACCTACATAGATGTTTTACACAAAAAATATTTCAGAGATCCTTGTGCGGTATTCTATAGCCGCATAAGGGGTAAAATATACATTTAAGACCTATTTAAAGGTATAATATAATGTAAATGTCTCAAGTGAAGATGATGGTTTGAACCATCATTTTATTAAATTACACCAATTCCTGTGAATACTGTCATATATGAACAAAGAGAAGACATAGAGTTCACTAACATTACCGCTA